>BSAI01000101.1:6923864-6967318 GCA_036245035.1 Adrianichthys oophorus
GTATGAGTTGGGCAACATCAGATCTGTAGCTAAGTGTTCACCAGTAAACCCCACCACCACCACCAAAAAAAAGTGTAAAGAAAAAAAAAAGTATAAATCCCCCCCCCCCAATAAGAAGCAAGTAAAGGGGGAATTTCTCACATTTAACAAAGTGAATTTCAGGCCCTGAAGGTGAAATCTGACTCCAAACCTTATCACTGGATAGCTTCAGTGTTGCTCGCTATTTAAATTGAACCAGTAATTTTAGGCTGGGATTGTGACAAGGCCACAAATAATCTCTTTGTCACGATTCAGTCGTCCAGCTCCACCTTCAACCATCAGAGGGAGCCCTCACCAGAGTACTGAGCTCCTTTGTTCCTGTCTTACTTCAACTCCCATCAGTCACCTCTCTCTGACTCATGTCCTCACCAGCTGTTTCATATCATCATCACAACTCTGTGTATGCATACTCACCCCGGACTCAGCTCAGTGTGAAGTCTTGTTGGTTTATTCAGTCTGAGCAGTTTGTTTTCTCGGTGCCCTGACCTCTGCCTGTTCATTGTCTCTCTGCCTGCTCCAGTGTTTTTGAACCTTGCCCAGACACTGACCACGTCATGTCTTGCCCATGTAAAATAAACCGGTTGCACGTGGATTCAATCGTCTCCGCCTATTTGTTACACTAATTTTTTAAGCAGTATTTTTTTGCTGCTCTTGATTTGAAAAAAGAAATACTCCAAAATGCAATTTATGTCCTCCATCATTAGAAAAATGCCACAAGAACAAGATCTTTACAACACTGCACACCCGGACTTTCTAAATGTATTATTACATTTATTATACCTTCATACAGTGGAGAGAGAAAGTTTGGGCACCCCAGGAAAAAATTTTATATTATTGTGCAATAAGGACCCAAGGAACAATTATATAATCTTCTAAAGGCATCAGTTTACAGATGAGACATTATTTTTATATGTAAAAAAAAATAATAGCTTTTTTTTCATCATTCGCTTTTTCAAAATAACAGAAAAAAAAATATTGCCATGTGTAAAAGTTTGGGCACCCTGCAGAGTTAGTACCTTGTACTGCCCCCCTTGTCAAGTATCACAGCTTGTAAACACTTCTTGTAATCAGCCAAGAGTCTCTGAATTCTTGTTTAAGGTTTCTTCATCCATTCTTCTTTACAAAAGTCTTCCAGTTCTTTCAGATTTCTGGGATGTCTGTTACTCACTGCTCTTTTCAGGTCTATCCATAGATTTTCAATGATGTTGAGGTCATGTGATTGATAAACCGTCAGTTTCTGCCTCTTAATGTAAGACAGTGTGGATTTTGAGGTGTGTTTAGGATCATTATCTATTTGTAGAAGCCATCCTCTCTTCAACTTCAACTTTTTCACAACATTTCTAAAATTTGCTGAAATTTTGTGGAATCCATTCTTCCTTTTACTGGTGAAATGTTTCCTGTGCCGCTGGCTGCAATACAAGCCCAAATCATGATTGATCCACCCCCATGCTTAACAGTTGGACAGAGGTTCTTTTCATTATTCTCTGTATCCTTTCTTCTCTAAACAAACCTTTGGTCATTACAGACAAATAGTTCCATTTGAACCTGGTCGGTTTACAGAACTTGTTTCCAAAATGCATCAGGCTTGTTTATGTTCATTTGTGAACTTCAAACGTTTAATTTTGTGTTGAGGACATAGAAGAGGTTTTCTTCTGATGACTCTTCCATGAAGACCATGTTTGTCCAAGTATCTCTTGACAGTAGAACAGTGAACCACAACTCCAGAGTCTGCAGGTATTTCTAGAGGGATGGTGCAGTCAAACGTGGGTTTTGACTTGATTTTCTCACAATCCTTCAAGCTACTCTGTCTGAGATTTTTCTTGGTCTTCCAGATCTTGCTTTAACTTTAAATATTCCTGTTGACTGCTATTTCTTAATGACATTCCGAAAAGAAGATGTTGGCATCTGAAAAGGCTTTGCTATCTTCTTATAGCCTTCTCCTGCTTTGTAAGCATCAACTATTTTCAGTTTCATTGTTCTGGACAACTGCTTGGAAGAACCCATGATGCTGATTGTTGGGGCAAGGTCACATGACTCAGATTATTTCAAATATTTGGGATTTAAATCACCTGGTCTTTGCATACATGATGATACATGATGATTGTGAACAATGATCAAAGGGGGGCGATACATACTATAAATTCTGCAGGGTGCCCAAACTTTTACACACGCCAATGTTTTGTTTTCTGTTGTTTTGAAAGGGTAAATGATGGAAATAAAGCCTTTTTTTGGCATATTACAGGGATGTCTCATCTGTAAACTAATATGTAAGATGTAAGCTGATTTGAAAACATCAGCAGGAGGGAGATTTAGTACTAAACCTGTTCATTGTCACTGTTGACAACTATCATTTCCTCCAGCCTGTTTTCCTGTGACGACTTATCTACAACACAACTTCCAAAACTTTAGTGGAGGAACCCTGTTTGTAAAGAAAACTTGCTTGTAACATTCAAGTAAGTTTAGTACTTTAAAAAAACATGTCTTCTCTCCACAAATGGAAAAAACCTCTAAGTTTGCCAAGTTGCTTTCATTGTGGACCAAATGTCTGTTCCTTTGACACCAAACGCTTTACTAAAGTCAAACATCCTAATTATGGAAAACACTTAAAGCTGCAGAGAACCTTATTAATATTTCTGTAGTCACCACGTCAATAACAATAATGTCACTTTTAATATTTTGGAATTGTCCACTGTTTGTTGATTTTCCATGTTTCCACTGTGTCATCAGTCAAATGCTACCTTAACGCGTGTTTTATGTGTTGGTTAAAACGATTCACCAAAAGAAGCAGAATGTTTTTCAAAGTGAACATGCATTTATGATTACATCACACACATATGTTTTGTTGTGAGATACTAAATGAAACTTTTGTTCGTCATCAGAAAGTAGGTGGTGATTGCTTCACTTGTAGGTGATACATTTTCACTGGCTATTGACTGATTTCCACAATCCCACAACAAAATTCAGGCCCGGACCTTGGACCAAAAAACAGAGACATACATGGATCTATTTCTCTGCAGAATGGAGTGGAGCAGGGAGCTAGTGGCCGGCCTATCGTACTTTCTATGGCACAAATGTGATCTTTTTGAAACAGTACTTTCTCGTCTGCTCCTGATACACAACAACTTGAATAAAGTACTCAGAAATTCACTTTGAATCAAAATTTTCTTTTGCCCTCCATCATCAAAAGAATGCTGCAAGAACATGTTAAAAACACACAAAAAACTATTTTCATCAGCACAAGAAGGTAGGGAGAGATATAGCAGGCCAAATATGTGGCTTTTTTTCTGCATTTGCCCATCATTGGGGACCCCCCCCCCATCTCATTTCCGAGTGATGACAAAGCAGAAGCGTCATTGAGACTTTTAGAAACTCCTGGACAATTTTCATCGAATAAGTTTGTGTGATTAAGTCCACACGAGTCTACCACTCAAGTTTCTCTGAGACAGTATGACTTGTTTTTCACAGACAACCTAGCTTTAGCCCCCCTCCATACACACACAGAGTCAGCATGAAGGTGCTGGTTATGGAGTGTGGGGTCTTAGTGTGGTCACAGATGAGCTTGGCTCTGACTGCTGTCTGGAGTCCTGAACACACACAGCACTAAGCTGCCTCACCATCACCGTCTCTGCTTCCTGCGGGATCTGCCCCTCTCCCCCGGAACTCTCTTGGTTCACCACTTTCATTCAGGCAACACCCCAACCCCATGTCCTTCTGTCATTCGCAGTTAATTTTGGGATTAGCACGTGTGCCGGCGGGAGCTGTCTCTTTTGAGGGATTTGAGGGGGAGCTGTAGACACTTAATCTTGGTCATTACAGCGGCCATTTTGGATTCAAGCGTCTGGTATCTGCCAAACGGCGGGCTGCGGAGGAGTCAATCAGGCCGATATGCGCTCAGGGATTAAGATAAAGAGGCCTCTCATTACCACTCCTCTAGTTCACAGCGTGCTGACACTCACAGTGCTCCTGCTCTAGCAGCTTCACAGGAAAGGTCCAGGTGCTCACCTCGCTGCTCCTCTTGCCGCTTGGAGGGCATGGGAGGAAGAGGATGAGGGTTCCTGGGTTTGGATCCGGGTCCCTGGAGGCAGTCACTTGTTGAGGAGGGAAAGAAGCTGCGGCGAGGCATCTAAAAACAGAGAGAAGGATGTCAGAGCATTCTGGGACAGGCAACAGATGTTCAGACAGTCCAGAACTCCAGGCTCGGGTTCTGACCAGTTCCATGCCGGGCCTCAGCCGGAAGCTTGGCTTCTTAGAGAGAACCATGCTATAGCAAAGAGGCGGGCCGAGGTAAACCTCCTCCGTGCAGGCTGGAAACAGAGTCTCCTCATCCCGAATATCTGGACTGGGGGGTAGGCAGGAGCCAGGACTGGGGGGATCTTCTGGCTGCATGCCGTTGACACCACGACTGTGTCCCGTCCCAAAGGTGAGGCAGGGAGGTGGGGGTTCAGAAGACTGGACTGAACTGCAAGCTGAGCTGTACAGTTTGGTGCTCCTGAACGGCTGGAGGCCGGTGCTACCGAGGCCCAGGGTGGGGGGGGCAGGCGCCAGGACACTGTAGGGCAGAGGGGTGGAGCTCCTGTCCTCAGCACACTTATTGACCTCTCCACAGTCGCTGTCATGGGACGACAGGGACAGGTAGGAGTAGAAGTCGCCCTTCCGGAGGTGCAGAGGTCTGTGGGACAGCTCCAGCACCTGTGGGTGGGAGTGGGTGTTAGAGGTTGTTCTGCTAACAGTCAAGTGGATTTTAGCTTTCATGTTTCTGTCAAAACCCCACAAATCAGAGATTTCTGCATAAACATTTGTCATCAGTTGTATTTTATTGTTTTAAATTAGATTTCTTCATGTAATTTTGGGTAATTTCTCATTATTTCCACTCTGTTTATTTCTATTCTTTGCTTCATGTTTTACAAAGTTTCTACAGAAAGAGGAAAGTTTCCTGCCTGATTGGTTCTGCCTCTCTGAAGTGAAATGATCAGTGAACACTGATGAGCTTTTAGATTACTGCACTCACTAAGATACTGTAGAAAATCACTCATCATATCCTAAAAGTTATAATCTGTGCTGCGATTTATTAAATTACTTCAACTGAGTGAGCAAATGAAGAGAAACAACTTCAGCTTCTCCTGAATTAATTTGCACCTGAAAGCAGGAAGCCCCGCCTCCAGAAAGGGTGGATCCTGACCTGAATCCAGGATCTGAACTGGAGGATGGAACGCTTTCTTTTAGGCTCATGTATCTTTCCCTCTTAAATGATCTGATACGCATCTACATATATGGTCCACGATTAGATACATCAAGGATTCAACTAACTTTGTAGCGACCTCACACAGTCCAATTCTTCAACCTAAATGCTGCCAGACGCACCCAATGCTAAACACATGACACAGGATCTCTGATTGTGTCTGTACATTGACTTAACGTTGAAACTGGACGCCCCTGATGCACAGATTGGGTTAGGCGTGAAAGCAGCTTAACCATTTTTGCTAGAAACTGTTTTTTTTTACTTCACTTTTAATATAATACATTTTAAGCAGCATCCGTTTGCTCATATCTAAGGTTTTCACTGCTGTTACTTTCAGTACTAGATCAATTTTTCCATACATACCGTATCCTTTACATCCCTACTTTTTTCAATTGGCTAAGGATCTACATTAGCCCTTGCCTGACTCATCTGGGGTGTTTGGATACTCCACCTTCTCTCGGATCTGCGCTGCAGATGCAGGACATTGGTCTGGATCTGATCCGCTGGTCGGGCTGTGGTCCAGTTCTTCAGTTTGGTTCTCTTTCCTCTTCAGCGCCACAGAAGTCATGTCGATGATCTCCATGACAAAGTCACGTACATTCTCCTTCTTGCTGTCTTGGACAGGATGGGGGGTTGATGAACGGTGTCTGCAGCAGGAGGCCCATTTTTTCTGAGAAGAACCTTTTGCTCTGACCTCCTTCTTTGCCTCCTCTGTCACAATAGAGAAGAACTTGAATTTCTCCTGGATGGTGATGGCCTTCCTCTCTCTGTCTGAGCCTGGATGGAGACTCCTGTGGGATCCAGAGTCCTCCATGGGGGAGAGGGAGGGAGGGGAGGAGGTGCACACACTTTGGCAGGGCAGTTCTCCTCTTAGCTGCCCCACCAAGGAGGAGGTTTGCTTGGATGGAAAGGGGAGGAGCTCACATGATGGTGACAAACACATGTGCATCGATAAGGCGGGCTGCACGCTCGCTCTCAGGTTTCCCTTGCTTTGAAGCGGCTCTCCTGCTTTGGCATGAAGGAACAGCTCCTGCTGACACTCTCCCTTCTTGATGTAGATGCTGGACTCCTCTCGGAGAAGCTCGTCCTCATCTTTCTCCTTCAGACCGCTGGGCTCCACGTTTCCGTTCTCCACGTCGTCCACAAACTGGCTGACAAAGTTTCGTGCCATGTTCCTGCTGATCTCCTCTTTCAGCTCCTCTTCTTCACAGGTTTTGTTTGGAACCTGCTCAGCTTTACTCCTACTCTCCATCAGTTTGGAAGATGTTGAGTTTAAAGGCTGTTCCACGGTGAGTGATGAAGATGTGAAGCCTGAGGACATCATGCCCCCACACTGCAGCTCATCCCAGAGGACCGCCTCAGTTTTGAAGGGAGCGGATGAACGAGGAGATCGAATCCAGCTTTGAAGCTCTTTCTTCATGTACTCAAAGCCCAGCATGTCCTCATCATCATCAGAGGAGGAACCGCTCAGTTTCTCCTCTGAACTGTTCCCTTCATCCCCAACTCCTAGTTCTTCCTCGGTTAGAGTCAGCGTGGAGGAAGACAGGAGGTCGCTGTCCTCCTCATCTTCGTCTGTACATGTGCAGGATACATTCACCACCATGCTCAAGCTCGTGACGTCGGCTTCATCCCCGCCTTGATTGTTGTTGGGGCTCCTGTAGGAGTTTCTGTTCGTTGCCATGTTTGGATGAAGAAAAAGCTGCTGATGGGTTCTGACATGGTTGAAATCCTCAGAACTCAGGGAGCAGTCCTCGTTGCTGCTCAGCTCAATTAGGGATGTTGCTGTTGAACTCTCCTGGACCCCTGAAGCTGTGGAGACTGGAGATCGTTGGACACGTGGCGAAGCAAAGAACCTCCTGTTTTCCGTTGAGCTGGTCTGAAGGGTCATGTCAGACAAGCTGCGGGTCATTTTAGCCCGCAGAGGATTTTGGATGTTCTCCAGGCGTTTCAGAAGATCCAGAGTTCTCTGACTCAACTCCCCAGAGGATGGCCCTCCACAAATATTTTCAATGCTCCTCTGCTCTCCCGGTTCCCTTGTGAGTCCTCTTCCCTGAAGGTCTAGTTCTCCAAGGTAGGAGAAGCTGCCTCCCTCCTCTGCCTCCTCCCTGAAGCAGGAAACCAGGCAGCTTTCCAGGGAGGCACTACGATGCAGCGCCTCCCTGTAGGGGAAAAGCTCCACACCGAGACCCAGGAGGGACTCCAGAGACGATCTCTGCGATAAAATCAAACTTTGTTGGTGATGTATGGGAGAACCGGGAGCCTCTGAAGAAAGGCATCGGTCAGCATTGCTCCGAATGTAGGAGGAGCCAACATCCAGACCCTCCAAGTCCGAGTCTGAATCAGGGGGGGTCAGGATCCCCTGGCCATTGATCAGAATTTCCACAGCATTTCCTCCCCGCTTCCTGTTCTTCCTCCGCTTCTCCTCCTCATTCCCTCTCTGTCGATCTGCTCTCCAAGCTTTCTCTGTCTCTGTCATGTCTGTCTTACATCTCTGCCTGTCTGTGGAGAAACTAGCAACCACAGACTCATTCTTCCTCACTTCCTCTTCTTCACCCTCACCTTGCTCCTTCCCTTGGCTCTCTGAATTAGTGGTCAGCGTCTCAGTGTCTCCTGTGTCACTCACAATCCCACTCTCACAGTCGGAGCGCCGGCTGTTCTCAGACTCGCCGCTCCTTCTGCTAACTCTCCTTCCTATGTCTTGGTATGCATGAGCCTCCTGCTGTTGGCTGTTTGGCATCAAACCGCCCAGAATATCCGGAAGAGACTCGATGGAGGAAAAGGAGGAATCCTTACTGAAGCTCTTCAGCAGGAGTTGATGTTTCTGTTTTCCAGCTTTGGTTTGGTGCAGTAAAGAGGATGGCTGGGCAAACTGAGACTGGTTGTACAATTCTACATTATGAACATTGTACACCTGGTAAACCTTATTGTTGTCAGTGGGGAGGGCTTGGCTGCTCGGCGCAGCTGACTCATGGTTTTTGCTTCGGACGGGACGTCCCTCCAGGGTCGGGCTACAGTCTGAAGGTGGGTGGGATCGCGTGGGCAGGTCATGTGTGAGATCAGGCTCTGGCGCTCCGTGCAGATCAACTTCCCTGATTGTCATATCAGTTTCGTCCCATTCCCAGGAGTCATCTGAGGTCAGTGAAACAGGACCAGCTGTGACTGGACTGATGTGATGAAGGTCCAACAAACCTGGTTCCAAGAAATTCCCCGAAACCTGCAGACCAAAGAGGAGGAAGAAAACTTAACTTAATCAAGACGTAAAATTAAAAAAAAGTAAATATATTAATTCAAATGAATGAAAACAAATACCTGTCTATCAAAATCTTGCTTAAAAGCCCCACTCAGATTATTATTTGATCCATTGTAAAATCGTTCCCAGTTGTCTTTTAATTGTGATTATGCCTTTTTTAAACAAAATCTACAAACTTGTGCTGCTTTCTATACATAGTTGCAGAGCGGCAGGAGTTCATTAGAATTTCACCTGTGAGTTGTAGGTGGGACTGTTGTGGCAGAGCAACCCCCCCCCCCCTTCTCAACACCTATATGTTTACTATCTCCTGCTACCTTACATACCCTCACAACCCTAATCTAACTTTACTGAAGCAAGAAAAATGATGAGCAATATTGGAACTATCCAACTGTAAAGTTCTGATCCAGATGCCAGCCCAGACAAGTAAAAACAAAGACATACATGGATCTATTTGTCTGCAAGTGGGCGCATCAGAATGGAGCAGAGAATGAAGCTTGTGGCCTGCTGATTATAGCTTTTATGTCACACTTACACGCTTTTTCCAGCAGCATCTTTTGTCTGCTCATGATTCACAATGATTTGAGTAAATACTCATTAATGCAGTGGGTCATGCTGTCAGGGCTCAACTTCCATTTCCTCCTCCGACCACCAGAGGGAGTGGAAGGAGTATTGACATTCTCCTGAGCATTTTCCTCACCACATCTTCCATCAGCCTTTGCCCTCTGCTCCCAGGTCCCACCAGCTGTTCATCATCTTGCAATCACTTCAAACAATAATAGTCTGGCACCGAGCAGAGCTTGGTGAGAAGTCTGGTTTTGTTGACACATCCAGGCTGAGTATTTCTACTGCTGCCTCGCCATCTATCCTGGTCACAGGATAGCTCTTCCACAGTCTGGGGATTTTCAGCTTTAAAGGTTGGAATCAGCACACGTTTTTGGGGCTGTAAGGCAATTCTAATCAAAGAGATCCGAGAATTTTAAACCCAAGTTTCTTTTGTGTTAAGTTTAAGTCAGAACTCCAGAGAAAAAAGCTCAGTATAATTTTCTCAACTATTATGTTTATCATAGTTTATCATAGGAGACAGCAAGGCATGGTAAAGAACTTCAACAAGTGATGGGGTGGCTGAAACCTGCAGTTTGATTTTTGAAGGTGTGAAGACAGTTCTGCTGATTGAAACACTTCCGTAGAGCAAAGGGGGGGGGTTTAAATCCTCTTTAGCCCCAAATACTTTGTGTGAGTGGTGTTCATGCAGAGAACACTGTCAGGAAAAAGACACACTTGACATCAAACTCTGCCAGGAAAAATGTTCTGTGATCATTTGAGGAAAAGAAAATTTGATCAACCAACACCAAAGAAATTGGGAGTAAATCTCAAGACAAATGATCCCAAAGTGGAACAAAGAGATGAATTATTCAAAAATGATTGTGAAAGGAAGAGCGGTGAGCTGAAAAGCCCAAAGTAAATATGTAATCAAAAGCTGGCCTTAAATTATGCTTAGACACAGGAAATCTTCCTGCCACAGACATAATTATACAAATTGCTCCACGTCTCGTTAACAAGAGAGGGGGGTGAGTCGTATTAGCCATTCATAGCCTATTAATAGGAGAAACTGCTTGGTCTGTGTGAGTGTGTTTCAGCCAAAGTAAGTCTGTGTGCAAATGGCTTCATGTGAGGAATTTCTATTACATTTGAGTTCTTCTCTTTTGGTGCTGATAACAGAGTTGCAGGTCAGAACTGTTTTGCTCCGCTGATGAATTCAGAATCCTACTCAGTGCAGAGAGGAAACACTATCAGTCAGTTTATCCTGTCAAATCCAGGACTTCATGACCTATGAAAAACCTCCTTCTCCTCCACATTTCAGAAACACACGTATTGAGCCTTTTTTGAAATGAAAATGATCCAGTTCTCCCCTAACAAACAAAACAGTTGAGGAGTGAACTGTCAGTGGCCCATAAAAAAAAGGTCCAGAAAAAAAACCCATCTTCGTTTTGAAGAAGGGAGCATTCAGGACCCTGGTCCAGGTTGATGAGTTGAATCCTGAACCATGACATCTAAAGTTTCAGACAGAACCTTTCACAAAGACTTGGTTGGTCAGATGTTCTTCCATTAGTAACATAGTCACCCAAACATACACTACTCACGATAAGTTCTGGAAAAACTCTGTAGATGTCTTAAACACAGTGTTTGTTTCACTTAACAGATTTTCAGGGAAGGGAGGTTATTTGGATTGTGGTGATGGACATAAAATGATCTCACTGTGTTGAGTGTGTCTTAGATATTGGGGCCAAAACCAAAAGTTCCAAAGAAAAAAAACTTTTTAATGTGACATCAATTTCAACAATCTGTGGGTCTAAAAACCTTCAGGTTGGTGGTGGTCAGTCAGATGTTGGAGGTGAACTTGGTGAGTCTCAAACCTGAGTCAGCAGACTTGCATCAAGACACAGAACTAAAGTCAGAGTTTGTGACAGACCCAGGAGGAGAGCCCCACCAGTAACAGACCACAACCATGACCAGTACCTAAACACCTCTGCATTCAGACATGCTTTAACAAATGTCACAAAGCTGCAGGATCGTTTACCAGATGTGAGGGTACCAGGGTTTCCAGACAAACAAATGCTCTGCTGGAAACACCTCAGAGCAAACATTGCAAACATATATTAAGATGAAATCATGTGAAACAATTTCATTACGGTTTGATCAGAAGTTTTAGGTTTCACATCGATGTGTTGGCATAAACTCCCATCTCTGATCCCTTGAGCTGCTCTACATTCTATTTTTTTCTCAGATTTCAAAACCAATACAAATGTTTTTTTATAATCCAAGTTTTTCTTTAAAGGGGCAGAAAGGTCCTGCTTCCTACAAACTGGATGATCCTTTGAGTTTGTAAAAAAAAATGCGATGAGAGCAGAGTTTTAAATGTAAAAAAGATCATATTGCCTGCTCTGTTCAGTGAGTTTGTCCATCACACACTAGTCCTAATGATGATCCTGCAGGTGTATGTCCGTGTTTGTGCATGCAGTCTGTGCAGCAGTATGGAGGTGAAATGGTGGAACTTTTTTCCATTAGCTCTGGCTTGACTGCTCCCATTTGTTAGCTTTGCATCTGCTAGAAGGTCCAAGGAGAGCGCAGCGATCTGGTGTTGTCTGGGTGATTATTTATGTTCCTGTGCGCCCCCCCGGAGCTGCTCGAGGAGCTGGGGCCAGCTCTCCACTGCAGCAGCGATTGTCAATGGAAGCTCAGCATTGTGATTCAGAGGCACACAGATAAATCACCTCTCCATGTAGGGTGAGAAATGTATGATTCCTGTCACTGAAGCTCCAGATCTGACCAAAACAATCAAAACTGTTCAGGAAAATACATAAAACACAGATGACCTCAAAGTACGAGGACCCTCCTGTTAATACAAATGGCACAAATATCTAATTTATTTGCCAGATAAAGGTCCATCCATTTTTGAAAAGACAAAACATCTGTGAAACAAATGACAGAACAAAAACACATCAAAATCTTAAAGGGCTGATTGCTCATGTGCGTGATAGAATGATACATGCATGACACGTTTTTTTGTGTGCATATAATTTGCATATGTTTTGTGTATGTGTTAACATGTTTATGTGTGAACATTTTTGAAACCAACAGGTATGTTTATAATATTTGAGTGTGTCTGTGGACAGGCCCCACCACTTTTGACTAACATTTAAATTTGACAATAATGATGATATACCTCCAGTAACTTGTTACTTATTTTTGTAGTACTCTCCCCTCCTATTCTTTATTGTCATTTTTTATCCTTCAACTTCTTCAAGCCCACTCCCCCCCTTCTTTTGTAACCTTATCCCCCATTTCCAACATCCCACTCTCTCCTTCTCTTTTCTTTTCTACCCAGTCTAAGTTTAGTCTTAAATACAAAAGGGGTTTATACAAAAATACATTGGGGATATGACAGTTTGAGCATCCCAAACAAACTGTCACGCACAAGATTCAAACTAATAAAATGTTTTTTGATTCAAAGGTGACTATATTGCACAAAATTCACAGATGAAGCTCATCAGAAAATATGTGTGTAAATAATGTGTTTAAAAGCTGCTAGAATGCTGGGTCATCAGAGTTTTCTTATCAGCTGCTTTGAACTTGGATTAAAAACTTGACCTTTTTTCCACTTTCTTAAACAGATAATAATTAAAATAAACAAGTCCAAACTGTTAGATGTTTCAAAGATGAATATTTAGACTTTTCTATATTTTTATAAAGATTTGTATGCGTAGTTAGTTTCAAGCTGGTATAACTTAAGTTGTGCATGCCTAAATTGTATTCTGTTTTTCTGTACTTTGTAAGTTTTTGATATTTGAGTGTACATGTGAATACACAATTACACCCAAAATGTATTGTATAGTTTACAAATGTATATTATATTATATTATATTATATTATATTATATTAAATTATATAGTTTGGGTTTTGCGGCGTATTGGGAGTTTAAAATATCTGAACTTTGGCAAAGAAGATGTATCACAGGAACCAATCAGGGACATGACATGTTAATGATGTAGCCAGTAGGAGGACCCCAATGGAGGAGAATCTGACCGTTCTCCTCTTTAATTTTATTATGCTTTTCTTGTTTACATTTAGGCAATAATGAAAAGATCCTCTAATTTTAATGACCTCACGGACTGTCTGCGGCCTGGGGATTGGAAACTATTGATTTTTCAACTATTTTTTTAGGATCTTCATCATCATCTTCCAGATTTTTCTCACTCGTTCTTTGATAAGTTTGAAAAAAATTTTGATCAAACGTACAAACTTTGTCAGTTTGGAACATCTGTGAACATCTGCACAGTCGCTCTGGTCGTTAGAGGAACATGAAGAAATGGATTCTAGAAGAGCCTTTTGAATCCTGAGATTCATACCCAAGAAAGATGAATAACAATCTGAACAGAATGCATTCTACGATGTGGACACAGAAACCAGCAGAGGACAAACATTTTATCATTCAGCAGCGGTGTACATTTAAAAACTAACCACCCATATATATGGAGCTCTGCTTCTTCCTGCCCCCCCCCCCTTCTCTGCAACCTCCCTCTTCATTCCTCTCCCATCTCCTGCTGAAGTGAAATTACTCTCCAGCCAGGCAGCGAGGTCAGAGAGTCTGGCCTCTGCAATTTGTCTTCTCTGCAGCGCATTTGTGTGTGAATCTGAAAGATGGGGAGAAAGATTTGCGCCTCCGACTGAGTGAGGAAAAACAGATCCAGCTGATTTGAGCAGCAACTCGCTTTTGTTCAACAACTCAAACTGCACAATTACTACTTTTTCTTTATTATTATTAATCCGAGCAGCAAAAATGGTTTCCTGTGGACTCTTTCTGGTCGAGTGGGGTGTTTTTCCTGTAAGTGTTTTTCTGTTGTAAATAACAACAGTCATATAAACACATATTTATATTACGTACTATTGCCTCTGCAGACGATGAAATAACAGATAACAGATAACATCCAGAAAATCTAAAGAGAGAAAGAAAATGGTAACAGAATAAAAATTCAGTTTAACTTTAACCAGCTTCTATAACTGAACAGAATCAAAGCATAGCAAACTCTAAAAAGAATCACAACAATGTGAATCTACAGTGGGTTTAAATTATTATGTAAATGATATTTTTCTACGATCTTTCTAAATACTAAATACTTACTTCAAGTAACTAACCATTACAGTATATATTAAATAATATTGAACAAACCTCCTAAAGAAAACAGTATTTTGTTCACAAATAAAACCCTTCAAATGCTCTGTTCCACATTAATAAACACAACAGAGTTCCACAACATTTGATAGATTCTAAAGAACTGAAAATGCTCATTTGTTGAATTTGCTGCATTAGGAGGTCATATTTACTGAAATCCAAAGCTATTCCAATCAAAAACTATCTTAATAGGTCAAGTTTAATTTGAACATAGGATGTTTATTTTGTAGCAGCTTCACAATTCCTACATCCATGGATTGAACTTGTGAGTTTTTGGAGAGTTTCTGCCTGAATCTCTTAGCAGGATGTCAGAATAGCCTCCCAGAGCTGCTGTTTGGATGGGAACTGCCTCCCACTCTCACAGATATTAGGCTTGAGGATTCTCCAAAGGTTCTCAATAGGGTTAAGGTCACACCATCAGTTTATCTGCTTTTATGCTCACAGCAGCCAATAATGCAGATGTAGCCCTGCAGCATGAGCTGGTGCATTAATGCATAAAGATGATTTTGTTACAGAAAGAGCGGTTCTTCTTTTTGTACCACAGAAGAAAGTGGTCAGTCAGAAACTCCTCAAACTTTCAGAGGTCATTTTCAAACCTTCAGGGACTGTAAAGGGCCGACCACTTCTCTCCCCATGATTCCGGCCCAAACCATGATTTCACCACCTCCTTGCTGATGAATGCAGCCTTGTTGAGACATGGTGGCCATCCACCAACCAACCATCTAGACCATCCAGGGTTGCATGGCGCTCATCAGTGAACAAGACTGTTTGAAAATAGGTATTCATGCATGTCTGGGCCCACTGCAGCAGTTTCTGCTTTTGAGTGTTGTTTATGAGGGGCCCAATAGAAGGTTTACGTAGAACTGCAAGCCTCTGGAGGATCCTACACCTTGATGTTGGTGTGACTCCAGAGACGTGCTTTCTGCTTTGTAATGGTGTTTTAGCAGCTGCTCTCTTAATCCAATGTATTTGTCTGGCAGAAACCTTCCTCATTCTGCCTTTATCTGCACGAACCCGTCTGTGCTCTGAATCAGCCACAAATCTCTTCATAGTACGATGATCACGCTTAAGTTTGTGTGAAATATCCAAGGTTTTAATACATTGTGTAAAGGCATTTAACTACGTCATGCTTTTCAGCAGCAGAGATCTTTTTATTTCCCATATTACTTCAAAATGTTGGCCTGCTTAATTATGTGTAACGTCTTTCTTTAGTAGTTTTTCCTTTAATTGAACTCACCTGGTGAACTAATTATCACAGAACCTCAAAGAACCCCGAGACACGATATCATCCATGAGTTTCTTTGAAAAACAAAGAATTTTATCTCTTTGACACTTAAATACAATTTACATAATAATTTAGAACACACTGTAATTCCTTTCTTGAGCTTTGATTTAAGCAGACCCAAAGAACTGGACCTGAGGACTTTCATATGCTGTAAACCTCAGCAGAACCAGCTGTGGCGAGTTAGAATAAAATTGGAAAAAAGTTAGAATAAACTCCATCTCCAAAAAACTAAAATAGAAGGGAAGCTTGCTCTGCTGATCTTTTGCTTTCATTACTGGGCGTCCAACTTAGGAAATATTGTTTATTGGTCCTTCTACTATGACCATTTAGACTGTCCTGACTGGGTTGCGCTTGGGCTTTGACAACACAATAATCTCTCTCCTCTGGCCCTCGTTGGCTCTGCACTGCCTTCACATTGTATTGCATCTCTTAACAACCCTGTAGTTAAACACACACTGAAGATATAATCTCAGTTCAGGAAACAGTTTGGCCTTTACAGTTTGGAGTCCTAAGCTATAAAGCCATCTATTATGGATCCAAGCTTCCTGCAATGGCATCGTAGTGGTATCATTCGTTTTAAAGATTTACTCATAAACAATACCTTGGCGCCTTTTGCGCAATTGTGAAAGAGAAACTTGATCTTTTAAATTCAGATTTTTTTTCGTTATCTTCAAGTATGGAATTTCTTTGTTTAACAACTTCCAAAATTCTCAACAACCACAGAGACAAAAATAATGGACAAGAGTATGTCACTAGATCCATCCAGGAAGGACCTATTTCTAAATTGTAGAACATTATGCTGGACCTTGAACGTCCATTGGTGGATACATTTAAGATGACTTGGAAATAAGATATGTCGGATGATACTTGGGTTTCTGCTCTTAAACTGGTAAACTCGTCTTCATTTTGTGCTTGACACCAGTTAATCCAATTTAAGGCAGTACACTGGGTCCACATTTCTAAGGTTAAGCTGGCTTCTATGTATCCCAGAGTTAGCCCACTGTGTATTAGATGTAATCTTACAGAGGCCTCTCTTCATCATATCTTCTTTTCATGCTCTCATTTGAATATATATTGGATGGCAATTTTTGACACAATGTCTCAAATATTTAACACCAGATTGAAAACAATTCCATTAACAGCCCTTTTTGGGGTTGTTTTAGGTACTGCCAAAAAATACTGTATAGCCTTTACCTCACTCCTAGGACAATGGGCTATGCTGCTCAAATGGAAAGATACCTCTCCTGTGTTTCAATCACAGTGGTTAAAGGAAATCATGTGTTGCTTAAAATTGGAGAAGATCGGGTACTCACTCAAAGTTTCCTGACAAATTTGAAGATCTATGGGGTCCCTTCTAAAGATAGTTTTCAGCTCTTTATTAGCACAAGCTTGAAGCTGCTTAGCCACATGTGATACTACACAATGCAGGTCCTGGTGCGGTGGGGTGATGACATGGCATTGGCAGTGACAGGGAAGGGGGATACTGGTATGGGGTATTATGTTTATTTATTTATTTTTTTTAGTAGTACTTTTTTTCTTTACTTCCTTACTAACTTTGTGAACTTCAGCCTTACAATATTATAAACACTTGTTTTAGAAATTTGTCTTTCAGACTTTCCAAACCTTGTAAGGCATCAGGATTATGTTTTGCTTCATATGCATGTGAAAACTTAATAAAAATACCTTGAGTTAAAAAAGCATTTCTTAGTGGGCAATATTCATATGAAATAATATGGATTAAACAGACTCAAGATTTACCTTAACCACCCCTCAAACACATGGAGAAAATAACTAAGAAAACAACCTTCAAGACAACCTCACCTGGATAAGTACAAACCTTCTCTGACACATAAAGAAAACAACTTCTCACCACTCCTATGTTCTGACAGTCAGAAAAAGTTCACATCTAGAGTAGAAAGTTACCTTTTTTTTATTTTGGAGGTTGGAAGTTGTTTGACTGCAATACCAATCAGCTTTTGACCTAAAGTCATGCTCCTCCCCCATGAAAAACAGCTCCATCCGCAGCAGTCTGCGTCTGTACGTCGCATTTTGTGACGTGTCTGCATGTCTGAAAACATGCATCAGTTGCTCAGAGGACTGAGGGCGTGACTGTCAGGACGCACTGACCTGCTGCTCCCCCAACTTCCTCCTCAGCCTGTTCTGCCACTGCAGCGCCTGCATCACGATTGCCTCCCACCTCCGCTGCAAGTTGATTGACAGCAGCTGAAGGGACTCCTGGTGCTGCTCTGCATCTGGGCCTACCTCTGCCATGGGGCCCGACTGTCCCAAAGGATGGAGAAGTGAAGGGATAAAAGATCAAAGCCATTACGTAAATTAAAATAGTTTAAAGTACCACTCTGATCATCTTTTTAACTGTTTTCAAAATTTTCCCAGCTGTCTTTTAATTATGATTATGCCGTTTTTAGCCAAAATAACACACACAAAAACCTGCCAGTTTCTATGACATAGTTTTTGCAGAGCGGCAAGAGCTCATTAGAAATTCACTTCTGAGTTGTGGGCGGGACCACAACCCACCAGAGAGGGTCTTTAAGTTCAACAAATAAGATCTAGGAAGTAAATACATTTCTTCATTGTATTACTGAAATAACAAGAAGGACTTTTACTCTTCGGCTATAACATGCTAACACGAGGGCATGTTTACGTCTCTCACCTGGCTCTGCAGGAGCAGCTTCTGGCACAATTTCAGGACAGAGGAGAATCCTCTGCGCCGAGTTTGGACCTCTGAGGACAGACACTGCAAAACAGAAACACCAACGTTCACAATGCAGAAAGTTCCTTTCACTTTACAGCCCATTAAAAACAAACAGAAACAATCAGTGGTCCTGTAAGAGTCAGAACAAGCCAGCAGCTGCTGAAACTCTCATCCTGTTTGCACTTTCAGTACCAGGGACGTCAATGAAAACAGATGGTCGGACGTATTCTGAATACTAGCCACAAACACTTATGTTAATAAAACACAAGACTTTGTTTCCCCTTCTGGTTTTCTGCTCCTCTGTCAGTGCAGGTAGTGTGGCCGGGCTTGCTGCCCTTCCATTTTCCCTTGTTCATATTTGCGGTAATTGTGGTGTTTATTATATTAGTGCAGTGGTTATCACAAGTCCTCATTGCACAGCAGATCATCTTGCAACTGGTAGAAGGTAGTGATGGGCAGATGAAGCAGCATTCTAAAAATTTATATATACCTTATTATTGTCTATCATAGGGGATTTACAGCTTTAAAACATCTATGGATATTATAACAAATAAAGAGGAAGTTCACCAAAATTGTCTATCGTTGGATATCTTCAGAACGTAACTCCGGCGATAAATGAAGGACCGCTGTGAATAACGATCGCGCTTTTGTAACACGGAGATATGGTGAGCGATTATTGTTTGAGACACACTGCTTTATTTAATTTAAAGACAACAGTTTCCTCTGAATATCCAATAACTCTCACTGAATGAAGGATTCATGCAGCTGTCAAATCCGCGGCACAATCTGAACCACTCCATGAATCAGTCATGTGGCACAGTCAGGCAGTGAAGCTTCGGACATCACCATTTTTGGCTCCTCCCCTAGATGAAGCAAGCCTCAATACGCCCTTCACATAGTGCGGGAAATGCAGTTGATTTATAAAAGAGAAAATGAAACATTTTGCAGAATTTACAGAACTTTTATGAGCGGGCCAAAATGGAACTTTGTTCGTTAGAAACCACAAATAAAAGCATTCACTACTTTTACTTTCGGTGTTTCTCGAACATTAGAAATATATTTCATGATATGGCAATCCATTGTAAACCAAATATAACAAGGTCTTCCGTTCTGCTCACATTCACACAGGACAGCGACTCCATGACTCATGGGTGCCATGGAACAGTTCCGGCATGCTTTGCAGCTAATAGAAACTTTCCATCAGATGTTGTTTGTTCTGACTGTCAAGGTTTGATGAAAAATTGCGTGGATCCTAACAGGACATTTGACAATCACAAGAAATAAGGAGATTTGTTCTTCAACATCAAAGCTCAAACTGAGATTGGACAGTCGTTTTTTTAGGGACAGAGTGGTCGTCCTTACTCTGCAGAAGTCTGCAAGTTTGAGTCAGTGGTTTGGTTCCTGCAACTGAACAATCCTTACTTTTAAGCATTCACCAACAGCAAAAGACAAACTGAAGATTTGTGTGTGTGTGTGTGAGAGTGTGGCGGGGGTGGGGGGTGGGGTGGGGGTGGGGGGGTCTGTTCCCCAGCAGTCATGTCACCTAATAATTTGGAGACAGATCCCATTAAAACAAACAAAAATCAGAAGCCACATTTCTTCTTTACTAAAGAACAGATAACGTAGTAAAACAGCTGTTCCTTCCTAAAAACTGAGAAAGTAAGAGAGCAGATGACATAAAGGAGGAGTGGAGCCCATTAATAATCACTATATGTTAATGACTTTCAATTAAAAGTCAGTGAGTGTCTGAATATGCAGGTTACACCACCACATTAACGTCAGACAGGCAAGCATTGACATGTTTGCGTGTGTTTGTGTGTGTGTGTGTGTGTGTGGCAAAGAGAATGAGGGACATCCTCACTTCTCTGCAGCAACCAAACACGAACAGTCTTAAACTATTTATGCTAATCCTGCCAGCAGCATGAGACGCCTTGCCTATACATTTTCTTTACCTTCTTCCAATAAATATCAAACACTATCAAAATGAAAAGCTTTCTCTTCTGTCTTTTGTGCACACACATCCTTCAGCACATTTGCAGCTCTATTAGTGGTCCAAATCCAGCGGGCAACTAATGTTGAAATGACGTCAAATCAACATCAAAGCTTGATGTCAGAAACAAGTCGAAAGTGCAAATCAAACTAATGTCAAAACTTAAAACATCAATTTGACACCTTATTTACCACTGTTTGACGTCATGTGAATTTTAAATTTGGACCAAAAAAATTTAATAAAACTAATAAACACAGGTATAAAACATACAATAAATGGTTTATTGGAATATATTTACTCCAAAAATTAATTGTTTGGGTGAACATAAAATTGGGAAAGCATTTCCATTCAAACCAAATGTGTTAATATAGAAATAAACATTTGTGTTGGGAGCGCTGAATGAATTTATGTTGATGCAACAGAATTTATGAATGTTTCTGTAACATGATGATTGCAGCAGATGACCTGACCCTGCTGCTAGTGTCAGGAAATGGTGGAGAAGGACCTAAAATGCAGGAGACCAGGCTTGGTGGCAGAAACTAAGACATTTAATGAAATAACATTAAAAAAATGTAAAACTGAAACAAGACAAAACCATGGAGAAGCAAAAAGGTAATAAGGCATAGCAGATGACCTGACAAAGATGAACTGAAAAAAAACACACATTTCAATACACTGAGGTTGATGAACTAAATGAGGACAGCTGTGGATGATTAACCTGAAACTGGTGTGACTGACAAGAGCAACTCAGAACATGACCACATATAACAAACCCAAACTAAACCACAGAATCCTCACAATTGTGTTCTTAAATATTTAGTTAAAGTAATCTTGATGTTATTTGTGGTTTCATCATTTCCATGACATGAGTTTTCCTTAAAAAAGTGATGCAAATAAAGAAAATGCAAAGATCTCAGAACTGGTGATTCTCTCAAAGTGGGATCTAATCATTTCAAAGGACCTGTGGACCCGCCCCGTTCCCAGCATTGTGATCACAAGATATTAAACATTTGTATTCACACTCAAGTTGACCTAATTTTATTTCAATTCAATGTTTTTTTATGTAGCCCATTATAACTATAGCGTCTCAATGAGCTTCACACCAGTATGTATGCAAAGAACAATAGTCAGTCATAAATATATATACAACACTTATATTTAAATGGCTGAATATCAATTAATTCATGAATGTTTTTCACATTTAAAACATTTACAATTAAAACTTAAAGTGTTTCTGATTTTGAAATCAACTGGATTTTGCTAGATTAGCATGATTTTTATTTTATTTTAATTTTGAGAAGTACCCTATAGAATTAAGTAACATTCATTCATTCAATATTAAGTTACATCAGATCTCCCAACACAAATGTTTATTGCTGGATTTACACATTTTATTTACATGATAATACTTTCCAAAATTTTCTTATTTTCACCTAACAAATGATTTTTATCAGTATATATATTCCAACAAACCATTTATTGTATGTTTTTTACCTCTGTTATTAGTTTCATAAATTTTTTGGTCCATATTAAAAATTCACTTGACATCAAAAAGGGTAAAAATTGAGATGTCAAATTGATATAAACGTTTTGACGTCAATTTGATTTGCACACTAATTTTTTTTTTTTAATCTCAATTTGATGTGGAGGATTGATTTTGATTTTACGTCATTTCCACATCAATTGCCCAAGGGGAAATCCTTCAAAAACAGAAGCATGGAAGTCCATTTGATATGAAATTGATGTCAGTTTGAAGTTTAATCTGTAGCCATCAAATTGAAATAAAATGAGCTTCAACTGTATTACCCAGCACTCATAGCTTTGTTTTTTCATGTGAGATTGAATTTCAAGTGTTCATGTATTTCCCACACTAAAACAATGGTATGACAACAAAAGTTAAAATAACACTGTCCACTAACTGGATCAAATACTGACCCAATTTTGACATCAAGCCGACATCAAGGTGCCTGCTGGGAAAAGCAGATGAGGCTGCAAAAAGCTGCTGTCAGGATCAGGAGGAGGAGCCCGGTTTGCGTTTCTGCTGATGTATTTAATAAAAACAAGAAGGGTGTTTAGCTGAAGGAAGAGGCAACGCTGCTGCTGCAGACAGGAATGCCCAGAAGATCCGGTCATCACAACATCCACTAAGAAGGATGTGAACTTATGCAGAGCATGAGCTGAGGACAAAACAAGCTCCACTCATCAGCCTGCCGTTTCTAAGCTTTCTGGTCTTTGTGAAGCTTAACTTTGTTTGGCAGCTGCTGATCAAACTGAACATGAACACAACACAGGACAGTAAAATCAATTTGGGATAACTTCAATAATGTGATTCATGTGTTTCTTAAAGAAAGGACTTCATGTTCAAAAAGAGGAGCTTTAGTCTACCAAAGGTTTTTCTTGCAAGATTTTTTTATGCAGAGATACAAAAGTGAGATTTTTGTTGTTTCTGCTCTGCTGGTTTTCCTCTGATCCCTGCCTCTCGCTGCTTTTCTCTGAACGGCTTCAGCCTGCCTGGACCAGTATTGACTCAGGAGCTCCAAAGACAAAGTCAAACCAATATTTGCAAAAAAGATTTTCTTTCAAGCTGCATGGAAAACCACAGAGTTCTGCAGAGGAAGAGAAAGGGATAAGAGCAAAGGTAAAAAAAAAAAAAAAAAGACACAAGAGCTGGACTCTGAAAGAAGAGACAATGGGAAGAGGCAGAGAAAAGAGATTTGCTGAGATGAAAACTAAAAGGAAAAAGTGAAAAAAATGTAAGACAGTATTAAAAAAAGATGCGAAGTGAAAAGAAGGAAACCAGGGAATCTAACACAAAAACAAAGATATATCCTATATCCTATATTAGGATTTGGGATTTTGAGCAACAGATCTTTTGATATATTTTCAGTGTTACTAGTGGTCTTTTAATTCTGAGATAATTACAGAGCAGAGGGAAATTCACACCAAGTTGTGGGGGGAACTGTTAGCGCTTCCCAACATCAATCTGTTTACACTCTCTCCTGCTGGCTTACAGCCCCTCACATCCCCAAACTAACATTAGCAGGAAAACAATATTGACGAGCAATATTGGAGCTCTTCAGCCATACAGTTTAGAGCCCTGAAAGATGAAGAAAAAAAAGACATAGCAGAGCAGAGCAGGAAGCATGTGCCCCACCAAGCTTATTTTCAATGTCACAAATGAGCTTATTTTCGAACTGTATTTTTTTGTCTGTTCCTGATTCATGACCATTTTTAAAAAATACTCAGAAATGTATTTTTTAAAATAATGTTCTCTATGTCTGTCCTCTACCACCAGAAAAAAGCCACAAGAACATCAAAAACCCAATTTTCATCTGAGTGGGTCTTTAAGAAAACCATAGCTTCGCGGTTCCAGCTGAACTATACAGAATCCTTAAAGTTTAGAGGAATTTCATGCAGCTTCTAGAGGAACTCTACAGGAAAACTGGCTTTTGATGAAGTTTCCATGATTTAATTTACCCTGTAGCCCCCCAGCAATTTTTAGGAGTGAC
Source organism: Adrianichthys oophorus (assembly GCA_036245035.1). Classification (NCBI taxonomy): domain Eukaryota; kingdom Metazoa; phylum Chordata; class Actinopteri; order Beloniformes; family Adrianichthyidae; genus Adrianichthys; species Adrianichthys oophorus. Next base: position 6,947,621 of record BSAI01000101.1, read on the forward strand.
TTGACCACAATGATGCAGCAAACAGATGAACTGTGAAGGTATAAAAGTGAAGGTTCCTAAAAAAATGTCTTTAATATGTGTGGAAAAATCGGCCTATGAAAAAGGATGATCTGTCTTTTTTTCTGTCTTTTTTTGTATCTTTTGTGCAGACTACAAGTCAGTCATTTTTAAGTCTAAATCATGACTAAGGCCATGTTTCCACTTAGCCAGACTGAACCGTACCATTTTTGAACCATTTTTGGTTGTAGGTCCTTAGAAAAATGGAACGGACCAGTTAGCACAGAGCTACTTTTGAAACCCGTTAATTGGCGGAAGGTCATTACAACAAAAGAAAGCGTCTGTTTTCCTCTTCGCTGCCTGACGTCTTCTCTCAAACATTAAATGCTTTTATGCACAAAGTACCAAAAGCCAAGCGGAAAAAATGAGCTGCTGGATGACCTTCATTGTTGTTGGTGTTAGCTTCACCCCTCATGTGCCGTGACAGTCCAACTTTGAGTGGAAACGCTCCCTTGAATTGCTTGGTTTATTCTAAACTGGACAGGACCAGACCGTACTGCTCAGTGGAAACCAAGTTTCAGGAGTTTAAAAGTTCTATGGAAAATTGCTTTTTCTTTTTTCAAACTGTTAAATGTCAGCCAGCATAACAGAACTTTCTTATCAAGATTGTTTTTTTAGTCAGACAGTAAAAAGAGAGTTTGTTTTTGTCAGAGTGTCAACCTTCATGAATCCTTCAAACATAAACAAAGGGATCATGAGAAGATCTAACAGCCCAAAATTGTCTGGTAAAACTTCTGCAGGCAGACAACTCTTCCTTTGAGCCACTCCACAAACTTCTGCACATTTCCACAAAAAAAATTGTTCTGTGTCAGCTCAGACTTCCCAGGATCAAGCTGAAGTGGAAAAAGTAGAAATAAGCCCTGCAATCCTGAGAGGATGAAGATTTTTTCACGGACACAATCTGTGAGGTCGCAGGTCTAAATAAAAACACACCTGAGCAAAAAAAGTCTTTGAAAACTGAGAACTTTTTTTAAGTTTCTGTGAATTTCGAACCTAATGGATTAAGCTTATTCCAAAGCCCTTGAATATAGAAGTATTGCCATTCTTTTGACTACCGTAACTCTTCAATCGTTTATTCAATTGACGTAATTCCAAAAGATTCTGACACAGACAAAAGCGGCTTTGCACCAGACAGTGCAAAGCCACTTTTGTCTATGTCAGTACATTCACATTGATTATGTAAAAAGTTGTGGAAAAGTTATAGTACTGTATGTCAAGGAGCATGTGCTATTTAGGTGTCGCTGGTAACAATCTGTCCGGTGATAAAGGTTAAATGTCATCGTGGTTTTGTTAAGTCTTTCATCAAAATGCTCACTCTACATAAATGTTCATGCTCACTCTGCAAATAGCTTCACTCAAAGCTCTGGATTATTTTAGGTCTTAAACTAATGAACACTGCAATTTTGGTAAATAAAATCATTCGACACCAAACTGCATTGAGCAAAGATGGGAATTCCTGCCGGGAAATCTGTGCCTGGAATTGTGGGAGATTAACAAGTGTCTATTTTCCGATCAACTCCAACACTAATTTTCTGAATTTGACACAAACATAAACAAGACAGCTGCAGACATCAATGTCCAGGACTGGAAGTCTTTGAACGAAACTGGCAATACATCCATATGGCTTGAAAAAAATTCATTTTAACCGTTAACATTTACGGTTTTTCCAGTTTTTATCTTTGATAAAACTTCTTATACAATCCTGAAGACTTTTGGGTTTGGGAAGTTGTATATTTTTCTCTTCTGGCCAATGATGTAAGGCGCTATCTTGGAAAGGAAAAGAAACAAAGTCAAGACATAAGAGTTTGAGCTCTTTATCAGGTGTGTGAAGCATCAAATTTCCGCTGCCTCCTTCTGCATGAAGGTTGTACATCACAACTACTACTGCTACTTCTGTCTGAATTTATATTAATAGCACAAACAGTAATGTTCTCCCTGATGCTGCTTTATGTTTTCTCCACTTGTCCTCCTCTGGAGCAACAGATAGAACCCGATCTTTCTCTCTCATCTCACTCCAGCTCAGCCTCTCATCCCCCCCAACCCCACTTCTAAATCTCTCAGTCTTAAATCTCTGTCTCTTCAAAACAAAATCCTCTTAACTCTCCACCACCTCCTCATCTCAACAATCTAATTACTGAAACATATCATGAAGCGGGGGATGAAGGAAGGAGGAAGTCAGAGGAGTTTCAATGTCAAGAGTTTTTAGACCCCCCCCCACACACACACCATATTCCCTGCACACTGTGAACATCATCAGAGCCTCTTGACCATGGAGTCCAGAGGCTTGAATGCTGACGGACTGCATCAGGAGTCCGATGGACTCTTACATAAAAATCTTACACAACCAAATCTGAACCCAATGAGGGAAACGTTTCCTCAACTAAAAGTGACAACCAGGAGAAAAAAAAAACAACAATTTATTAAAGCAAAGAAAGTAAAGCACTAGAGAAAAGATGAGGATCAATTTAAAGTAACAGAGAGAAAATGAGGAGACAAGGACACAGTGGAGGAGAAGGTGGCAAAGAAACCACGTAAGGAGGGAGGGGGAGCGGGGTTGGGGGCTTTAGCTGCCTGTGACCCAGTGGAAATTTCAGTCAATTAACATTAATTAGATATCTCTGATTAATTCTATTTGTTGATTAAGTCAATTAAAACCACAAGCACTCGTTATCGCTCAACGAGCCTAATGAATTCCTGTCCGCAATTTGTTCCCACACATATTCCCTCGCCTGCTGCGAACAGCCTAAAGCCACCACAATGTCTGCGCTCATGCGGGCCTCCTTCTTCCCCACTCCTGCTCCTTCTGCAGCTCCTCGTTGTTATCTAACCACCAAGCTGACCACAGATACCTGCACAATTTTACTGCTCGTCTGTGACCTGATCACAGCGCTGAGTTTAGGTTTAAAAGGGAGAAGATAGACGGAGCTGCATAAAGATGTAAAGACCCACTATAATGAAATACATGTTTTTAACATGCTCTTGTAGCATTTACAGTATCTCATGATGGAAAAAAAATATAAAATGAAAATTATGCTTCGTATAGCAATTATGAGTATTTTTTTATTCAAATTGTTGTGAAATAGGAGCAGACAAAAAATGCTGTTTGAAAAAGATCGTATTTGTGACGTGGAAGCTACAATCTGTAGGCCACAAGATCCCTGCTGTCCCATATGAAAATGATATGAGGGAATCTTGTGAAATTTTGGTCTGTTTTATCTGAAACTTGTAAGTTTAGCATAAGACAGATAAGGTCAAATATTAGATCAAATGTCAAATCATACAATATGAAACTTCCATGTTTTGGTAATATATAAGAAAAGTATTTGATATTAATTCCACATATATTTTCCTTAGAGTATATGTACAATGTCAAACTTATTTGAGATGAATACCTTTAAGTGAAACTGCAATCTTACAATAATTGTAGAAGACACAAGTCTCACTTGAAAAAAATAGTGTTTCGACACAAAACATTGGACTGTTAAACTTTAGCAGTTGCTGTTTTCTACAAACCAGGCAGCTCCATGTTGTCTCTCAACTAACAAATGTTGCTAACAGTATTACAGGAGTAACGCTTGTTATTTAGGATTTTAGGACCAACAATTCCTGGATGAGGTAAAAAAATATATATGATCGATGTATGGACAAGAGCACAGGGAAGGATTTAGCGATTGATCAAAAGATGACTGGATTGGGTCTTTAATCCTACTGATACTGAGAACATGAAAAAACTTTTGCAAAAATAACTATTGTCCTTTCCTAATCAAAATAACTTAAGCTTTTTCAGCAGCTTCAACAGACTTTATTTTGATCAGCATGAGTTCAGTCCCAGTGGGCCCAGCACCTGCAGCAGAGCTCAGAAGGGGCCAGTGCAATGTGGTTTGGGTGGCAGTCGAGGGTGAGTGCCTTGGAAGCCTAAACCGTGGTCATGGAACTTGGCTTTTGGGACATGGAATGTCACCTCTCTGGGAGGGAGGAGCCTGAGCTTGTGCAAGAAGTTGAGATGTACCGGCTAGATATAGTTGGGCTCACCTCTACACACAGTCTGGGCACTGAAACTCAGTCCCTTGAGAGGGGTTGGACTCTCTACCATTCTGGAGTTGCACATGGTGAGAGGTGGCGGGCTGGGGTGGGGTTACTTATGAGCCCCCAGCTTAGCCACCAAGTGTTGGAGTTCGCCCCGGTGGATGAGAGAGTTGCGTCCCTCCGCCTTCGGGTGGGGGACAGGTCTCTGACTGTGGTTTCGGCTTATGGGCCGAACAGCAGTTCAAAGTACCCGGCTTTCTTGGTGTCTCTTGGAGGGGTACTGGAAAGCGCCCCAACGGGGGACTCCATCGTCCTCCTGGGGGACTTCAATGCCCACGTGGGTAACGACAGTAGCATCTGGAGGGGCGTGATTGGTAGGAACAGCTTCCCTGATTTGAACCCGAGCGGTGTTTTGTTGTTGGGCTTCTGTGCTTGTCATAGTTTGTTCATAACAAACACCATGTTCCAGCACAAGGGTGTGCATCAATACACGTGGCATCAGGACACCCTCGGCAGGAGATCAATGATCGACTTTGTAGCCTTTTCAGGTGACCTGACGCCGTGTGTCTTGGACACTCGGGTAAAGAGAGGGGCAGAACTGTCCACTGATCACTACCTGGTGGTGAGTTGGATTCGTTGGCGGGGAAGGAGGCCGTAAAGACTTGGCAGACCCAAACGTACTGTGAGGGTCTGCAGGGAACGTCTGGCTGCCCATTCCTCAGGGAAGTCTTTAACTCCCACATCAGCTTCAAGCAGGTACCGAGGGAGACTGGTGACATTGAGTCTGAATGGACCATGTTCTCCACCTCCATTGTCTCTGCTGCTGTTCGGAGCTGTGGTCGCAAGGTCTCTGGTGCCTGTCATGGCGGCAACCCCCGAACCCGTTGGTGGACACTGGAAGTAAGGGATGCCGTCAAGCTGAAGAAGGAGTCCTATCGCGTCTGGCTGGCTTGTGGGACTCCAGAGGCAGCAGACAGGTATTGGCAGTCAAGCAAGCTGCGGCTTAGGCTGTAGTGGAGGCAAAAACCCAGTCCTGGGAGGAGTTCAGTGAGGCCATGGAGAAGGACTATCGGTTGGCCTCGAAGAGCACCAACCGAGGGGTAAGCAGTTTTCTGCAGGCAACGTCTTCAGTGCAGGTGGGGAGCTGCTGACTTCGACTGGGTACATTGTCAGGCGATGGAAGGAATACTTAGAGGATCTCCTCAATCTTGCTGACACACTTTCTTTTGAGGAAGCAGAGGCTGAGAGCCTTCGGGTGGGGCTGTCCATCACCCGAGCTGAAATCACCAAGGTAAGTCAACAAGCTCCTGGGTGGCAAGGCGCAGGGAGTGGACGAGGTCCGCCCTGAGTACCTCAAGTCTCTCGATGTTGTGGGAGTGTCTTGATTCACACGTCTCTGCTGCATCGCGTGGCAGTCGGGAACTGTACCACTGGAGAGTCCGTCTGATGGTCAAATCTCAGATCCAAGAATAACAGTGCGGTTTCCGCCCTGGTTGTGGAACTGTGGATCAGTTCTACACCCTGTCTAAGATGCTGGAGGGTTCATGGGAGTTCGCTTATCCTGTCCATATGTGTGTGACAAGGAGGCTGAGGCATTTGGATCCATATGCAGTGTTTATTATAGAAAGTAGGGAAGGTGTTTCTCAAAGGGGGTGGTCAGGCAGGCGTGGGTCAGAACCGGCATGGGCTTATCAAAGAGAGCAGACGATGGTCAGGGACAGGCAGGAGTCGAGGCAGGCGGCAGACAGACAGGCAAAGGATACAAACAGAGGTAAGGAACAAGGACCAAAGGGTGAACTCTCAGTGTAGTCTGGAAAGAGCAATACTTTGCACTAAACTGCGCAGGGAACTCTGCCTAAATACTGTGGGTTTTGATGAAAGATGAGGAGCAGCTGTGGAACTGATGGGAGTGGCTGCAGGTGTTGATGGGACATAGAGTGTGAGGTGAACCAGGAAGTTGTCAGTACTCTGGAGACTGTGTGCGCAGGCAACCAGAGGGGGAGACAGAGGGCTGCTTCTTGACAATGCATTTTGGGGATTTGGAGAAGGCGTTCGACCGTGTGCCCCCTGGTGTCCTGTGGAGGGTACTTTGGGAGTATGGGGTCCAGGGAGCCTTACTCAGGGCTGTCCGGTCTCTGTATGACCAGAGCAGGAGCTTGGTCTGCATAACTGGCAGTAAGTCAGACCTGTTCCCAGTGCATGTTGGACTCCGGCAGGGCTGACCTTTATCACCGGTTCTGTTTATTGTCTTTATGGACAGAATTTCTAGGCGCAGCCAGGGGCTGGAGGGGTCTGGTTTGGAAACCACAGGATTTCCTCTCTGCTCTTTGCAGATGATGTTGTCCTGTTGGCTTCATCAAGCCAGGACCTTCAGCATGCATTGGAACGGTCTGCAGCCGAGTGTGAAGCGGCTGGGATGAGGGTCAGCATCGCTAAGTCTGAGGCCATGGTTCTCGAGCGGAGAAAGGTAGTTTGCCCTCTCTTGGTGGGTGGAGTGCTCCTTCCCCAAGTGAAGGAGTTTAAGTATCTTGGGGTCTTGTTCACGATTGAGGGAAGATCGGAGCGTGAGATCGACAGGCGGATTGGTGCTGCATCCAGCATCATGCGGTCGCTGTACCGATCCGTCGTGGTGAAGAGAGAGCTAAGCCAGAAAGCAAAGCTGTCAATTTACTGGTCGTTCTACACTCCAATACTCACCTATGGTCATGAGCTCTGGGTCTTGACCGAAAGAGCGAGGTCCTGGATCCAAGTGGCTGAAATGAGCTTCCTCCGTAGGATGGCTGGGCGCTCACTCGGAGATAGGGTGAGAAGCTCGGCCACCCGGGAGGAGCTTAGAGTAGAGCCGCTTCTCCCCCACATCGAGAGGAGCCAGTTGAGGTGGCTCAGGCATCTGGTTCTGATGCCCCCTGGACGCCTTCCTAGGGAGGTGTTCCGGGCATGTTCCACTGGGCGGAGGCCCCGGGGAACACCCAGGACATGTTGGAGAGACTACGTCTCTTGGCTGGCCTGGGAACGCCTGTGGGTCCTCCCAGAGGAGCTGGAGGAAGACCCAGTCCCAGATAAGCGGAAGAAAATGAATGGATGGATGGAGGAGTTCAGGGTTTGAGGTCTGGACAAAACTACCATTGTACTAGTCAGTTGAAAAGAGGTTGGCATCATGGATGGTGCCCCACTGTGAGAGAAGAAGCACAGTTGTGACAGATGTCCTATAGAACTGATGTCAAAAACAGCCCAATGGCCACTGACATTTCAAAATATTTGAACTAACGAAGGCCTTGAATAAACTGTTTTTTGAGGAATTCCAGAAAGCACCTTCTGGAGTGGAGGACACCGCCATCTTTCACCTACATTGTGCTTCAAATAAAATTCACCTCTTTGACTAAGATCTTTGTGAGTACCAACATATTTTATTCTTACGAAAGGAGGCTTTTATTTTGTTGATTATTTTCCTTTGCTTTTTCTCTTTTGTTTTTGTCTTTTTAATTCATCTTATTCTATTCCCCATCCTGGTCAAACTCTGTCTTTAACAGCAATGTTTATAACTTAATTCATTTATTATTATTATTTGTCCTCTTTTCTGCATTGTTTTTAATTGCTTTTCCTAATTTGATTCAGGTTTTCAGCATAACTGTTGCTGTTCCAGCATTCTGTCAAACAACAATAATTGGATTTGCTTTTTCTGCTTCTTAATTAGCTTTGCTGTAGCTTTTTTCTTTGTTATTTATGAATAAAAAATGTCGATTTTTTTTTTCTCCTGTCTCTGAATTGCTTTGCGGTTTCTCACTTCTCAACAGAAAAGATGTCTGCCGATCTGCTCTTCGATCTGCAAATTCTGCGTTCAAAGTCAGTGATGCTTTATTTAAACTGTAACTGTGACCTTTAAAAGTCTTTCAGCTGGGATCTGTGTTCTAAAACTTAATTAGAATTTTTATCAATCTCAGGCCAGAAAAACAACAAGATTATTGTTTGCTGATTCTGTTTAAAACTCTTTACAGTTTTGTTTGCTCTTTTAAAATCACCACTATTTTGTTTTCATCAATGCGCACATTATTATTATCTAAGTTGTTCAAACCTTTCTTGGTAATAACAGGCTTTAAGATCAGAAATCTTCTGGTCAGATTTGTACTATGTTAAATCGTGTGTTCCTGTATAGCACTTTTCTTTGGGCCCAAAGCCAGTTAACAGAAAAACTGAACTATAAACTACTTTTAAATGTTGTAATTGGACTAGGGCTGTCAATGTTAAATCGTTAACGCACATGATTAATTTAAAAACATTAAGTTATTATTTATTAACACAGATTAATTACACGTTAGAAGAGACCATCTTCCACTTTGTGTTGGACGCTTCAAGGTTCAGCAGCGTGCGTCAGTTATCCTACTTATAACATGGCCACTTACAAAAGAAATAAATCTTCAATTGATTTTTAGCACTTTATTCTAGTTATTTTTTCGGTGTAGATCTCACAAAAAGGGAACTATTTGATTGGTGCAACCCGTTGTTACAGTAACACAACATAGCGTAGCTGCAGCTGCAAAGGAAAGTGATATATAAGATGATTGTCAGCATAGGTTCATTAAAGCATCAGTTCAGAAAGAAAGTGGCATCAACTCAGTGGCCTTGTGATAGTGTCCACTCTGAGACTGGGAGATTATGAGTTCAAATCCAGGCCGAGTCATACCAAAGACTAAAAATGGGACCCAATGCCTCTATGCTTGACACTCAGCATTTAGGGGTTGGATTGGGGGTTAAACCACCAAATGGCTCCAGAGCACTGCTGAGTCTGCAGCTAACCGCTCCACTCGGGGGTGGGTTAAATGCATAGAACAAATTTCCCGCACCTAGGTGCGTGACAACTGATGGGACTTTAACTTTAAAGTTCACCTCTTACCACTTGTTTTTGTCCAGAAGATGAAGAACAAAGCTTGATTTAAAGAAGCCTGCGCAGTGATATAGAACATTTGGACTATGTAACCTGGACTTCTTTTTGTGCGCGTGAATACACAGCAGCCAATCAGATTTGAGTATTCAACCAAACCATTTAAAGGGAAGACACAATATTTGTTTCTTAAGGCTGTATATCAGCATATTTGCTTTCTTGGAGTAACATTGCAGACATTAAAGTCTTTACAGTTCTTTACCGTTCTGCTTATCTTACTGTTGATGGGTTTTGTGCACACAAAATATATTTCTGGGACATCTGAGTTAACACTTTACAAATTAAAAAAATTCAGGCAATTAAAATGAAGGAAACATGTTCTCTCTGGCCTTTTTTTGTTCAAAAGCCGCATATTGTCGAATAAAATTTACTTATCAAAACATTGCAATTAATCTTGATGAATCATAATCCAACAGTGTGATTAATCTGATTTTTTTTTTTTTAATCGGTTGACTAAATGGACTTTGTATGTCAGCATTTATTTAACCACAATTTTTTCCAGAAAATGTTGTTTGATAAAATATGGTTAAAATTGTAAATAGTTGTCTACTGTAACTTTTTTACCAATGTTGTATTTCACCATCTTTGTCTCCAACAGCTAAAAGTCTGGTCTGCTGGCAGACAAAGCTGCTGTTGTCTCACCTGTTTGTTCACTTCTAACGAGAAACTCTTAACGAGAAAACACACTCAAACCAACTTCCTGTTGATTCCACAAACACACACATCTGAACACACACATACGCACACACACAGTGTGAAATAAACAGATTACACCAATGAGCCAAATCAAATCAAAGGTTATGACATCCAGCATTTGTGAGTTGGAGGAAATCCTTCTAAATTATTTGACAAACATGAATATCAAATATGTATGTGCAACCAACACCCAAATACTTAACAAGAACTTTATCAGGTAGTGGCTAATTGATCAAGAACTACAGGATTGTTGGAGTGAGTTCTTTAAAGTGAAGGTTTGACAGCTGGTTCATGGGAGGCTGTTCTGTCAGCATGGTGGAGCCAGGTGGTGGAGGGGGTGTCTTCTTCATTAGAAAGGGGTAGATGTGGACACAGAGAAGTGAAGAAACAGAATCCCAAACAAAACCTGGAGAAGTTAAGTTAAGAGAAGGGAAATTGGGTGAAGATGTTGGTCTGAAACGAGTTTTCTGACCTTGCAGAAACGGGAGTATACATGTCGATAAAACCATCAAGTACATGTTCTGCTTGTCTTGTTATCAACATGTTCTGTTGGGAAACCCTGCATCCTGACATCCACATAGATCCTACCACACACCAAACCTGCCTCCCCCTGCAGGATAGCAAAGCTGACACTCAGGGAGGCCTCGGGTACTCTCCAGCTTCCTAGATGGTCAGAAATATGTGTTTTGTTACTGGAAGGCAGATGAAATCAATGCCACACAGATGGTTTGTGAGCCAACAGAGGAAGGAGAAGGATGCATGAGAGGTGGGCTGAGAATCAGCACAGACAGAGCATGACTGCAAAGGAAAGTTTAAGGAGCTCAAAGGTGAGAGGTGAGGAAAAATTCATCTGTGGTTCATCACTGCGACTTTACATGTACTGTTATCAACTGTTTCTCTTCTTTCAGGGTAGCCAAACTGAGAAGAGAAACTGTTGATAACTAGATAACTAATATACATCATGTGTGTGGTGGGAAAAAATTACCAAAATGGCTTGTTTACAGCAAAAAAGGAATGATGGGACCGCGACGCAATTAGCTGTGGGAAAGTTGTATGCTAGATATAAACCACAATATGCAACAGACCTCTATGATTTGATGTCAATCAGATGCATAATACATGCTGTAAGCTTTGAAATAGACGCAATTTAGATATCAAATAGATGTGTCCATGCCTAAAGGGAGAAGGAATGTGGAAAGCTTCACCTGCACTGTTCATTACCCAGGAATTTATGTCTGAGTTACACTGGTTGAATTTTTGGCTAAAGATAACCTGGATTGAAATTAGGTCAGTGAATTGGATTCAGTCGGATCATTCAAAATGAAACAATATTAACTACGAGTGGGATTGGCAACTACAAATTATTTTGATTTGCTGTTCAAACAAATTGTTACAGTACATCCCTTTTACTTAAGCTTCTTATTGTCTGCATTTTTTAATGTTACTGTTAAGTGTACGAAAATGCTTAATGTTTCAGCTTCCAAAAAGAGCTGCAAGTTATATTTCCAGTCCACTTGCCTTTCCCCCCTTGAGAGCAGTTGTGCTGGTTCTCAGTTCCACCGCGCACATGTTAATAATGTAAGTGTGAGTCAGTCTATTTAGTCTTTGTGTGTCTGGCCTCCAGTGCTTTTCACTACAATAGAAAGCCATCGGAGGCCCAGGGTCTGCCTGAGGAAAGGCGTGCTGATGCTGTATCTTACAAGAGTGCTAATTCAATTTAGTACAGACCAAAGGAGGGAGGGGGCCCCATGAAGAAAACACCATGTGCACAAAGAGAGGAAGTCTGAGGGTTTGTATGAAGCAACAAGACAGAGGAGGACGCAGACAATATAGAAGGAAAGGTGTGAAAAAAGATTTTGGGTCTAAGACTCACTCTCCTGAATTTTTTTAAACATTTCTCTTTATCCTGTGAATCAGCCACTCTTATTAAAAACAAAACAAAACAAAAAAAAACATTATAAATGTGGACAAGTGTCCTGAAATTAAAATTACTCTGAATTTAGTGTATTTATAAATGTGTATGAATTTGAGAGTGAATGTTTCAAGGGATTACGTTTGGTAAAGTGCTTTTAGGTATAAAACTGTTATATAAGAAGATCCCATTTAACATTTACCATCAGTAAACAGGGGTCAAAGATGGGGTAAATATGGGGTGAGGGCTCTCATTAGCTGCCTCAGAGCGCAGCATTCAGGATCCCTGGAGAGGAAGAAGAGCGCAAGGGATATGGAGCAGAGGAGCGGACTTTGCTCATAACAAACCTTACGAATGTGTAGAAATGTGAAATTATAAAATAAACCAAAATTAGAACAGTATCAGTGATTTCAGCTGATTTCAAACGTGACTAAAGCCTTAGTCACAACTGCCCTTATGGGTGGGTACAGGCTGTTTCAGATGCCGATCTCTCCAAAATGTCACACATTAATAAACTGCAGTGCAGAAATTGAATCTATTGATAGGTCCAAACGTCAAAAACAAGCAGACGATTGCTGAAATGGAGTTGCCTTCTGTTGGAATACAGCCCTTTCGGTCTCGCCATACAAATGACTGCTATCAATATTTCCAATCTTCATTTCTCCAGATGCTCACAGCCTCTTTCTGCCAGAAATCAATGGCTTCCCACTGAGAGTTGTGACAATGATCAAAAGTAAGAGGCTCACTTTCTCCAGATCATCTCTCATTTCATCCAGTTTCATCATTAGGGCTGCAGGACTGTGCGTGTTCCTACGTGCACAAATATGTTTGTGGAACTATGTTTGCACACAGTGCTGAAGCTGCTTTGCAGAAACATCAATACTAAACTGTTTACAGCTTGAGTGATGGTTAGATTCTGACACACACGAAAAAGATAAAAACCACATTGTACAAAAACGATTTCTGATTGTTAGATCACTCTGATTACTTCATTCTTTGTTTTGCGTAAACTCCTGCCAAACTTTTCAGACCTGTAAACTGAAGATCTAGAAAATACCAGTTTTGGATATTCCAGCAGGTAAATCCTGCAATTACCATCAAGAGGAAATCATAGGGAAAAATATTGTCCAATGGCTGAACAAAAATTAATTCATGTCTATTGGTTATTCTCAGACTGTTTTTGTTTTGTTCTCCTCTTCCTTCCACTTGTCTCATCATTTCATTAACTTTAACATTTTTAACAGAACCTCCCTCCTATAAAAAGGGTAAGTGGTACATAATTGAATAACGCTTTGCTACCTTCTTAGAAGGCCCAAAGCACTTTCACTTTCTCACAGACCCATTCACCCACTCACACACACATTCACACAATGATCCACTGTCAAACACTGGCGCCAACCTATAACCACCAGGAGCAATGTGGGGGTCAGTGTCTTGCCCAAGGGCACTTTGACACATGGGTGGGCAAGGTGGGAACCAAATGTGTGATTTTTCCGTTCAGAGGTCACTGATGGTCACTGATGGTCCAGGAGGGCCTAATGTTCATCCTCGCTCCAGGTTGAACTGAATTTATTATCCAATTGTTCAAATAGTCCTTTAAAGACCTAAAAGTGCCTGGTTTGTTTGTTCACTTTCACAGGTCACAGTGGAGGATTGTAATTATTTTCATGAAATGTGTTTGTTGCTCTCTCAAGCACTTTGTAAATTGTGATTATGCCGAATCCCTTTTCAAATCAGCTGTTTCTGTATGAAAATATTAAAGTTTAGTTTGTGCTTTTAATGGTCAGATCAGTTTTTGTTGGTTTCTGGACTTTCTTAAGTCAATTGTTAATTTATTTTGAGCAGTAACTTGATAACTGTAACTTCAGTAACTTCATACTGATGTAATGCTTACGAGGCAAGGCAACAACCAATATTGGGTGCGGACAGGAGTCTTGCTGTCAGCTGTGGCAGGTCTGAACTGAGCTCATTTTTTGTGCACCTGCAAGGTTAGTGTGTCACACTTTACAATGTCTTTATTCATCTAGCGTTTGCCAAGAGTGGCGGAACTTTCCGGCACTTGAGGGTCCATATACATACTTAAATTACCGTATGTGTAGAGGGTATGTGCACGTACATGTGCATGTGTGTGTATCTGTGACTCCAGCTGTCAGTCACCCAGCAGGGCCGGGCTAATCAGACGTTCACTGTGTGATGTGAGCTGATTAATATCCTGTAAAAGTCTGTCGGCTTTAAGGCTAACTGCTGTTTCCTCAATACATCTTTGTTGGAGAAGAGCCCCGCTAACATTTGCCCTCGTTAAGAAGATGCATTGTTAGACTTAGCAGTAACTCACAGGTATGGATGTATGCCACGGGCATTTAGTCCAACATATACAATCATCATGCAGAAAGAAAGTCATACCTGAGACAGATAAAGATACAGAAGAAAAGTTAAGAAACACAAAAACATTCATAAAGGTTTACAGTGACCCCCTTTCCCCTGAGTCCTACTCTAAGTTCACTTTTTGATTCAAGACTGTTTTGATCTAGTTATATCTAGTTATAGTCACATGGAGGGTAACCAGATGTCCAACACTGGACTTTCTGCTCTGGATCATTCAAGTACTTTGTTTTCAGAATAACAGGGGTCCGTCATGGTAATTTCTATAAATTATTTTGTTTTATATTATTTAAGGACCATAATACTTTATCAAACGTGTTTTACTTCTTTTTACTTTTGACTAAGGATTAGTTACAAACTAGGCCATGTTTGGACGGCTGTCACTTCCCAGAGAAATCCACAACCTCCTTCTTTTAAGATGCCTTGTTTTTTGTAACGTTATCTTGAAGTTAAGTCACGGCATCTGGACTTAAAATCTTCTTTCTGGAAACATTTCATCACCCATCAAAGGGGTTCTATACTGTATTTTCTAATGCTAGTTCATCTGAGCTAATAAAAACACAATCAACAGTTTGGTTACTATTTTATTTACCAGATGTCTGGTTTACAGCAGGGGGTCTCCATTCTTTTTTATGCTATCGATCGGTTTAATGTCAGAAATTGTTTTCATTGGATGGACTGTACGCATACAATTTTTTTTACCTTCAGTTTTCCAGAAAATCTATTTTTCACATTTGAATGGCCCTATGTTAACATAGGGTTTAACACTAAGACCAATCCATTCAGGCTCTGATGAACCTTCAACTGAGTGAGTGTGATGTCATCCGTTGAAAATGGTCCAGCTCTAACCAAATGAAGCCACTTTTTTCATGACATGGACACAACCATGTTGGAGCCAGATGACATCATTTCTGGTAGCAGGTCTGGTTAGAACTCTGTCAAACGTTTGGAATGTTGGATGTGGGGGCCAGCGGACACCACCTACTTTGATCGAGGCATCTGATTGGTCAGTTTATAACTTGCATAACTTGCAATAAAGAAAAAAAAAATCAATTCAAAATGAAAAATATACAAAACATGATAAAAAAGGCATCAGAGAAAGTTGTTGTTGTTGGTTGTTCTAACTAATACAATGACTGAGTAACTGCTGTTTATTTCTCTATAGAAGTCTAAGGGATTTTGGCTTCTTGGAGCCAGCGTGTACTTCCTGTTTGGAACGCCAGGGAAGGGCCACTCAGTCCAGCTCTCCAATACAGTCAATGGTTGAGACATATCAAGAGTAAGTCAAAGACTAATGTGGAAGAGAGATTGCATGAATTTTACAAACTAAAACTTCCTTTAGAATTAAGTAAAACAAAAACTGCAGTCACAAGCGTTCCACTTTTCCCTAGTTTGTAGAAAAGTTTTTGTTCAAAGTTCTTACTTTGTGTCCCCCTTAGTTTGGATTTGTCTCATTTTTTTATACTAGATGGGTCTGTAGTCCTACTCAGGAGAGTCTAACTCTGTTGTCTTAATTTGCAGGAAGATGTGAGGAGCACAGCAGCAAAAACAAACTGAAACGCCAGCATTTCCAGTCTGTTCTTTCAGCCTCTCAACAGCTTCTGAGCATCTTTTCCAGTCTGCATTCATAGCAGTTTATGTTATCATTTTCTGTACAGATTTATAGTGCCGGTCATTAAATATAAACAGATCCAGAGATTTTTTCACTTTGTTAAAACCAGAATAATTTGTATCTTCAGTTTCAGCTGAAATAATTATCCAAAGAGCTAAAGAAAAGCCTTGATTTTCTGAAATCCAAACTGAATGACAAAACAGCAGAAGAAGAAGATTGAAGCTGAAACAATCATATGGTTCCACTCCAGCAGCAGAACGTTCTGACACAGCTGGTCCTACCTTGAAGCTCTGCAGCTGTTCAGTGACGTTCTTGTCTTGTTTCTGGCAGGAGTTGAAGATGAGGAGCTCAGTGTCCCGCAGCCACGCCTTCAGCTCCTTGATACGAGCCTCCAGCTGCTCTAGGAGGGATGTGGTCAGCGGGGACAGGACCAGCGGCGGTTCTTCTGCAGGAACGCCCCCACCTCCAGCCACAGGGTTCATGTTCAAAGACTGCTTTTGCTCAAAAGAACGCGGTCTTGAATGCTCAGAGAGTACTTTCTGCAAACAACAAAAAAAGACAGAGCAGAACGGGATCAAGGGGACTCCTGCTGTCAATAATCCATTATGTAAAGTAACACGTCAATCAATACCTATACGCCATTAATTAAGTACGTTTAGGAATGTGCCGATCGATGAAAGGGCACACTGTGTGCCGGAAGACAGTTCACTCATCACATTTTGAGTCATGTCATTTGCACAGCTGTTGGGATGAAGAGATTATCCCAATTTTCTTGTTGACAGTGGTGTAGTTGGTGTTGTTGTTTTTTTACAAACAGCATCTTCTCTACCACAAATGAAAAAAAAATGTTTAATTAGTTAAAAACTTATCAGCTTGTTTAAGATTTTTAGGTGAACTATCTTGATGGAATGATAAATATAGATCATCATCTGCAGTCTACAATCTGAAATCAATTCAAAGGGCCATTCTTTTGCTTCCTGGAGCAGAACCCTGATGTCCAGCAGCTTGCAGGGCTGATGCAGCAGTTGGAAGGGTCATCTGCCTGATGGTGAGGATTGGTGCCTCTTTGGTAAAGTTTTCATTTTTACTCTTGGTAGGTGTTCGGTTGGGCTTTGGTTTCTTCCTGTCTGCTGCTGGAGATGCCAAACAGAAAACAAGCTTGTTGGTAAAGAACTAGAGAGCTTCAGCTTCAATCCTATGTTCACAATGTCCTCTGCACCGCACTTTTAGTTTACCACTTTCAATAAAAAGTCCATGTTAACGCATATCGACGCACATTTCAAACTTCCACGTTTAAAATGGTTGTGTTCATGCATAGCTGCCCACATTTTTAAGTCTGTTTTCAGGTTCTCTGTACAAAACATGTAACCATTGAACTAACGTTGAAAGTTTAGAGTAGCTGAACTTTGACCAGTCAGGGAGTCAGATTTGGTAATGTGTGCCATCCTTTCAAAACATGTAAGTGCCAACTGTTTGAAGATTGATCATGGAGGGCAAATTGATATTTGTGGTTTGTGATAGACATGGAATTCTATGACACCAACTCCTTCCTTGTATCAGAATAGAGCTGTGGAAAAAAAAGCCTGGAGCAAAATTCACCATATTTGTTCCGCTTCAACATTTTGAACCGAACCTCTTCCAACTGTGAGTACATGCACTAGTATTGTGACTGTTGAGTGTGAACCCCATATGCTAATTCTGTGTTCAAGAAACCATCTTCCGCTCATTTCTTGAGCACGCCATTCGTGCTCGGTGTGAACGTAGCATGAGGAATGAGGATTAGCTTAAGCTTTGCACAGCACTCCTAAATCTTTTAGTTTTATAGTTATAAATTACTATTTTGTTCATTCTTTTGTCTATTTTGTATGATTTTATCAGAGAAAATAGGGTTTTGTTTGTTAGTTCTTCTCTGAAGAACTAAAAGAGAAACAGTTTTTCTCTTTCCCCTGCATGTGCACAGAATTCTTCAAAAGTTGCCGACAGTTCAGCATTGAGACAGGGAACACGGACTCCAGGAAAATCCAAATCTGTGAAGTCAACCTGTAACAAACATATGCCTTCAGCTGAGGAGCAAAGGACAAAATAGACAAAACGTAGAAGATCTCTGATCCTTTGACTGTTTTAGAAGGAGGAAATGAAAATTAAAAAATCAAATGAGTGGTCATATGAAGATCGTAAGAAGAAATCCTTTGAAGATGAAGAAGAAAAGAGTTAAATGATGTATTTGAATGTTTTGTTAATGTTTGATGATGGTTTGTGGAGAAAAACAGAACGGGAGAAGGACGTTGGCTCATCATCTGGGATGGCTCGCTTCCTTGAGCTCATTTCCAGTAACTATAACGGTCCACCTTTGACTGTCCATCTGACAGCATCTACTGGTCTGCCGCCCCTCTAGTGAACCAGGATGAAGGCGCACCACTGTCAGGTATATGGGCAGGACCATGAGGCAAAAAAGTGTGCCTTCTGAAACAATATTATATTCTCTGGACTGAAAGATTTTGAACCAAACCTGCAAGCATGAAAGATGCAAATGCTAATTTGTGTTGTGTTGAAAGTACATTTTAATTAAAAAAAGAAATCAAATTTTTTATAGTGTTTTTCTTTTATGTTAAATATGCAGTAATGTCATACTTTTCTGAGATGATTGATTCTCATTTGGCGTACTGCTATGTTCACAACTGAAGCAAGCAGGAAACCAAATGTAAAAAATTGCAGTAAAGGCAACTTTGTCAGCTGCTGACGATGATCATCCATGCTTTTATTTTATCTTCTTTAAGTGGTTGTAGCTGCTACTTCACCTGTTTGTACAATCTGTTCTTTTTATTTTTTCCGTTGACTATCTTTATATTTTTTGATTTTTGTCACATTGACATGGACAGAGTATGTCCTTGATTTACTTCATTTGCACATTTCAGACTAAGCTCTTCGTCCACTTTTGGGGTCAGTGCCTCCTCCTGGGGCGCAGAAGCCATTTAAAAATCAAAAGACACCTGTTTTTGCAGGCTGTATCTCCACAGCTTTCAAACCTCCTGCTCTGTCATTTCGTGTTGTTTCATTTAAGACACTTTTAAACAAAATTGATTTGATTTTACTGTTTTTATTTTGCAAAGGCTGGTTTGTCAGAATGTGTGCGTGTGTGTTTTTACCTCTAGTTGTTTCCACATTTGTGTAAGTTTGTGTATCCTGACATGGAAGTTGGTGGGGAGTATGGTTCCTGTCCTCCTCAGAGCAGCAGCTCGGCTCAGCAGGCTATTCCTCCTGCCCTCCATCATCATCATGTCGCAGTGGCTGCTCTGCAGAAAAACCCCACACGGAACATCACAGGAAAGCAGGCGGAAATTTCCTATTTTAATGCCAGATTAGTGAGGAGCTTCACCTGTAATCATAGTTTAGCTAAATTCACAGAGTTTTGGATCCACCTTGTTCTTTAACTTAAAGCTGCAGATTCACAGTTTAAAACAAATGGATACATGAATTAGACCTCATGCAGGAATCTACATCTGTGATTTCAAATGACCAGCTTGTGTGCAGACATAACACAAAACTGCTACATAGCAGTAGTTCTTTAACTTTTTTCAATCAAGAAAAAAAAAGGTTAAAAAAATAAGAAAACATTCATCCATTTTCTTGTCCCTTTCAGGCTCATGAGGCTGCCAGAGCCTGTCCCAGCTACTGTTAAGCAAAGCAGGGCAACACACTGGACAGGTTGCTAGCCTGATACAGAGCTACACAATCTCAGTCACATCTAGAGACAGTTTAGAGAAATCACTAATGAAGCATGTTTTTGGACTGTGGGAGGAAGACGGAGTGTCCAGAGAAAACTCATGCATGCACAAGGAAAACATGCAAACTCCACACAGAAAGGTCCCAGTTGAGATTCAAACCAGGGCCTTCTGTAGGTGTAGCAGTCAGGTAAAACCACTCATCCGTGCACCACCATGCAGCCCACAGGCCAAACAATGACCTTAATTCCTCTTTGCCAAACCCATGAACAGGATGCAGATGATCTACCTGTCAATCATCTATCTGTATGTGTGTGTGAGAGAGTTGGATGGGGGGGGGGGGGGGGGGGGG
>BSAI01000101.1:6972318-7002208 GCA_036245035.1 Adrianichthys oophorus
AAGGAGGGTGTAAGGGCAGAGATGTTTGTTCAGCTTAGTGTGTTTAACAACCAGATATTGTTTACTTTTACATGATTGATTTCTTTGTTGTTTCTTGCAATATTCTGAGATCAGTCCAATGAGACGGCTGTGGCTGTGATTATGCGCTATATAAATAAAATTGAATTGAATTGAATTGAATACTGGAGCCAATACAAACTTGTTCCTGGACCCTCTAAGAGTGAATTTAATCATTTCTAGCTGCATAAAGTGCAACAGATCAGACAACCCGAGAGAAACCTTGGATAGGTGGTTTGACTTCAAGTGAAGAGCAAGCAGTGTTGCGAAAGACATAATTTTATTTCTTCTACTCATACTCATTGGTGTAAATTTTTGTTAGTCTTGCTTTAGAGTAATGGATGCAGTAGACAATTTTTAATTAAACTAAACTCAATTTTGCTGATGTTATATGATCATTTAGAATATATTGAACCCATATTTTAAGTGCATTTATGACAACTGGATTATTGGAATACTTTAGGAGAGAAACTGGGAGGCCAGAAGTGACCAAGGCTCTGAGAGATGTTGAGATGCAATATGCAGCTTCGAGAAGGCCCCTGTCAGTATCTGGGGTATGGAGCCAATACATAACATCTTTTACTTTTGAGGCCCAATAACAATAACAGAAATTAGGAAAGGCTAATCCAGTCTGCCTCTTAGATCTTTGTAGTTGTTCAAGCAGAAGGACGATCGGGAGAATAAAGTTAAAGTGATGATGATGCCTGGAGGATTAGACAGACTGAATGGTGCTCATGCGGCATCTGTGGACCAATGTCAGCCGGTTGCGATAGAGAGAGTTGGATGTTTTAGAAGAAAAAAAGAAAAAAGGGGTAAAAATCTTCATAGCATCCATCACCAACCAAAAGAAAAATACAAAAGAGGCCAGAATTCATACAAAGTGTTGCAGTTTACTTAGAATGCACGACAACCTCAATTATCAGCTACTATTGCTATCTCTTTAAATGTGTTACAATCAGCACGTCGTCTTGGACCTTCTTTGGACAGTCATAAACAAGCTCAAAACATAATATTGTTCTTACCACAGCAGCTTGGTATACTTCCTGGTAACACTCTTAAATCGTATTCTACGTCAAATAAGGCTGACAATACTCTAAAATAAACAATTACCTTTCTAGTCCAACACAACCGGAAGCAATCCTCGTTGATCATACACAGTAAAGCGTGAAGAGTCCCGGCTGCTGTCCCCAAATCACGTATGTGCACTACGTTATCGGCAACTCCAATTTCTGTTGCAAGAGGCACTGCATGTCTCATTTGGCAAGATTGCAGGATAATGGCGGCTTCCATGATTATCGGGGAAATTCAAGATTATTTTTATATAGCAAATGTCTTGAATGAATCGACAAAATAATGGCATGATCTTAGCTAGTACTTGTCAATATTTAATGGGATTTTTTTTTTTTTTTGGATGGTAATAATCCTCCTTTAATGATAGCATTTTACCAACAAACTTATCATCAGCCCAATTTGGAGCATATGTATTTACCAAAACCGCAGGCTTTTGATAAATGAGCCCAGAAACCATCACAAATCGTCCTTTGGGGTCTGAGATAATAGTGGTTATACTGAACTGAATTTGTTTGTGGATCAATATGGCTGTTCCACAAGTTTTGGAGTCCAGAGTGGAATGAAATATGTTACCAACCTTTTTTAAGTTTGACATGGTCTTTAACAAGTAAGGGGTTTTCCTGGAAAAAAAGCAATCTCACATTTTAAATGTTTTACATAATTAAAAATCAGAGCTTTTTTGAGCTTTTTTGACAGGACCATTTAATCCTTTTACATTCCAAGTGATGAATCGTTCAGCAGCTCCCCCTGGATTAGCACTATTCACCATATATGACTAAACATTAGAAATTCCAGGAGGGATGTGAAATATATGAAAACAAACTGCAACAACAACAAAAAAAAAGATGGGGGGTAAAGCCCAGTGATGACAACCATGGTGTAGGTTAGCAAGTTATTTTTTTGTTAAATAGGAAGCATTTTCTGCTGTAAAGATGAGGTTATGTCCCTTTCCCTACCCCTAACACTATCTAAACCCAAACGCAAAACTAGGCCTATATTTGTCCCTGTCCCTGAGGCAAGCCGCACGCTAAATACTTATTTCCTTGAAAGCTTGTGATACCGCATTTCCTTATATGCTGGCACAGGGCTTCCAGCTCTTAGCCATAATTCACAATAAACACTCAGGTATACACAAACCGTGCTAGTAATTAAGTAATGATAAAGAAGTTAGATAAATATTAGTAGGTGGCAAATTAAAACCATGTTGTTACATTTGTAAACGATGCAGAAACCTGAGCAAATATTTAACAAAAACAGATGTACACACACAAATTTGCATATACACCTTCACAGCAGGAGGTAAGGTCTGTAATAGTTTATGCTATTAAATACTTTGCCATCAGTTACAGAAAATACTCACACATTGGGTCCAAGATGCTGTCTGAAAGCAAACTCTCAATCAGGAATTAAGTTACAGCAACAAGACAGACACAGCCAAATGAAGTCCTACTCTTTACTAAACCTTTGGTCATAGAACTTCTGCGCTTTATCAGGTGAAAAGGAAATAGACTCGTCGTTTCCACACTATAAGATCTATGAGATCTTTAGCTGGCGTTCACCACCCCGATCCTGGCAGGGATTTCAGCCTCAGGAATGTCCGCAATTTGTGACACACGGGGCAGCATCCTCAAGTTCGCTGGATTTACTCCTCGCTGGCAAAAAACAGGTGGAAACATGTGCATTGGGGCGGCACAAGCTGACAACAGGTGGATCACTGGTGGATCCAGTGAGTGCCAGGGCACAAATGATCCAGATCCTGCCCGGGATATGGAAACTGACTGTGCCAGGGAGAGCTTTAACATGCTCGTTCAACCACCGCACTTACCGCGCCGGCGTTTCCGCCGGGGAAGGAGAGCCGACGCCCTGAACAGGTGAGTCAAAATCCCAGAAAGCACTGGTGGCACAGGTTTCTGTCCATTTTGACCAGATGAAATTACAAGTATTGCATCCGGTCGCAGATTTAAAAGGGCTTGACTATTGTGAACCAACAGGGACTCTGATTTTGGGATGCTAATACACAGAAACACCAACAATAGAAACAATAGGAGCGACAGAAGAGCGGCCACGAACACCGGCACCATCTTGAAGAGAAGACTTTTTAGATAACTTTTTGGACACGCTGCTAGCAAAGTGTTACAGTAATCAAACCTAGATGTAACTAATTCATAAATTAGTTTTTCAGCATCACTTCTCAATAATGTATTTCTGATCCTAGATATTTTGCATAGGTGAAAAAATGCAGCTTATGAGCCTGTCATATGTGAGCCTTAAATGATAAATTCTGGTCAAATGAAACCCCTAGATTTCTAACTGTTGTTGAATTGGCAGCTGTATTTACGCCATCCAGGGTTTTTATTTGATAAATAGAGCATCTCTCAGGTACTTAGGATCTGGTACCTAATACCTTAGGACCGTTTTTTTCTGGGTTTAGGAGGAGGTCAGTAATTGTCATCCAGGTTTTAATGTCCCTAATGCAAGCATTAAGTTTGCCTATGAAGCCATTTTGCTCAGGTTTAATGGATAAATACAACGGTGTATCATCTGCATAATAGTGAAAATTAATACTATGTTTCCTGATTATATTTCCTAAGGACAGCATGTAAAGCATAAACAGGATGGGTCCTAGAACTGAGCCCCGTGGGACTCCATAGCTAATTCGAGTGCAATGAGAGGAATGTCCATCTACATGAACAAACTGGCACCAATCGGATTAATAGGATTCAAACCACTGTAGGGCAGATCCTCTGATCCCTATGTGCTGCTCTAGTCTCTGGAGTAAGTTGTTGTGGTCTATAATGTTAAGGATGTGCTGAGGTCTATCAGAACTAATATAGAGTCCTTTTTCTGAGGTCAATAACAAGTCATCAGTGACTCTAACTAGTGCAGTTTCAGTGCTGTGGTGAGGTCTGAACCCTGACTGAAAATCTTCAAAGTGGCTATTGTCCTGTAGGTGGTGGTATAGCTGCTTAACTCCAACTATTTCCAGGATTTTTGACATAAAGAAGATATTTGATATTGGTCGATGGTTGGCCAGAATGGCAGGATATAAACTGGACTTTTTCATAACTGCATATCTAAAAGACTGTGGTAAATAACCTGTTTATAAAGAGGTATTTATAATAGTTGGGCTATTGAATTGGGCTAATTGAATAATTAAATAGGGGGAAGGTTTCTTTAAAAAGCTTAGTGGGGAGTGGATCTACGATACAAGTTGAGGTTTTACGCGACGTAATAACTGATGTTTTTTCCATTTGATCTACAAGAGGGAAGCAATCTAACGTTACAGATTTCTATGGATGCCTTCAATCTTAAAGCTTCAGCCTGCTCTGGGCTAATAGTAGGATAGCTTCATTCAACTTATGTCTAATATTTGAGAATTTACTTCAAAAAATGTAAGACATTCTTCAGAGCTGAGAGTAGCAGTAATATGTGGTTCTACTGAGCTGTGACTGCTGGTCTGCCTGGCTGTTGTATTAAAAAGACATCTTGGATTTTTTCAATTCTGAATGGTAGTTCTGGCTTTAGGCAGAGATTTTTATAATTTAGGAGACTATGTTTCCAGTTATTCAGAGACTGCTCTGAGCCAGAACGGCACCATTTTCTTTCTTTCTTCTTGCTTGTTTAAGGGAACGTGTTTCAGAGTTAAACCACGGTGCTACTCGGTTTTGTCTTATAAGCTTAGGTTTCAAAGGAGAAACAGCATCAACTGTTACTGGAACTGAATCTATGGGAGCTGGTCTCAGAGTAAGTTCTCAGCATGTCACTAAGGGCCTGGTCACACTGCCCAAACTATGCTGGAGCGTTCCTGGAGCGGGGAAAAAAAAATCACTCACCGCTCGTGATCGTTCATCACCGTTAAAGCAACGCCGCATACGCTCGGCCACCTCTGATGTTCCTCAAGGGTCCCTCCCACCGCGCCGAAAGTTTTGAGTTGCACAAAATATTGCAGCGGTGAGGAGAGGTCCATTCTCTGCTCTGGCAAAGTTCCCCCCCGCTCCACCGACGCCCAGTCAAAATTTGGCTCTTCTAGATGCAAGTTCATGGACGTGTGGGTCCGCTAGATCAACGCAGAAATCTTGAACGCTGGACCACCGTTGCTTCACCAGCGTTGCACTGGCGGCAACTAAACGTTGCACAAACGTCGGTGGAGCGGTCATTAGCGTCTTGTGAGCGGACACGACGTTGCTGTGGCGTTGAAGCAGCGATCCATGGCAGCGATGAACTTTGATGTGGCGTTGTCATAGCGGAGCTGGTAACTGGCCAAAAATACGGGGAGAAATGGACATCGAATTAGCCCAAAAGCTGCATCACCATGGATCCTGAGTGACGCCTGCACGTGCAGAATGCCTAATACCTACGCTGAAGCAACCAACGCTACATCAACTCTCACTACAGCTAAACCAATGCTAAAGCTATGCCAGCTTCAGCGGTGCATCGCGATGTTTGATTTTTTTCCCCATTTTGTGTGCGGTGACGAGGGTTGTCAAAATTCGGTGTGACCAAGCCCTAAGTAATGGTGGAACTGTGAGTTTAACTGTGAGTAGTATTTTCTAGAAAAAACTGAAAGGTTGTTCGAAAGTGATCTGAAAGTATGGTGTCATGACAGAGGGCACTCAGCTGGCTGATCTCTACCATGAGTTAGAACAAGGTCCAGGGTGTGATAGTGACAGTGAGTGGATTCATTTCCGAAGCCAACATTATCTAATAAAGCTGCAAATGCATTTCCCAGACAGTCAAGCCATCAACATATATATGAAAATCCCCTACTGTTATTATTTTTATCAAAATCTAAAACAACAGTCCAAAGAAAATGAGAAAACTCAGTTAAAAACTCTGAGTGCGAGCCGGGAGGGCTATATAAAACAGCTTTTTTAATATCCTCTTTGGGTGATTTATAGACAATAATGATGTTTTCAAATTAATTATATTAATTAATTAACTATAAATGTGTTGGATTTCACTGTTAGGAAGTGAGCTAGACTGTGATATTACTGCTAACCCACGTCATTTTCCTGAAATCCTGGATTTCTGATAGTTATTATAACTAGTAAGGGTTGCTTCATTCAACCTAACATAGTCATCCTGTTGCAGCCAGGTTTCTGTTAGGGCTAGCAAGCTAAGTTTGTTATCATTAATTAACTCATTGACTAAGAAGGACTTAGAGGAAATGGATCTTATGTTGACTAACCCACATTTAATGACATCATAATTTTGCTTGTTCTTTTTGAGAGTACTAGTAGCTTTTACTTTTAGGTTTCTGTGTCTCACTCCATTCACTTGACTTTCGGCACATAAAGCTAGAAGCTGCTCGACTACCTCTGCATGGGGTTTGCACCAGCGATAAAGAGAGTTTAGAGGAGAGTTGTAAGCTCCTGTTCTGTGCCTGGGTCCAGTCTCTGGGTTGTCAGGTTGCACTAATAATGCTAGCAGAAATGTTTCTAGAAAGAAGAGCGGCACTGTCCAAAGAAGGATGGATACCATCTCTGCATGAGACTGAGCTTTCCCCTAAATGCACTCCAATTGTCTACAAAGCCAGCGCTGTTGTCTGGGCACTATCTGGCTAACCACCAGTTAAATAATGAAAATCGGCTGTACATTTCATCACTGACTAGGTTCGGTAGGGGCATCCAGAAAATTACAGCGTCTGACATTGACTTGTACACCAATTCTATGTTAAATTTAAGGACCACTGATTGTCTCCATCGGGCATCATTACCGCCTGCATGAATCATGCAGTCATGCAGTCCATAAAGACTATGAACAGATAAAGGGCAGCCCTACCGAAGTCCAACTTTCACCGGGAACAGGTCTAACTTACTGCCGGCTATGTGGACCAAGCTCCTGCTCTGGTCATACAGAGACCGGACAGCCTGTAGTAAAGTTCCCTGGACCCCATACTCCCATAGCACCCTCCACAGGAAACTACGGGGCACACGGTCAAACGCCTTCTCCAAATCCATGACACACGTATGGACAGGATGAGCGAACCCTCCAGCACCCTAGACAGGGTGTAGAGCTTGTTCTCTGTTCCACGACCAGGACAGAAACCGCACTGTTGTTCTTGAATCTGAGGTTCGACTATTGTTAAGTTCCCGACTGCCATGCAATGCTGCAGAGACGTGTCACCCAAGACACTTCCACAGCATCCAGAGACTTGAGATACTCAGGACGGACCTCGTCCACTCCCAGTGCCTTGCAACCGAAGAGCTCGTTGACTACCTCTGTGACTTCAGCTTGGGTAATAAACAGCCCCACCCCAAGACTCTCAGCAATCTTCAAAAAAAGGAAAACAAACAAGCAATCAAAAAAAACGAATTCATTAATTTAATTAGTTTAAATAGTAATAATTACAACTCCATAAACAACAAAACCACTTCCTGCTAAACAGGGGGAAGCAGATTGAGGTAGTTTGGACCTGTTGAGAAGAGAAACTGAGATGATGTCCGTAAAAGGATGCTGAGATTGGAGCTACCAAGAAAGAGGCCTAGAGGAAGCTCAAGGAGGAGGTTCATGGATGTAGAGGAGGACATGAGGAGGATGGCTGGTGTGAGTAAGGAGGAGGAGAATGTTAAATGTTCAAAAGCCAAATCACAAAGAAGAATTTTCATTTTGACTCTAGGATTTTTTTTGTAGCTTTAGTTTCTGTGTTCCTCTGTTATAACAATCTATATATTGGTTAATGATATAATTTTGACATTTACATTATTATTATTTTTTTTTAATCTTATTTTAGTAATAAAATCCTTTTGGAACACAAAAATCTCTTAAGAGACACTTTTGCCACTTTTCTTTGCACTCTCAAGAAATATTAGAATATGTGGTGTGCTTGATACCATTGATAATCATGACATCAGAACAATTCAAGGATTACTGTAAAATTCATAACCACAGATTTTATTACATCCTACCAAAATTATTTACATGAAGCAAAAACTGCTAAGAGGTAAAGACCCCTTTTTTTCTCCAAACACTGGAAACCAGTCATGCATAGATGTTTACATGCATACTTTAGACCTTTTACATTGATAAATTAAGAATCCATTTGTTCAATTAAACTTTTTCTTTAAAAAGTGCAAACAAACGTGATTCGTGAGAAGACTGAAAACAAACCAGAGCATCTGCATCTTGTTTTTCATCAAAGCTCAAACAGCAAAATGTCTGGAGCCAACCTTGGCCTGACTTTGGCTCGGTGCTCCACATCAAACCGCTTTTAGTTTTCTATTAGATTCCATCAAATTTCTGCGTGAAAGAGAAAGACTTAGTGTCAGGTTTCACTCAGACGGCGTTCCTGGGAAGTTGAGGGAGTCTCAAGAGACATGAGATACAGAGAGCGAGGGGGGGGAGAAAACTAAGGAAAGTTGGTGAGATGCTGCTGAGTTGTGTCTCTTTGTTCTAAAGCAGATATATCCCTGACTTTATCAAGACTGACAGAACAAACGCACAGGAAACTGCCTCCCACAGGACACATAATCCACACATGCGCACGCGCATACGCAAGAGAAAGACTGCAAAGACACAGGACACTGTCGACTCACTGATCCACACACACAAGCAAAGACATGTCATGCAGGAAATTCCCTGTGTGTGATTGTAGAGCACCAGCACAACTAATGTATCTACTAATGCTTAACAACATAAATCTTATTTCTAAATTGAGAATGTGTCCGACACGTCAACAAATCAAACCTGAGAACGACACAGGAAAGTTAACAACACAATCCCTCAGTCACATCAGGATATTTTATGTTGAACAATGAGCTGGATGTTCGTTTTAACCACTGAGTGTACAACATTAAAACATTTTAAGCAACTATACCGTACTTTTCTTTAAAAGTTCTTTTTAGTGCTTTGTTTCATTGATTCATTGAAATAACAGATGAGGAAACTTAAGCTGAGGCTCAGATGGTTTGATTATCTGAAGAGAAACAAAGCCCAAATGTTAGAAAACCACAAACACTAGGCAGATGCTCTCCAAGTTCCACCTCTGAAGGGCAAAAATTAACCCTAAGGTTTCTGCTCCCACCTGCACCACAACCCTTAGATCCACCTTCCTGCCAATCAAAACTGCACGCCAGACCAATGCAGAAATTTAAGCTCTAATAAAAACATAATCTCCCACATTGACCTAATTGTAAAATAACGCAAAAACAAGTAACATAATGTTGTTTGTATGTTTATATCTATAGCCTATATTTTTTCTTAAGTCTAAAGATAAGTGTAAATAAATATTGCCATTTCTTTTAGTTTGTATGATAATGTGCTCCTGAATATAACAGTCATCAGCAAAAATGCTTGTTCTGTGGCAAAACTTTATTAACCTGACAGTAGTCCTCACATTAGTGTTAATTTCTTCTGTGCATTCCAAATAACAAATACCAACAATCCTGTAACAATCCAGTCAATCCTGTAACAAAGCAGTCCTGAAATGCAGTATGTAGATCAAGAAAATCCAGGTCTCAAGAAGTCGATTCATGAACTGTTGATTCAGTCTGCTCATCTGCCAACGTGCACACACATTCAATGACCTGTGAGCATAACGCTTTCTCAATGTAAATCCACTGAATTGATACAATCCATTCACGAATTAAGTTAAAATGTATCTGCATTCATTGTCTTGGTTCATAAAACGTGTGAGGAGCTTGTTGCTCATTTCTGTGAATTGTGTGAGACTCACTGACTGTATGAGAACTGGAGCGCATGAGTGTGACAAAGACATGAAGTCAATTCAATCACCATTTTCTACTGAACTGAGCCAGAAGATGTCAGTAAGGAGTGATTGATCCAAGTTGGTCTGAGTCATAGTTTGTTTGACAGCCACTCTCACCAGTCAGGAGTGAGATTGTTGGAAGCCAACACCCTTACCATTGTAGTGTAGTGTAGTGTAATGTAGTGTAGTATAGTGTAGAGGGCCACATGAAATCTGTTAAACATTTCAAACATTAGATGTGGGGGGCCAGCAATGAGGTATCTGATTGGTCAGTTTATAACTTGAATAACTTGACTTACAGAAAAATATGAAAAATGAGGATTATAAAGAACATGTAAAAAAAATGTTTATCCTGAATAATAGAATGACTGAGTAATAACTTTTTATTTTCTATAGAAGTCGATGGAACTTTGGCTTCTTGGAACCAACAGGTACTTTCTTTTTTGGAATGTGAGATAGGAGGGGTCACACATTCCAGTTCTCATATAAAGTCAATGGTAAAACCATTGGAAATGCTTAGTGGTGCACATGGTGTCATAAGTTTATGGATCAGATTTCATAAACACGATGTTCAGCAAAGTTGAGAAGAAGTGAATCTAAATTAGTGTAAAACTGTCTTTAGGTGCTTTTGAAGGACTCCAAAAACAGATGTAAAGTCTGAAGGAAGCTGAGCTCTGGCAGCTTCTCTGAGAGAGATGGCCATGCACTGGTCACTGTGTCACATGAATGTGCATAAGAAGAAGCTGAGGCGCTGTGTTGGCTAGAACTGTTAAGGACCAAGGAGGACTGAAAACCTGTCTGCACAATGAGAAACACAAAGTTACAAACCCTGAAGGCGTCCTGTGGGGATGCACTCCGCAATGCAAAAACAAATACACAATGGTGCATTTGAACAACATGGACAGACAGCACAAAACACACCTGAGAGTCCCAAAGGATGGATACTTGTCTAACAAGAAACGACAAAAGACAAACTCCACAACTCGATGATGGAGCCCCGAATCTTACCTGCAGACAAGTCTCTGCAGCGTGTGCACACACACACACACACACACACAAACAGCTAAGAAGCAGCACCCTGCAGATCTCCAGGGGAGAAAAGGGACTATTAGTCTATAAAGGAAGGAAGGAAAGTGTGTGACAGAGATTTTCCTGAACTGCAGGAAGTTACTTGAGGAGGATAAGAGGAGATTTCTTCAGTTTCAGCGTGTTTTCTTAATGATTCTGTCCTTTGTCTGTTTGTGGGAGTTTCTCTTCACTCTGCTGCTTTCTCTCACATTTGATTGCTTCTTTTGTGAGTTTCTTTAAAGGCACGGAGGTAAAATATAATGCAAAGTTGTTGTTTTTTTTTTTTTAAAGTTTATCTTTGTCAGAATTGACATGAAAACCCTTTAGGATGCTCAGGTTTACTCTGAATGAATTTCCCTCCCCCTGTCAAGGATTTATTTCATTTTTGTCCAGGTCTTTCTCTTTCATTTAGTTTGTTCTTTTACTTCCAGTCTTTCCACCTTTTCTTTCATCTATCTGTCTTTTGTGTACCATCCTCTTCTCTGTATCCTTTTTCTGTAATTCTGTCACTCTTCTTTTATGTAAAATTAATCCACTTCCTGTATTTTTCCGTTCACTCAATTCTTTGTTTGGATTCCTGCTTCCATTGTTGCAGCAAAAAGGATACCAAATATTTCCAGCACACACAGATGTTAGCAGCAGCAAATTACTTTTTTTGTCTACCAGTTGTTCTCTTCTTCTTCTTTCTCTTGTCTTATTCATCCTCCCCTTGTGTATGGGGGGAGGGCATTAGCAGCACGGCAAGGATTGCAGCAACTATTACATGTGAAATTAGCCTCGCCTCATAGCCTGCAGTGTAATTCCAACCTTCTGAGGCGTGGCAAAGTCATCTGTCTCTAATTAAAGATTTTCTCTTTACCTCCCCTCTCCTGGCCTTCCTCTCTTCCTCTCTCTTGAGTTAATCTTCATTCATCCATTTTTCTCTGGAAGTGAAGATTTGGTAGAAATGGAAGCAGGTGAAACCGTGTGAGCAGGTGAAAATATTGTGTTCTCTGAACAGCTTTTTACACATTTTTTTTATTTGAACAATTTTAAAGACCCATTCTAGTGAAAATTGTGTTTTTAACATGATCATCTGGCATTTTTCTGATTATGAAAGACATAAATCAAGAAGACTAAGATTAAATTGCTCTTTTCTTTCATTACATTGTTTTGAATCAGGTGAAGATGAAAGAATTTTGTCAGAAAAATAACATATTTGTGATGTAGAAAATACTCTGGGCAAGATACAAGTCCCCTGCTAGGAGTGTGAGAGGCTGTAAGCTAGCGGGAGAGCATGTAAACAGAGAGGTGACAGGAAGGGGGGGGCTACTCTGCACCAATGGTCCTGCCCACAACTTAATAGTTAAACTACTGCTACTCTGCAGAAACAATATCCATAAAACCACTCACCAAACTGCATGATTAAATCATAATTAAAAGACCACTGGAAACACTTTTACAATAAATCGAAAGACGATCAGACTAAGACCTTCATACTTCAATTTTATCCCATTTTTTTTCAACATTTGAGGTTGCCAACATCACACTAAGACATCAGAGATCACTTTAAGGAGGAGCAGTTTGTAGGGACTCTTTATTTTCTGTTCAAACCTTCTGAATTCCTGCAGAGTATGGAATGACGACAATCTCTGAGATGAGAATAGGATTTCAATTTAATTTGTTGGTTTCTTTAAGTTCAACTGATATGATATTTGTTAAGACATGGTTGAGAATAGAAGAAAAAAAACAGACTCACTGACGTGTAACAATCAAAGAAAAAGGCACAAGTAAACAAAGAAAGCTGCTGGAAATAAGCTTCTTGAATGTTTCACAGGCATGACTCTATGCAGCAGTTTAATCTGAGTCTGTGTGACTGTTCTTGTGTCTGACTGTGTGTGTGCTTGTGTGTGTGTGAGCACATATATGCTGGTGCGTGTGTGTGTCTTTTGGTTTTGTTTGTATGTGTGTTTGTGGGATGGTCAAAAGTAATGATAGTGTTGCGAGCTTTCATTCTTCTAGATGATCTAGGTGTAAAAATCTGGACATTAATTTTCATGGATCCCTTGACTTGTGTCTATGAAGGAAGCTAAGATGAAAAAGACATCAAAGGAGCTTCCTGTTTGCTCTTTCTCAACCATCCATACTCGTAAAAGTAATAACAGCTGAAAAAAATGATCTTAAAAATTATCATTTTATTGTACTACAAAACTTTTGTGATGTTCTGTGTTTTTGTCCCAAACAACTGAAGGAAGGAAATAAAAAACAGGAAGTGACACTGGTTAATAATGACTGGTAATGTCAGGGTACGGAAGCAGATCCCAGAGCAGAGCCAGAGGAGTTGAAGAAAACTGTTTATTCAAACCGAGAACATAAACAGGTAATATAAATAAACCATATTAATAGTTTTTATTTTATTTACTCATTTAGCTTTAATTTAACCAGGAAGGTCTCATTGAGATGAAAAACCTCCTTTTCAAGAGAGTCCTGGCCAAGAGGCAACAATTTCTAAAACAACCATACATAAAACATATACTTTATATCTTCCAATAATGGCCGGTCTCTAAAAGATGCCGGTCTCCAATAAACGCCAGGTCTAACAGGTGTCGGTTGTATTAGATGCTGGTCTCTAATAGTGGCCGGGCTCCTTTAAGACCCCCATTCCACCCCTTCGGGAGGTGCCGAGTACTCAGTCAGGCAGAGGGTGGGGGCTGGGTGTCTGAGGCTTTCATGTTGTGAGCCAGTGCAGCATGGCTCATTCCATTTTTTAAAAACTTTTTGTGGTGGAATATACCAAAGAACATTCTGGTGAGGAATCTGCCCCACATTTTGAGGTGCATCCTAATTTTATCTGAGAATGGTGCCAGCAGATAGATGAAAGAGCAGATATGGCTGCAGAAAGAAAAGGAGCAAACCTGTTTCCTGGTGTTTAAAGTGCATCAATCCGTAGTTCTCCTGAACTTCATTAATTTTCTTACCCCACTGGATCCCTTTCGCGGCAGCAAGGTTTCCAGAGCCCGTCCAGTCTGCTGCTGTTGGACGAAGGCGGGTACACTCTACACAGTTTGTCTCAGGACCTATGAAGCTGGAGCGGACACAATTGCTATGCCGCTACTGGGAGGGGAGTTCGCTGCCAGACAGAGAGCCGGTGCGGGATGGGAAAGCAGTCTGATCGGGCCTCCTGAACTTTACTTTGATTGACGCCTCAAAAAATATTTAAATTTATTCTTGTTTTTATTTTTGCCCTGTCTGGTTTATGTGGGACAGAGAGCCATCAAACACTGTAAGACAGACACAGAAACACAGCGAAAGCAGCTGTTCAGACACAGTGGGAGAGAAGCTCTCTGTAGCTTGTGGGAGACTAAATGTTTATGAACCCAAACATGGAGACTTGATCACTGATGTTTTTTGTAGAGCTTTTCAAAATAAATAAACCTGATCTCTTAACATAATCCATGTTTTTCATGCATTGTAAATGACATAAAAAGACGCAGCTCAGTGTAGCAATAAGGCTAAAAACATTAGCTGCTAGCTCCATGTAGCAATTCTGGGGTTGATCCTAAAGCGCAGAGACGGATGCAGAACCAAAGAAAGAAAAGGAGCAAGCCTGGTTTCCTGGTGAGCAGAGAAAGCGAACAATAAATTAGAAGAATTATTTTGAACATGGATTACTGAGCAAAGGGAAAGGTGCGCGGATGTCCAGGAAAATGATCGGCATGAAAGCGAAGAGGATTTTTGATACAAGATTGATGAATCATAGAGAAAAGTTCACAGCCAGTGCTAATCAGATCAGAATACAATGTTTTCATCATTTCAGTCATCCTGAAATGTTCATCTGTTATTTTCTGCATTATGTGACCAAATTTTACCGCAAATTGAACCCATTAACCATCACCATTCTGTCTGTGATGGAATAAACGCTAGTCTCAAATAAACGCTGGTCTCAGGTCTCTGGTCTCAGGGTCGGCTGGCAATTTTTTAAAATAAATGCCAGGGCTATTATTGGAAAATATACGGTAACAATACAATTGCATTAAACCAAAATTTCTAAGTTTTTGAATAGCACTTGCAAATTAATGAAGCAATCTCTAAGTCCTTCAGTTGCATTTTAAAACATTTCAAGGGAGCAGATCTGATTCCAATCTTATTATGAGATGTCACAGGTAGCAGAGGCAGAGTGGAGAAAGGTGTTCTTCCCCAGCTCTGTACGAGCAAAAGGCACAGTCAACAGTATCAGATCATTTGATCTTAATGAGTGAGATTCAACATTTTTCCTCTTGAGTAAGCAACATATGTATGGGGGCGTGGCAGTTTGGAGTGATCGCCCCATGATGGACTTACGAACAGTCCAGGCTGAACTCTACCTTCACCTGACAGTAGCTGTTTTTCTTGCAGCATCAGAGATCATCAAAGAATAGAAGATGGATGGACGATCATACTATCTGTGAAAAGAGTTAAAGAAGACTCGCTGCTTGCTTTAACATGTGGTCTGCTCAATTTCTGTTTTTTGAAGATCCACAGATAAGCTGCTTTTCTTCAACACACATTTAGGAGTCCTCATCTCATATTCATGAGCAAAACTGTTATGACTTGTTTTTTCTTTCCTTGTGGTTTTGTTGTTTTGTGCTAATTTTTTTCCTTCTTTTTTTTTTTTTTTTTTTGGAGGGGGGGGGGGGGGGGGGGGGGGGGGGGCTATCTCTCATCCTGGGGTTGCCTCCTTGCACACCTGCTTCTCATCATCAATTTCCACCTCTACATAAGCATGCTCCTGGCTACTTCTCCCTTCTAGATTATTTCTTTTTTGTTGTCAAGAAACTAACAGTTAAAGTTACCTTGTGTGTGTGACTCTGCTTGCTCTTGGATCTGCTTACTTACCCCGACAGAATGATCTGATCTTATAGATCCAGCAGAGTTAGAAAAAGTTAAACACGCCATCTCATCCCAAGGGGCTTTTGTTGGACAGCATGACCAGACTCTCCAAGAGATCATGACCTCCCTCCAACATCTCTCCACCAGGAGTAAATCGGCTCAGCAGTCACCTGGATGCTCACCTCATCAAAGCCCCAGACCAAGCTCAAGCCATGGGGATGGATCCAGCTCCAAGTCCTGCTCCTCAGGTTTCTGCTTCACAGTCCCGTGAGCCCTTCAACCCCACTCCCAGTTGGTACTTAGGAGAGATACGGCTATGCAGGCAGTTTATTCACCAGTGTAAGCTTGTTTTCGACCAGCAGTCTCTTACTTATTCATTTGATAAGTCTAAAGTCGCTTTTATTATGGGTTTACCTTTGGGGTATTCTTCTTTCAGGACACGCCAAGAGTGGACGCTTTTTCTCTGAGCTCCATTATCTTTCTCAAACAAGGCTCTTTGTCTCGTCTCCCAAGTATCCTAGAACCACTGTCTGTTTTTCTCACTTTCAAAGAAAATTGATCTAGTTGGTTGGGCTGCAAATGCGATCAACAAAATCTTTTCGACCACGAAAAGTGGGATAGCGGACCGCACTTGCCGAGGAGGTACGTTTGCGGCTGGATATGTAAATGACCCATGGGGCAAATGGAGAATATTCTGCTTGTCGCTATTCTCCCTGAAAGATGTTGAAGATGTCTACATCAATGGATTACTGATCACTGGCTTTCTGCTGATTGGAACTGGCAAAATTTGGATGTATTGTAACCTGGAGAAGCAGCTTACAGCTAAAGGCGGGCTGGGAGTACTTTGCGATGGGACACTTGGAGCCGTAAAGACTCAAATTGATAAACTGCAGGGGTTTGTAGTCCAAAGTGGATGCATGGCTTGCCTGTATCGTGTGGACGTGTCACTGGGAAGAATGGAAACCAACTTGGAGGGAGTTACGGCTTGACTTGGAGGAAACCTGGAAAATTGACCGAAGATCTGTGGATTTCCCGTCACATGCAGCCTGGACATTCAGCAGGCAGACAGAAGTTTTGGCTGACTGCGAGTAAACAATCATGTCTAATCAGACGCTACCCACCAAGGATACTCTCCCTTGAGCAAACCAAAACAAATCCGCTGAAAGTGGGATAAGCAAAACCAATTGTCATGGAAACCTACATTCCTGCTCGTTCCACAACCCTTTACCTAAATTTCAACGCTCTGGTGACTCTCCTTTCTTGATCTTGCATGACTGTGCCAGGAAGTAGATTTGTGTTTGTTTGTTTATTTGGATGATGTTTTGATTTTCTCACTGACTCTCAATGAGCAAATTCAACATGTCAGACTTGTTTTGCAATGGTTGTTAGCAAACACACTTTATCTCAAAGGCAAGGAATGTAACTTTACTATCAGTTTTCTTGGTTCTGTGATCAAGAAGGGGCAACTTAAACTAGATCCTGCCTAGATAGAAGCTGTGGTGGAATGGCCTATACCCACAAGTAGGAAGCAGCTCCAGTGATTTTTGGGGTTTGCAAACTTTTATAGTAGGTTTATCCAGAACTACAGCTCTGTGGCTTCTCCCCTCACCAAACTTACCTGTAAAAGAACCTTTTTCCTTGTCCTCAGAACCTGATACTGCTTTTAACAAACTGAAATGTCTGCTTTGCTCTGCCCCTGTGTTGTCTCGTTCTGATCCTACAGCTCAATTCGTGGTGGAAGCATCAGAGTCTGGAGTTGGGATCGTGCTTTTCCAACGGTCGTCTTCTGATCAGAAGATGCATCTCTGCACTTTCTTCTCTCTGCAGCTCTCTTCCACAGAGAGAAATTACAACGTGGGAACCGAGAGTTGTTGGCTGTCGTACTGGCCTTGACAGAATGGCGTCATTGGTTAGATGGAGCATCTCAACCTTTCCTGGTATGGACTGACCATAAGAACTACTCATACCTCCGTTCTGCCCGCAGACTGATTCCCCGTCAGGCTCGGTGGTCCCTTTTCCTGAGACGCTTTTACTTCCCTCTCACATAATGCTCAAAACGGTCTCAAAATGTTAAGACTGATGCTCTGTCCAGACAATTTGACATGCCAGCTTCAAGTCATGCACCTCAGGACACCATCCTGCCATGTTCTTGTGTGGTTGGTGCGGCCATCTGGGAGGTAGAATGTGCGGTTCAGAAAACCCTGGAAAACCTTCCCTCTCCTCCTGAATGTCCCCCAGGTCTTCTGTTTGTTCCTCCACCTGCTCACTCCTCTGTGCTGCAGTGGGTTTACTGCTCTAAGGTGGCTTGGCATCCTGGGATTTACTGGACCTTGACCATGCTTCAATAGCGCTTCTGGTGGCCCTCAATGCACTCAGACACACAGGACTTTGTCCGTGCCTGCTCTGTCAGTGCTCAGGGAACAGCCTCCTGACGCGCACCAGCTGGACTCCTGCGACCATTTCCTGTACCACATCGACCCTGGTCCCACATATTGTTACCGGCCTTCCATCCTCAGAAGGTAACACAACAAGCTTGACCATAGCTGATCGTTTTCCAAGTCAGTTCATTTTGTACCACTTCCCAAGCTACCATCTGCCTTTGAGACTGCCAACCTTCTTGTCCAGCATGTGTTCAGGTTACACAGGCTGCCCCAGGACTTAGTGTCAGACCGTGGCCCCCAGATCACTTCCAAGCTGTGGAATGCCTTCTTCTTTCCTTTGGAGCCATGGCGAGCCTGTCCTCCGGGTATCACCCCCACACCAACGGCCAGAATGAGCGTGCTAACCAAGACCTGGAGGCAGCTTTGCGCTGTGTGACAGCCAGTTACCCCGCACCTCTCCCGTACTGCCTCTAGTTTGGTTGTCCACCCGGGACATCCCACTGCAGTGTGAGTCACAAAAGCTCTCTCCACGATTCATTGGTCTGTTTGAGATTGACCGTGTCATCAATTCCTCCGTTGTCCGCCTGCAGTTGCCACCCTCTATGAATATCCACCCATCTTTCCATGTGTCTTTCCTGAAGCTTGCCTCCTACAGCGCTCTTGGCCCTTCAGCCAAGCTCCCTCCTCCCGGCCTGGTCGTGGGTGGCAATCAGGGATTTTCTGTTTGTCGTCTTCTGGATGTCTGGTGAAAGGGTTGTGGCCTGTAGTTTCTGGTTGACTGGGATGGTTATGGGCCTGAGGAGCATTCGTGGGTGCCCCACTCCTTCATCTTGGACACTGCTCTCATTGATGATCTTTATGCCTGCTATTCGGGTGGTCCTGGTCAGCCGCCGGGTGGCATCCATTGAGGGGGGTGCATTGTTAGGGTTTGGTTTGTCTTCTCTTTCTTTGTTGTGGTTTTGTGCTGATTTTTTTCCCTTTTTTTTTTTTTCTTCTTCAGAGTAGTGTGGGTAGGGGGCGAGTGTCTCTCATTATGGTGCTACCTCCTTGTAAACCAGTGTCATGTCAATATTTTTGCATTTTAAACTAAAGTTATGAGAAAAACCTTACCAAATCATCAAATGGATCAGAAATGATACTATGTATATCTCTTTAAAAAATTATATTGCTTTTTTATGGATTTCATCAAATGGTTTAAGAAAACATCTTATTTCAAAAAATTGTGAATATTTTGTCAATTTCTTCATGTTGTGGGCTTTACGTGGTGAAAAAAGATAATGACAATCCACAAAGATGCCAACGGACTCCAAATTTTTGGCTAAATATGTTTAAAAATATATTTCATCATATGAAACCCTTATTTATAAATCGCTACGATTATTTATTATAGGAAGAAGGTGAAGCTATCCTGAACAGGGAACTGTGCTTGAAATGCTGTCAGTGAAGACGAGATCTATCCGTTTCAGAGAACAGCGCTTTATGGGATCAACTTCTGGTTTACAGAGTCCAACCTCTCCAATCCAGGATCACTTTGTTTTGTTTTATTACGTACAGAGTGTCAGTTTGATTTGCTAGTTTCGAGAGTTTTTTCTGGCCTCAACCTGAAATAACCAGACGTCACTGAAACACTTTTTCTGTATGCATGACCTCAGACAGAGTTGCTATGACTGCTGTTGGAACCTGTTAATGAGCAAGCAATGTGTGTGTATGTGTGCGTGTATGTGTGTATGACTGAGTAAATCTCTGCTGCTAAATTCTCATTTCAAGTAGCCCATGGTGCTGTGATGGCATATTGGGATGCTTGACCACACACACACACACGCACACACACACACTCCTGATAGCCGGTGTAATTAGTTGGACTCCACTGGAACTTGCTTCAGGAGGAGAGAGGGAAGGAAAGAGTGTCAGAAAGAGAAGGAAAGGTGACATCTGTGATGACTTAATGCACCAGAAACGTCAAATGAAATTTTAAATGAGACTTTTGTTTATCAAACTTGTATTGACACTATCTCAGTCCCTCAGTCATCTTCTCATCATGGAGGGTATTTATCTCTACAGATAAAAGAGCCCTGGTCAGCCTTTTTTCATTAAACATTGAATTAAAGCTACTAAAACAAAGCTCATGTAACTTGAGTTTAGAACCAGCTGTCAGTCTGTGGGGCCACTGAGGCGTTTGCCCTTGACTGCCATCGAAATCACAGGGGATCAGCCCCTTGTGGTCCTTCCAGTAGCTAAAGACCACCAACAGCAGGCATGTCCAAAGTCCGGAGCCTGGACCAAATGCTGCCCAGGGCTTTATAAAAACTGTGTACAATTTCTTGATTCTCTGGCGCATGACGTGTTTGTGACACTTTCTAGCCTATTACTAAAGTTCAACTGTAAATTTGAAAAAAGAAACACTGACAGCAAGGGCCGCTTCTGCAGGGCTCTAGAGTGCAACCAATTAGGTCTCACGTGTGACTGGATTTTTCAATGGTGCGCCTAAAAAAGATCCATGGTCGACCCGGTGTACCCAGCCCTCCTGAGAAAAAAAAAAAACATAATTTCAGCGACTTTGAAAGTCTCATTCCTATGTGTGTGCAGGTGTAACATACTTAAAACAAGAATGATTGCTTTTGTTAATGAGAATGTAAATCTGAGTCGTTCAGTTTGGTTCTGTGCGCACGCACCCTGTCTTGAGCCCTGTTCTGGGATTCGTGGGAAGTGGCGTATTTTTCAGTGAAATACGAAGCAACCTAATATGATAAAAAAAACTGTTTGTTTTTTTTCTTTTTTTAAGAGTTCAGTGTCCAGAGGCTCCACAAGGCGAGACATGCAAGCTACCACAAGCTAACTGGAAGTGCAAAAAATTGAAGAAACTATGAGGTGTTTTAACAGCACAGCAGCTTTTTTTTTCACAAGAACCTGTGAGTAAAATGAAAAGGCCACAAAAATGAGCTACGAGTTTGCCTGTTTCCCGTAACACTGTTTGCTCATAACACTGTGGTCTAGAGAACTGAAGACATTTTCATCTGATATATCTAACACAGTTTGAGGCAAAAGAAACGTTTTTTTTGTTTTGTTTTTTAGTCTGGGATGAAAGCACTGAGCGATCTGACAACCACTCAGTTACTGTTTATTTTGAGAGTAGTGGATATTGACATGAAGCGGAACAAAAAAAACTACTGGACATTCAACCTTCAGGGCGTTAAGGGCCAAACGAGAAGAACATATTAATATATTTTGTTTTTTGTTCTGCCATAGATGACATTAAACTATCGTGAAATAAAGTCACTGGGAATATTATGGATGACGCACATGTTTTGATGACTGATTTAGATGTATTGTGTTTGGTGCAAAGAAATAAAAAGTATTCCATTGCAATAGAAATTTCAGTAATAGTTAATTTGCATTGATTATTATAATGCTTCAAAGAATGTCAGGCAGATTAGCTGGCCCTATTTGCAAGAAGTTTAGACACCCCTGGATTATGGGAAGAAAATCCTGCTTTTCTCAGCTGCATTTAAGTCTTCATCAGTGTTTCTCAGTGATGAATAATGCTCTTCTCTCTGTGTCCTTTCACTTGTATTTTAAAATTTAGACTTGAAGGTTTTTCTAAATTTTCACCCTTTGCTCGGTCATCAAATGCACAAACACAGTCTTCCTTTCAGATGGTTTTAGATTTTCCTCCTGTAAACTTTGAGCCTACAAATACCTGCATTATTTGGACAAATAACATGAAACGCAGTGAAAACAACAAAGCACATTCAACATGTAGAGTTCACGTGACCAAAGATACACAAGAGACTTGTGGGAGAAAAACAGTAAAAGCTGCAGCTTTCAAAGCCAATTCAATTAGTCTTCAATGCTCTTTGTAACACATGAGAAACATGTTCCATTAGCATGGAACTCAAAAAACAGACCTTAATTAAAAGGGAAGCATGCTTCAATAATGCATAAATCCAATTAAACCTCAAACAAGCTGGAAGTACTTGGGATTTTGATTTGCGGCCTTCTTTGCTCACATGATCCTATTTTTAAATGTTACACACGTTTTTAAACACTCATTTTTCTACAGTTTGCTGTAAGCAGCCATTGCATTTCCTCAAATGCTAAATATGGTAAATTATCTTGGAAAAAAATGTGTGTAATGATACATCTACCTGTAATTCGGTTCTTGTGGTCTAAACTTTGCATTAAATAAAATGAATTAATAACAAAATAACTTGAAAATTAGATAGAATACAGTGGAAGCAGTGGCAATTTTTGATATGGGTGACATAGGCGGTCACCCAGGGCGGCATTTTCCAAGGGGCGGCACAGACGAGGGAAAAAGAAAATCATTCAGTATTTTGTTTCTTTAATATGAATAGCGGTGCGCGCCTGTTCCAGTTAACTATTAGTGAATTTAAATGTCAAATGGCGCCCTCTGCTGCATGACACTGAAGCTAGTGCCCTCACCTCTTTGCAGTACACTGTGGAAGATAACAAGTCAAAAAATGCGAGAGGGGAGCGCAATTTGGGTGAATCGCACACAGGTAATTGGGAGTATTTTTCAGTCTAACGCTCATCTCAAACTCAAACTTCTTTTAAATTGAACCACTTCAATTCATCACACCAAAACTTCACCATGAACTCAATTCCAATCTCTCAAACAACCTAAATAGGTATTGGTTTAGTCCGAGGCCAAGCTGATGCGATGCTAAGCAGTAGTTGGTGAAAGAGGATGCTAACTTGTTTATATTTGTAAGTACAATAAAATGAAAAGGACAAAACAATCCGGCGCTCTATATAGAAAAAAGAGGAAATAAGACCAAGAGAAACGTGAAAAGGGCAAAGGTATGCTATTAAAGTTGTTAATGTCATTATTTAAGCCTAAAGCAACTTTATTAAACATGCACAGTAACATTTAAAGAATTAGGCTAAGGCCATTGTTAGCCTATACTTTTAACTTTTAGTTAATTACTAAATCTGTGCAAATTTGAGTGACTTAATTTACTCAATTTGTGCATTAAATGCAGCTAATGTCATATTTACTCATATTCAACCAATTTTAATTAATTCCATCACTCATGCTTTCATTAAAATAGCATTACATGACATGATGACCTGCTGTCATGTTATTTAGGTATTTGTAATTACATATATCCAGTACTTTCTCATATTGTCAGTATTGTTAGAATTACTTTAGGGTGGTTCCTGAGCTAGTTGTCAAAAATTGCATTAAAAAATGAAAGTGATTATTTGCACGTAATTTTCTAAATATGTTCGTCCAGTGCCGAATTTTTTTCTTGGCCGCACGGAACCTAGAGGAAGGGGTAAAGGTTAGGGTTATGGTTACGGTTATGGTTAAACCCCCAAATGGTTCTTGAGTAGAGCTGTGTCTGTCGCTCACCGCTTCTTCAGAGGATGGATCAAATGCGGAGAACATATTTCACACACCTAGGAGCATGACAGCTAATGAGACTCTAACTTTAAGTTTAATTTTAAATATATGCAGCCAACAGCAAAATCCAGTCTTGGACACACTTAAAATACAGATGGGCAAACAGCAATGTGCATCTTGCCTGCACGTATTAAATGTGACCAATGCGAATTTCCATCACTTTTTGTGCTGGTCACACGTGAATACGTGCGAATAAAATCCGCCTTAAAAATATACAGCTTCAGTCCCTTATACTTTGGTCA
The DNA here is from genome assembly GCA_036245035.1 of Adrianichthys oophorus. Taxonomy (NCBI): domain Eukaryota; kingdom Metazoa; phylum Chordata; class Actinopteri; order Beloniformes; family Adrianichthyidae; genus Adrianichthys; species Adrianichthys oophorus. The sequence continues at coordinate 6,996,121 of BSAI01000101.1, forward strand.
AAATATGTTTGCAAGCATGTTCCATTTTTCTATTCATATTAGATGAACTTCTAAAAGATTTGTAGCACATTTTCAGTTTCTAAGAGAAGCAGACCAAGTTTATAGTGTATTTTCTTGGTCAATTTGTGATATTGTTTTTTAAGACCTCAACTAAACATATGTGTGATGTTATCCTTATAAGAGTTGCTATATTTTTCCATTTTAAGTCATTTAGTGACAGCCTATTTTACAAGAATTTTCAAGCTTTAAGTTGCACTAGTTGAATATAGCTTTCATGAATCTTATAATGGAAGTCATGTTAAACCTCAAGCAAGCGTGAGTGTTGTTATCCTTCTTATATTTATTTGTAAAATAATTGAATTTTATGTTTATGGGTCCTAATTGGAGGGGGGAAGGGGGGACACAAAGTGGCGCCACAAGTGTGGCTCGCCCAGGGCGTCATTTGCGCCAGAACCGCCACTAAGTGGAAGTAAATAGAATCATAACTGTATTTTATATTCATAGAATACACACTCGCCAGTTTCCGGTTTAAAACAGTCTTGGATTTCTTTTTGAAACTTTTTAGAACAGACTAAATTTTTATTTTTTTTTGTTCAGAGTTCAGTCACAAACAGATGATTCCCTCTAAGCTTTTCTTCTCCTTTAAGCAAAAACCTGTCAGTTTAAAACAAGATGTAAACAGAACTTATTCCCATTTTGCTTTTTTGAGCAAATAACAACACGAATATCTGTTTCACAGAAGACTTTCTGTCCAGCTTTCTGCTTCTTGTCCAAGGCTGATAAGTGCTTTCACCTAACATCACAATAAACAGTAGTGTCCGTCTGCCAAGGCAGATCGCAGAAACAACTGTCAGCCTTCCTTTCCGGACCACAGCACACACACACATGCACACACACTCTGCGCAAAAGAACAAGTTTTGCTGGACCCTGGAGTTGCCATGGTTACAAGGTCAAATCCCCCCCAGTATTTTAGGAGAGAGCTGTGAGGACTTTTTCAATGGTCACATTAAGGGAAAAAAAGGAAAGAAAACAGAGCACAAAATAACAGTTTTTTTTCCCAGCAGCAGACTGGCACACAAACACACACAATATAGTGTAGACACAGCAAACACACAAACATGACTAAAATGTCACATGGGAATCATACTTCTGCACCAGTAACCATGTCCACTTTATCACAAATCACAAAACAATTAAAATACTTGATTTTTCGTTGATTAAAATGTTTTAATATCACACTTAGCCCATCGAATTTTCAATAAAGATGTACCGTATTTTCTGGACTATAGAGCGCACCTGTATGTAAGCCACATCCGCTCTATTAAAAAAATTTTTATATATATATATATATATATCACTGCACACTCTATAAACTTTTCTCAGACAGTCACAATCATTTTCACTTCTCTCTCTTGTTTAAACTATCAAAGGTCAAAACTTCATAGAAAAATAAGTCAAGTTTTATAGATACAATCGAAGATTTACAATTCTTAACACTTTTAGGTTGGGGTATGTTGTATGATTTTTGCTTCCTGCTGATGATGTCAGTCATCATCTTGTCTGCAGCCAGGTCCCTCTCGAACTCGGTGATGTCTCCAGGCACGTGGTAAAAAATGAACTTCTTCACAACAACAAGACTTTAACAAAGTGAACTGGTCTTTATTAGGTGGAATAAGCTTAGGAGGTGGACACCAACAGCTGGGGAGTGCAGTCGTTTACGGCACAGCCTGTTAACGTCAGAACTTTGACCCAGAGGGCCCCACTGTTGGAAGAAGTTTCTGCTTTGGATGGAGTTGTCATCTGAGGTATATGAACATAACCTTAGTTAGACTCTTCCAGGATGGGACATTTCCTAGCAGAAATGCGCCTACCAGCAAACTTCATCAAGACTTCTTCCCTTTCCTGCCAATGGTCTTAGTATTCTGATTGATTTGTGTTATTGTGCTGCTTTTTTGTGTCTCAGTGGTAAAGAAGAAACAGAAAAAGTATAATAAGAGTGACCTTGGACCAAAAGAAAGAGATGATGTTGAGTTTCACATCAATAATTGAGAAAGAGTTGACACATCAAAAAAGGAGACAAAGACAAGACAGAAGGAAAAAAAGCAGCGATTCATTCCACAGTTATCTAAAATTCATACACGCATCAGCTCCTGCATGAATATTCATAAAGAGATGAATTTTTAAGCTAAACTCCTATGGATAAATGAGGTTCATCTGTACACATCAATTATTTGCAGCTAGGTGAGTTTCACTGTGCACACTCTGCACTCACAGTAAAGATACGAGGGCCAGAAAAGAAAATGTTAAAAGGCTCTGTGTTTTAAAACCATGAATTAATTCAGTTTTTTCTCTGTTTTTGCTCTTTTATTGTTGTCAAATAATTTTATGTCAGATTTAAGAACTCAGGAAAGAAACTTTATCATCAACTTCATCTTTTCTGGATTAGCTGTAAGCAAAGAGACCAAGCATAGAAAAATGCTTGAAAATATGGATTTACTCATGTCCCAATCAGTTCTCTTTCACTTTATGAACAAATGTACAAAGGTCTAGAGCTTATTACCGTATATTTTCCAATAGTAGCGTTTATTTTAAAAAAATTGTCGGCTGACCCGGCGTTTATTAGAGACCAGCGTCTATTAGAGGCCGGCGTTTATTCCATCACAGAAAGAATGGTGGTGGCTAATGGGTTCATTTTACGGTGAAATTCGGTCACAAAATGCAGAAAACAATAGATGAACATTTCAGGATTTATTGAAATGATGAGAACATTGTAATCTGGTCTGATTAGCACTGACTGGGAACGTTACTTTTCTCTTTGAAGCATCAACCTCTGTATCATTGCTTTCATGCCGATGACTTTCCTGGAGACGCGCACCTTTCCCTTTGTTCAGTAATCCATGTTCAAACCAGTTCTTATTTGTTGCTGCTTTCTCTCCTCACCAGGAAACCAGGCTTGCTCCTTTTCTTTCTGCAGCCGTCTTAGCGGTTTACGAAATTACAGAATTGCCACATGGAGCTAGCAGCCAATGTTTTTAGCCTGTTAGCTACACAGAGAGATGTCTGTGTTTATCTAATTTACTATGCATGAAAGACATGGATGCTTTTAAGAGATCAGGTTGATTTATTTGGAAAAGCCCTACAAAAAAACATCAGTGATCAAGTCTCCATGTTTGGGTTCATGAAAACATTTAGTCTCGCACAATCTACAGAGAGCTTCTCTCCCATTGTGTCTCAACGGCAGCTTTCGCTGTGTTTCCATCTCTCTCTTACGGAGTTTGAAGGCTCTCTGTCCTGCATTAACCAGAGAGGGCAAAAATAAAAACAAGAATGAAATCAGATTACCTTTTTTGAGACTAGACGGGCTCCGGAAACCTCACTGCCCAGAAAGGGATCCAGTGGGGTAAGAAAATGAATGACGTTCAGGAGAACTATGGATTGATCCACTATAAACACCAGGAAATCTGTTTGCTCCTTTTCTTTCTGCAGCCGTCTTTGCTCCTTCATCCATCTGCTTGCACCATTCTCTGATATGTTTAGGATCCATTCCAAAATGTGGTTCAGATTCCTCACCAGAATGTTCTTTGGCATATTCCACCACAAAAAGTTTAAACATAATGGAATGAGCCAAAATGTTGACAGCCATGCTACACTGGCTGAATGCCACAGGCAACCAGCGCCACCCCCTCCGCCTGCCTCAGTACGGGACATGTGCAAGGGGTGGGAGAAGGAGGGTGTGTTGGGTCTTAAGGGAGCCTGGCCACTATTACAGACCTGTGTCTAATAAAATGTAACACTTGTTAGACCCGGCTTTTAATGGAGACCATCGTCTATTAGAGACCGGCCATTATTGGAAGCTATACCGTAAGATATTTTCACACCAGGGAATTTATACCCTTCATTTTATTCAAGCTTCACCCTCTTTTTTGCCACTTTGAGGCAAGTGCTGAAACAGTCATTGTAGCAGTTCCTCAAATGACTGCTAGAGGCTGTTTTTTACACAGCAACACTACGATGATTCCCAATGAATATTTAATTAATGTTATTTTTAAGGAGTATGAAATGATGGCAATAAACAAAATAATTAATTGCAAACAAATTAGCTAGAAGTTAGAAGGTGGATAAAGTATGGTGCTCTGGATTTCTGTCCTCTATTCTCATTTACTTCTGCTCTCCTCCTCTCCTCCAATTTTGATCATTTATTTAGCATGAGAGATTCCAAATCCAGGTAGACCGTCTGTACTCCTGTCCTTGGCCGTGGACCTCCCCTCTGGCTCGTCTCGCACCCATAGGTATCCCCCAGTTACATCTGGATGAAGCCCATCTGCTACACTATTCAAACATGTAGAGTATCATATTGTAGAGTTGGATAAGCTAATTTTTTGACAACAGTTCTGGTACATCACCTGTCTGTGCTGGGAGAAGATCCCTCCTTCATGTGGACATCCCTGAACCCAACCCCCCACCACCAGCACCACACACACAATGTTTTTTTCCTCATCGAGAAGGAGGGTCTAAGGCAGGGATGCCAGTTTAACTTAGTCAGTTTAGTTTAGTTTAGCAACCAGCTCTTGTTTATATCTTTTGACTGAGGTTATCTTTTTGTACAATTACCGGTTTGAAGCCCATTGAGACAACTGTATTGTAATATTGGGGTTTATAAATTATATTGTATTTTGATCTTTAACTGCACCCCAATGTCACAAATTTAATCGAAATTATCTCAAAATTAGACTTTTCACAGCAAGTAATGGCTTAGATTAAAAATAGACTAATTAATTGCAGGTCAAGAAAGCTATAATTATATTTTTTTAAAAATATGTTTTTCTATACTTAAAGTCCATCATTCTAATTTTATTAAGGCTCAAGCGTGTAGGATTAACCTTCAAGTCACAGTCAGAGGACTAATAGGCTAAGCATTTTTTTCTGACCATTTTGGACCAAATGAGGGGCTTTTGGACCAGGTCAGTGACCTTGTGATAGCGTCCGCCCTGAGCTTGAAAAGTTGTGAATTTTAAGTCCACAATTGAGTTATACCAAAGACTCAGCATGATGCTTGACACTCAGCATTAAGGGGTTAGATTGGGGTCTTAAACCACCAAATGGTTTCCAAGAATGGCTGTTTCTGCAGCTCTCCACTCCAGGAGATGGGTCAATTGCTCAGAACAAAGTTCACACCTTTGTGTGGACAACTAATGGACTTTTTAATCTGTTGAAGTGGCATAATTTTCCCAAGTGGTTTGGTCTGCATCACTTTTTGTTTTGCTTCTGAGAGCATGGGAGCATGGAGTGGAGTAATGAAGATGAAGCAAACCTAAGGCATGGGGGGGGATTAAGCATTTCTTTCCATTTATGTCTGATCTATTGACCGTTTATGAGAACTGGACTGAGTGAGTGTCATTGCACCCATAAATAATGGTTTACTTCAGGTTCAAAAGAAATGAAGTCAATTCATTTGCCATTTTTTTCACTATATATAGGTCAACATGCTGGAACCACAATTTGCCAGTAAGCAGTGGCTGGTCCGAGTCGATCTGAGTCATTGTGTCTATGGCTACCTCTCTCACCAATCAGGAGGGATCTTGCTGGAAGTCCCTAATACTTGAAAGCAGGTTCGGGAAAATCTGTCAATCAAATACTTCGAATGTGCAATGCCAGACCACATACTTTTATTGAGGCATCTGATTGGCCAGTTTATAACTTGATTAACTTGCACTGCAGAAAAAATTTCACAAAAAAATAATCAAGAATTATATGAAAACAGGTCAGAGCAAGTACAGTTATTATGAAAAATTAAATGACTAAGTCACAGCTGTTTATTTCTTAATATAAGTCTATGGGAATTGCTCAATTTGGAATGAGAGGGGGGGGGGGGTCACTCAGTCCAGTTCCTATATACAATCAATGGTCCAAACATGGGACAGTCTGAGAGAGGGGGAGACCATAAACAGCATAGAGGAGCCTCCTTAAGAACAAGAACTTCCAAAAAGCCGCTTCTGACTCTTATCAATCAGAATGAGAACTGTGTGTGTATGTGCAGAGTTTTGTGTGAAAGACAGATATCAGATATGTGTTATTCTGCCTGACTCAT
>BSAI01000101.1:7002218-7068591 GCA_036245035.1 Adrianichthys oophorus
GTCTTATAAACACACAGGCCCACAAACAAATACTCTCTCACACACACTCTTATGAGGGAGGCTATGGCTTGTAATCCCATTCTTCTTGGGGAGGATGGAGGCTGGCTGTGTTTGTGTGTGTGTGTGTGTGCGGGTGTGTGTGTGTGTGTGTGTGCAGTGTTCTATTAGATATTTAAGCTCAGATGACTGAATTCTGCCAAATTACGAAGAAATGTAAAGCACCAATAAGATAAATCAATTTTTGCTACATCCTTAATGAAATATGATGAACGAAAGTGGAAAGAACTGACACTTGGTCATAATACAAACTAAAGCAGGACCTCCTCTAACCAAAGACCTCCTCTACTGAGGTTAAAAAAAAAAAAAAAAAAAACTCTGAACTAGCTGAGCTACATCTGCACCCACCGGCAGCCCTCAGCACCCACACGTTTCACCTGAAGATGGATGACACCTGATGAAGGATCAGGAGGAGAACCAGCAGGAAAAAACAGTCAGAGCAGATCAGAAAATAAATAATCCTGACTGCCTGATGGAATAAGTCACAACCAAGATTAGAGTGAGCAAATAAGAACCGCAGGAGGGAAACTGTAGAGACTTTCTGCATAAACTCAGTGAGTAGTTCACCTTTTTTTTAATATGTAGATTTCTTGTCTTCCCTGAACGAACAGCGTTTTCAAAATATTTCAAGGTGAATTTCAGAGAAGACAAGTCTTTGTTTTCGCCTACAAACAGAAACTCCACTGAGGGTGCAGAAAACCTGCTGCCAAATCGCAATTAAACATCTGAGATGTATTCAATTTTTAACACATATCAAAAATACAACAGAAGAAAAACAATAAACTGTTACAGCAGAAAAATAATAATATTTGCTTTGCACCACAGCATAGCAAATCTGGATTCTTGACATTGAGTGAAGACCCGTTTGTCATCCCATGGAATTCACCTGTGTTTGTAGCTACTGTAGCCTATATATCCATCCAAGAGCTAATGCTAGTGAAACTATGAACAAACTGCACTACAAGTAGCAGAATAAACAGCAGATGACTTCTTCATTGTGACTGAAGGCTTTAATCATATCAACCTAAAGAATGTGCTTTCCAGATTTTATAAGAATGTCGACTTTAAAACAAGAAGGGAAAAGACACTAGACCAGGTACCAACATCTCTGGAGCCTAAACACCCGTGGAATCCGAGCCAGTGGAATGATTACCAGGCTGGGGCCCTGACACTGGTACAGTACTTCATAAAACTGGTACTTCATCACATCAAGACTCACATGCCATCAAGGTTTAACCAACATCAGTTTGCTTACAGGTCCAACAGATCCACAGATGCCATCTCAATACACACCTATGACTGTTTCCATTCATGACTCCAACACACTCATCAAATTCGCAGATGATGATGAATTTGTTATTTGGTTGCTAGTTGGAAGCTGGGGAAAGTATGGAAAAGTATGGAAAGTGGATGACTCGAGCACTGGAATCGGGGAGGTTCTCTCTCAGTGTCATGGTGAACCCTCCAAGATGTATCCATGTGCGTTCTATTCCAGAAAACTCGGTGAGGAACTATGACGGGAGAGTTGCTCACAATAAAGGAGGCCTTCACACAGTGGAGACATTGGTTGAAGGGGGCATCACATACTTTCTTGGTGTTGACGGACCTCAAGAATCACGAGTACATCAAGTTCGCGAAAAGGTTAAACCCTCGCCAGCTTGTTGGTCTCTCTTTTTCTCCAGCTTCCACTTTAAGATCACCTTTCCACCGGGTGCTAAGAAATGCAAGGCGGATGCGCTTTCCCACCTGCATGAAACGGAAGGTGAAGGACTGAGTTCTGCTGAATCTGTTGTACCTGCCTCCTTAAGCCTGGCTCCCATACAGTGGGATATCATCACAGAGCTGTTGGACATCAATCAAAACGAAACACCTCCTCCATCATGTCCTGTCGACTGAGTTTATGTACCACCGTGTCATCTTCTCCATTTGCCCAAGCTGTCCACCGCTATGGAGACCGCCAAGCAACTGCTCACCCATGTCTTCAGGCACTACGGCCTTCTCTAAGACTTTGTTTGGGACCCTTCAAAATCATAAAACAAGTCACGCCTGTGTTTTTCCGTCTTGCTTTGCCTCCAGAATACCGGGTCTGTCCAAACTTCCACATCTCCCTGCTCAAGCCTGCCATCGCACCTCCTGTTGGTGCGTAACCCCCTCTGATAGTGGATGGCGAGGTGGAGGCCGACCTCGTCAACAGGATCCTGGATTCCTGGCGGCCGGGTGGTTGACTCTAATATCTAGTGGACTGGGAGGGCTACGGCCAAGAAGAACGTTCCTGGGTCGCCTTGGACGACATCCTCAACGCCTCCCTGATCACAGACCTGCTCCTTGAGACCGTGATTGTCCCAGTCACCATTGGCCTTCTTGTTTATGGAGGAGCTCATGCAGGGGGGCTCTGTCAGGCCTAAACCGTCCTGCTCCACCTCCGACCACCAGATGAAGCACTCTCCTGAGTACTGATCCCTCCATTGTCTCCAGCAGCTGTATCTCATTACTCTCGAGAGTCTCACCATATGTATTTGCCCTGTTTTGACTTTGCTCCTTTTGAAGTTTTGTCTTGTTCTACAACCAATCCTGAGCGTTCTTCATTGTATTGCCTCATCGTGTTTTGACCTTTGACTCCCTGCCTTGCTCTATGCCCTTTGACTCCTGCCTGGCTTTTGACTGTGTCTTCTCATTGCCCTTGCCTGTTTTGATCATTATTAAAAGTTACCTGTCTGCACATGGATCCAAACGCTTTCGCGTCCTCCCTACAGTGGCGTTATGATGTGTGAAACAACTGAACATTTCAGAGTGGCAAGTCTAAAAGCTTATGCAACAGAGATGGACTGCGGATGGAATAGTGTAAATTAGACAGGCACACCTGTCTAATCAGCATTATGAAATGGCACATATGTGAGGTGAGTTGGATTATATGAGTTCATTGTCAATAGATTTTTGAACAATATTTGAGAGAAATTGTTGTTTTTTTTTGTTTATAGAAAATGTTTCAGATCTTTGAGTTCATCTCATGTCAAATGATCGTAAAAACAAAAGTCTTGCATTTATATTTTTGCTCAGTGTAGTTCCTGTGACTGTAAATCTGAAGTTATGGATAAAAATGTTCTACATATACTTTGTTATCAGTCTTGTGTATCTGGTGTGTTTGAGTAGAGTTCAGAATTTACCGAATAGAGTGACCGCTCTTGTCCGTCTCTGTGTTTCTGTTGGGGTTCTGTTGGGGGGCTACTGCTCTCAAATTGGACTAGCGCCTAAAGGGGACGGTTTAAATTGCCAGCACCTCTCTAATAGACACAGAGCTATTGCACAGTCTCTGCTGGTCTCATGATCTCTAAATGCGTGTTTTCTATTTGGTGAAGCCATGGGGGTGAACTGCTATTTTCTCAGATAATCTGTTTCTCCTGTTTTTTGTTGTTTTTTTCTAAGTAAAGAAATCATTTTTTGGGGAAGATTTTGGTTTCAAGTTTTAACCCTAGTTCGCCCTGAGCCATCCTGATTCATTTGATGCTGAAATGAATTTGTCACTCGGGTAGTTTGTGTTTGAAGATTGTTCTGTGTTTTTTGTGGAGGTTCTGAGAATGGGAAGAGTATTTTATTTCTTCATTTATGTATGTTCTTCCAGACTGACAGAAAAAAAAAACCATCTGCATCTTCTGTTGCAAGACAAGAGCAAGATCACATGAGCTTGCAGATTTACCCCCCCCCCCCACACACACACACACACACACACACTCACACGTTTAGGTGGTGCTTCTAATAGCAACCAAGTAAGCTGAGTGCATATCTGTTTCCCCAACAAAATTTTACTCCGAATTTTTTCTAAACTTACAGGAGAGGTTTTGTTAATTAAAACTCTTATTTTGAAATCACCAGCAGAGACAAAAACAGTTTTCTGTTCAGGATGTCGTGCCCTGTGAGTCGCAAAAAGAAAACCTTCAGAGGGATGAAGCAGCTTTCTTTCTCACAGACGCCAAAAATGAAAGCTGATTTTACCTTGAAGAGGTGATGTCTTTGGTCCTCCGACATCAGCAAATGATGGCTGTCTGTTACCATGGCATTCAAGTCCATCAACCAATCCCACAACTCCTGGTACTCTGACTCAAACTCCTGCAGACTGAAGAAGGTGGAAGACTGGTGAGTTGAATAACCCTTAAACTCTTGTCTGTTACTGCAATTTACAATGTGTTTGGCACCAAAGTGACTTTTAACATATAATTATTCAGACTCATGTTCAAATCATAACAACAACTCAACAACAGTTCACTCAACGCAAAAACATATGAAACATCCCAACAACAAATAAAAAAGCAAAACACAATTAAAAAACAGCATTGCATTGTGAGATCAAAACAAAATTCCAGAAACCAAAACACAATAACAAAAAAAACAAAAAAACAAAAGGAAATGCTAAAAAATGAAACACAATAAGAAGCTGGCAAAGGAAGTTACTATGGAACATCGCTGATTGGACACAGATGTTTGATTTTTTTTATTTTATTTTTTCCAAATGCATCTTCATTGTTTGCATACTTATAAAAGTATAATGATTAGCATATCCAGTATTTCCAGTATTGCTTCAAGATAATTAATTTCAGTTTAAATGACAGACAAATCAAATCCTCCAATTTGATCCAATTGTGCTCCTGTTGGTCACTTTAAGCTTCATTTATTAACTTCCTATTGGGTTTCTTGGATAAAAACATTCATTCATTCATTCATTTTCCAATCCGCTTTATCCCTTTTGGGGTCACGGGGTTGCCGGAGCCTAACCCGGCTACTCATGGGCGAAGGCAGGGTACATCCCTGGACTGGTTGCCAGTCTGTCGCAGGGGCCACAATCACACACCCATACACACTCACACCTAGGGACAATTTAGGGTAACCAATTAACCTGTGAAGCATGTTTTTTTTTGGACGGTGGGAGGAAGCCAGAGTCCCCGGAGAAAACCCACGCATACACGGGGAGAACATGCAAACTCCACACAGAAAGGTCCCCCAGCCAGGACTTGAACCGGGAACCTTCTTGCTGTGAGGCAGGAGCGCTAACCACTGCGCCACCGTGCAGCTGGATAAAAACAAAGTACTTTTTTCTAGAATTTACTTCAAATGTCTGCTCCTGTTTTTTGTTTTTTTGTTTTTCTTTTTACCACAGAGCTTGTGGCTGTCTTGTTGCCGCTTTTATCTTTCTGTTCTGAGCATATGTGCTTTGGATTAAGGGTTGCTCTGATGTGAACAAGTGAATTTAATCTGTTTAAGGGCTGTTTTGTGTTTTGAACTCCATGAAATAAAATAAACTGATGGAAACAATAAAGCTAGCAAAAATACATGTTTTGTAACAGTTTACATCATTTATAGAGAAAATGTAATGACAGATGCTTTTCCCAACTTGAACTAAAGCAGGTTAAGAAAATGGATGGATGGATGTACTCTAATAGAATAAATATAGTGTAAATGAGTAAGTGATGTGTCAGAACTGGAGTGTTCAGCTTTTTTCTTTTTGAATTATTTTGAAAAAGGAATGAGTCACAGGCAGAAATCAGACCAACACAGTTTATTCTGTAATTTAAAACATCAGCAAGTGTTTTTGAGTCCCGTTCACATCTGGATTCAGAGACCCACACTGAGAAGATGAGGTAGGCAACACCAGCTGGTAAAGGAAGCAGGAAGAGAAAGAACATCACTGAAGCTGAAATACCCAAGATGACACTAAAGCTCTTCCTCCCAGCTACTGCAGGTGGGTTAACACAATACATGTAGTTTATTAGCTCAGCAATGTGAATTTGGTTACATCTAAATACATATGGGCTATGTCCGAATTCATTCACTACTCACTACATAGTGCGGTCGCCATTTTCTAGTGTTGTCCGAATCCAAAATAAAAAAATCGAGTGCACTAGAAATGTCCCAGAATCCTCTGCGAAAAACAAGTGTACATCGATGGTCACTACAATGGAAAAGATAGACCACAATGCATTGGATTTGAATGCCTTTCAAGATGGCAGAAGCAAGTCGCTCAAGGAAAGGAAACACCAGGACCTCAGTCCCCTGTGCCCACCCAAGATCGTGAGGAACCCGAAGCTGCTCCACCAGACGCTCTATGGTCCAGTGGGTCAACCCAAAATCTGGTCTGGTGTCAGACTGACCATAAGAATAGAGGGTCAGGACAGGCACCTTTATATTGGCAAAACAGCAGAGACATGAAAGAGCTTGTAAAATGTAACATTAATCATTGTATTTGTTAAATTTGGTTTTATTTTTTTAATGTTTCTGTTTATTATGATGGCTTAAATTTATTTTAGAAAGTATTTATGAATGCTGGAAAATCTCATGCTATTTACTTGTTTGGATTTTTAATGATGATTTTTAAATATGAAAGTAAGTATTTTTGTTCTAAACGAGTGCGCTGTAAATCTTTTTGTAAATAAAATGATTTAAAACACTTTGTGTTGAAGGCTGATATGGTTTGACTATAAAGAAAAAAAAACTATACTTTCTCTGAATTCACTAGTATTACAGGTAATTATAAAATATAATAACCAGAATCAAATCATAATGTTAGGAAAAAAAATGGTTAAACTCTTGCCCAGCAGATGGTGTAACCCTGAGTAATCTGAGACATCTGCTACAACTCGCCTCTGTACTTCATTTCAGATCGTTTTCAGTTTGAACTAAAAACAGTTAAATTATTGACAACAGGAACATGGAAAGATTGTGTTGTAAGCCTGTAAATGGCTCAGCTGTGCGAAAATTAAAAATAAACATCGCAAAGGACTAGTTATTTATCAGTTCATTTCTGAGCAAAAACAGTAAGTTTCTTCACAAAAATGTATGCAATTTTATTTTTTATAAATTAGCCAGGTTGTTTTTATCATTCATTCATTCCAAAAACACAGTACGTGTATAAATTGTCTTCGTAATATGTTCACATTTATTATGTTTTTACTTCAGCAAACCGGCAACATGATAATTGGCGTATGAAAGTAGTTCGCCTCCAGACCAGGTGGTGGCGATAGTGCAACCATTCTGTTTGTCAACCCTCATATAAACAACACCCGAAGAAGAACGGCGACCAAACAGTAGTGAGCATGGTGTCCGAATTGCTTTTAAAATCCAGGGCACTACATAGTCCAGCACTATATAGTGAAACACTATATAGGTTTTTAGTAGTTAGGGGTTAGGGCATGAATTCGGCCATAGCCATGATGAACCATCACTTCCATTATCTGCACTGAAGTGGTTCCCATTATCATTTGGGAGTTCCACTTTTCCGTTGTTTGCGTTGTAGATTGTTGGACATGTTCTGTGGATCCCATTCATGGGTTCTGTCCACCAGCGAGTCATCCTACTTTATTATTAATGCTGTGAAACTTATTTATGTTTTATTAAATATGTGTGAATAATTCATGCTTGTGTTGTCTCCTACATGAACAAAACTCATCTTTCGTTGTCAGTTACATGTTGCTGCTATGGGACTTAAATGTGTTTCATCTGTGGTTGTGAGCCACAGATGAAAAGCAGAATATGGACTCTTTCTGGGTTTGTTTGCTCTGTCTAAAACGTTGTCCTGGTCCAGCTCAGGATCTTCATGGGTGAGGACCTCAAAGACCTAAAATAACAATCTTTTTTCTTACTCGTGAGTTAGTAAAAGGGCTGCACAGTGGTGTAGTAGTTAGCACTTTCACCTCAGAGCAAAAGGCCCTGGTTCCTGGGTCCTTTCTATGTTGAGTTTGCATGTTCTCCTAATGCATCTGCGGATTCTCCAGCTTTCTATCCACAGCCCAAAAACCTACTTCATATTGATTGGTGGCTCCAAACAGTCTCTTAGGTGTGTGATTGTGTGCTCTGCAGTAGTCTGCTACACTGTCCAAGGTGAACACCCCCTTTATTCCAAAGTAGATGGGATAGGCTCCAGCAACCATGTGACCCTGAACAGAACCAAGTGGTAATGGAAGATCAATGGGTAGCTATTTCTCTTGGTGTTGTAACCTCTTTATAAAGTCAATGGTTCTAGGAGGGACTGAAGCCTGACTGTCACAAATCAGGACACTGTGCTGAGAGAAGCATGCATGTGTGTTGACTGTGGGAGGAAAGGTGCTGAAGAAAACCAGACAGACTCAGCTCCACTCTGAGTCATTCTCATCTGAACTCCTCAAAGATGACAGAAGATCATCTGAAAATTTCAAACTTACTTTTTTACAGACACATTTGTAGCTGCTTTAACTTCCAGGGAAGCAGACTGAGACCTGCAACAGTTCCAGCTGTAGTGATATCTTGCCCTGACACCTCTGCCTTTATGCTTCACTCCTCCCATTTTCACATTTCTCTCCTCAGATCCATCACTTTGTCCCACATCCATCACTCTCCTTACTCAGACACAATTATTTCTCACCTTTCTCCTTTTAATTTTACCTCTCTATAGCCAGGAACACCACAGTGACTTTGCCTCACACTTCTTCCGTCCTTATATTTACGTTCACCCCCTCCCTTGCCTCTTCTCCTTCTCTTTTCTGTGCTCTTTCCTTCCTTCTTTCCTTCCGCTCGTCCGTCTGTCCTTGCTTTCAGAGTAGCTCCGACCCCATCCTTCTAGACACAGAATCCCATCAAATATTTATGTTCCCCGAACAGGGCCGATAGCTCAAACACTCGCATTACTGTCAGCCGTTTTGTTAAGGTGCATGTGTGTTTATTATTTATGCATTCACAGGTTTGGGGTCTCTGCGGGATCGCCAACATGTTTCTCAACATTAGCAGTGAAATTGTCTGGAATTTTCTCGTCGCTGCCGAAGACAAGCTGACAGCTCTGTCAGGCCCACGGCATTTCCACGACAACATTAGCACACATACACACACACGTGCATGCACACATACAGACAGCATGGAACACCGCATTCACCAAAAGAGGCTTTCTAAAGCAGCAAGAGTTCAAGATCAGATCATTTATAAAGAAAAACCAACAGAGAAACCAAAAAAAAGAAGATAAACTTTAAAACACAAAAGGATATGAAGTGTTTAATTAGGTTTTTTTTTGTATGATGTATGATCATTTTTGTTAAAGTTAGATGAGTGTAAACTCTTTCATGCAAAGCCAGCTCAATGGCTGATCTACAAAACAAACAATTATGTCTCCGGTTTCGGCATGCAGGACCTGCCCTTACAGGCTGGATTGCAGGCAAAAAATAAATAAATCTGGACAAGGCATGCCGGTGGCCCGCACTAAATATCAAGGTCGTTGTCTGCTGAGTGAACCTGTAGAACAGTGTTCCCCAACTGTTTTGTGGCTGCTGACCGGTCAACCCATGAGGATTTTTACCAGGGCCTGGGGTGGGGGTGGAGGTGGGGTGTGCAATGACAAAGAAACAGTGTACTTGAATAAGAACATGCACTTTAAACTTAATAATAAACAACTGACAATAGATTTAATCATCTTTTCACTCAGTCATCTAATGTGCGCATTTTGAATGATTGATAAAAAACATACAAACAAAAAACATAATTAAGGTTTCTTAATTTAGTGTTGTGTCAGGAGTGGTTAAAAACTGGTTTATTTTACCATTATAGGATCTTCTCATTTAAAAAAACTTAAATACATTAACAAAATGTAACAAACAAATCTATTAATTATGGTCAATAAAAAACAAATCAGACAACTGATTTGCGCAGCTCCAACCCCCCCATCCTGCTCGCCGCAATAATTTTATTGTAATATTTATTTCTACGACCATTTTCTGGGCGACAGATCATAGCAAACTCTTAAACAACACACAAGGGTAGGAAGTAGGTGGCACATAGGAACGCCGAAATAATGTTTTCCATTTTCAATCCCCCTGAACCCTGCACACTGTGCAGGGGGCCACTTATTGCTGTTCCTATGGTATGTACGCACTCCTCGCCTGACTTTTAAAAAGGAAGAAATTAGACATCAGTGTAGATTGTGTGGATAGCCTACAGGGACTTACTTCTAACATGCACACCCTGTGCGAACAGCATTTGTGCCAGTTACAGTTCACTACGAGCTCCTTACTAACAACTAGTGTGGCATAAGGACACAGTATGGCAGCCTCACCCGTATGTCATAAGTGGGGGTGACTTGCATTATCTTTACAAGATTTCACAATACACTTACAACACACATAGCAATGGTACATTCCATATTTATGATGTCCCTTAAGACGGGTCTCAAGCAAACTGCAAGACATTTTAACGGAAAGACCAGTTAAAAATGAAAATTATGTTATTGGTGTTTTTAACATCTTCTTGCAGTATTTTTCTCATGAGGATAAAAATACAAAAGTTTAAGATTAAACTATGTTTTTGTGTGTTTCTTTATTCAAATTGTGGGTTATCAGCAGAGGATTATTGAAACAGTCCCAACAGTCCCAGCCACAACTTGGAGTCAAATTTCTAATGAATTCCTGCCGCTCTGTAGAAACTATGTCCTTAAAAATGAAACAGATTTGTTGATTTAGGTTAAAAACAGCATAATCATAAATAAAGAACCACCAGAAAAAAACTTTTGAAATAGATCAAAAGATGATTGGAGTGGGACTTAAAGACGCAGTCGCTTCTCCCCGCAACCCTCTACAAACCTGGACAACCCAAAAACACAAAAGGCAATGATTGTTTCATGGAATCAAATATCTTTGAATATTTTACAAAGTGTTAGAAAATGTATTAATTTCAAACTACTGTTTACAGTGAATGTCTGTTTCACTTAACCTAATCAAACCTGTGGTACCTTTTTGAAAAAAACCTAATCAGTTTGTAATAGCTTTTAAAGTTTTTAAGTCAACGTAAAAAAGAAAACTTAAAAAAAAAAAGGATGAATCCATCCATTGTACGGGTGTGTCACACCTGGGCAGGTTTCTGGTCTGTGCCATCATCTCATAAAGGCAGCAAATTCTTTCTTACTCTGCTTCCATTTGTCAGACCGCCTCTTTTGTCTTTCTAGTTTGGCAACAGTGAAGCAAAAACTCTTTCTATCTCTTTTCTCCACCTTTTCTCAATGGTGTCTTTTTCATTACTCTCGTTTTCCACCAGAAGGGATTTTCATGAGCCGCAGCAAAGGAAGCGACAGACTTCCTTCCTCCTCCGTGGTGTCTCTCATCATGCAGCGCGTGAAGCTGCACTTCACAGACGAAGACATATGAGGCAAATCCAGCACTCACAGATTGTTTTCTCCCCTTCCCTCCTCCTGCGCCTCACTTCTCTTGTTCTTACACTAATGTTAACTAAATGCTTTGTAAAACTGGATCTCACGGGGAGCTGAGGATGACAAAACCAGACAAATCTGAGAGGAAGGAGCGACATGGAGCCACTGTGGAGCTTCGTTCAGCACGGCGGCAGTTACAGAGCTTTTGAAGTGTCAGCTTCGCTCTCCGTCGTGTATTGCTGACGGGGCACATTGGAGTGTTGCGAAGAGTTCTTCTGACACAGAGTAACCTGAGAACGTCAAAATTACACACATCTATTATTCATAGTTCCCTTGTCATAATTCTGGTCGACACTGGAGGGGAAAAAAATGCAGCAGGTATCACAAAGATCCACCTGTAAGTGGATTTTGAGACTAAATTTCATTATTGTTGAAAGGTATAAAACGCTGTAAAGGTTTATTTCTGGAACCTCTTTCTACCAAATGATTTTTGTAATCCATCCTGCCATCTATCCATCCATCTCAAAGGGTTGCACTGTGGTTTAGTGGTTAGTGCTCTCGACTCATGCTATACGTTCAAACTAGGTATGGAATGTTCACTCTTGATTGCGCTAAACGCAGGTTTTTGATCCCACATTTAGCCATTTACACTGGACAAGCACGGAGGAGCTTCTGTTTTTAATTTTATCTACTAGTGCATGTCCGCCACCTATAATTGGAAGAGGCTTGGTGCAAAATGTCGAAGCAGTGCAAACGTTGTGAATCTTACTTCAGGATTTTTCTTTTATAGTTCTATTCTGAAATACCGAAAACTTGGTGCTGTATACAGCACTGAGATAGGCTCCAGCAACCCTATGACCCTTAAAGGGATTCAGTGGGTTCAGAAAATGGATGATTAGATTTAATTTCAAATTCAACTTTATTTATGATTCTGTGTTCTTTATCAGCATAGTATAAACGTTTAAATTACAAGAGTAGTGTTTCACACAAACTCATCTTTTTTTATATTTTAACATACAATTCTTCATCCAAATCTATAATCCTCTGTTTCTGAATAGAAGGCAGAAAAGATTCTTCTTTTTTTGAGGAACCTTTCGTTTTCCTGAAGAGACGTTGAGCTGTGAGGACAAACCTGCAGCTGTTCTAGTGAGGTGATCAGATGTCACATCTGGGCAGATAACCGTCAGCCTTTTCTATGTTGGGAGCGCATGTATGCGATCTGGAATCTTATTCTTGACTTCCAGGTGAAACATCAACCTCACTGATAATGACCATTATAGAGTATTTTTTTATTTATAGGAACATTTTATAAAAATATTAAAGATTTACAAAAGACGAGCACACAGAGACACACATACAGCACACTAACACGCAGACAAGACCAGGGGTCGTAACAAACGTCTAAGATCTAAGACAGATGAAGCATTTCTATGGGTGTGTTCAGACTGGACACATTTGGTTCGCTTAAAGAAGGGGTCCCCAAACCACGGCCCGTGGCCCAGACACAGCCCGCCTGTGCATTTGGCCCGGCCCCCTCAACAATATCAGAGATGGATTAACTTTTTTTCCCCCAAACTGGTCACACGATCGAGACCTGCATACAGTGACATTTTATTCCCTCCTTCTGCAGTCTGTGCCCCTATCGTAACATCCCCTACATCCCTGAAAAATAGAACAGAATACAGCGTTCCCTTTCTACATCACAGTTCACCTTTCGCAGTCTCACTCATTCTTTTAGAGCGATTATGCTGCTGCCTATGCTTTTTTTTTAAATAGCAATCCTTAATGCATACATATGTCCAGCTGTAGCAAGAGACAAAAAAATTAGACTTTTTATTTTATATTTTCAATTGTTCAGGACACAGTGCAGCTGCTTATTTTTTTTTAATGTCACAAATCCTTTCTTACTTTTTTCTTGCACATGACTGATCAATACGTGTTTGTGCAGAGCCCTTATACAGTCAATGCACTGCGCAGCAGCACATGACCGTAGTATGACGGAGAGATGAAGAGAGCGTCAGGTGCAACAAAAACTAGAAATTACGTCAACACAAAAACATAAAGAACATGAGTGAGACTGGATAAAGAAGAAAAATCTGGAACCATTTCAATGTTAATGAGAATTTAAAGGCAGAACTTAGAATTTGCAAGAAAAGAATTTCATACAAAACCGACTCCACAACCAACCTGTACAGACACCTGAGAACAACCTTCACCAGAACAGGACAGATCATTACTGACAGAAGAAACCATATCAGCTTTACAAAGCTGAGATAATCTTTTACATTTTTATTTAGCTGGTTGCCACATTTTATTTGGAATTTTGGGTTGTGTTTGCAGTATTTTGTGTTGTTGCACTTTAAAAGTTGATTTGTAAATAATCGTTTTCTGTTTTTATCATTTATTATGTACATTTTATCTAGAAGGAAAAATAAAAGCACATACATATTTTACACTTATTAGTATAAAATCATTTTTTTAGATTAGTTATTAACTTTGTTCATAATTTTACATAATTACATAATTTTACCCACTCCATGAACCGCCACCTTATCGTGGTGGAGGGGTTTTAGTGCTCGAGGGATCCCAGGAGCTATGCTGTCTGGTGCTTCAGCTCCTGGTAGGGTCTCCCATGGCAGACAGGTCCTGGGTGACGAGCCAGGGCCTCACCCTGGAGCCAGGCCTGGGGTTGGGGCTCGCAGGCGAGCGCCTGGTGGCCGGGGCTCCTCCCACGGGCCCCGGTCGGGTAAAACCCGAACGGTTGACGTGGGATCACTCCCCAGTGGGCCCACCACCTGCAGGAGAGCTCAGAAGGGGCCGGTGCATTGTGGTTTGGGTGGCAGTCAAGGGCGAGTGCCTTGGCGGCCTAAACCCCGGAACCCCGGTCATGGAACTTGGCTTTTGGGACATGGAACGTCACATCTCTGGGAGGGAAGGAGCCTGAGCTTGTGCGAGAGGTTGAGAGGTACCAGCTAGATATAGTTGGGCTCACCTCTACGCACAGTCTGGGCTCTGAAACTCAGTCACTCGAGAGGGGTTGGTCTCTCTACCATTCTGGAGTTGCACATGGTGAGAGGCGGCGGGCTGGGGTGGACTTACTCGTGAGCCCCCAGCTTAGCCGCCAAGTGTTGGAGTTCACCCCGGTGGACAACAGAGTTGCGTCCCTCCGCCTTCGGGTGGGGGGCACTGTGGTTTCAGCTTACGGGCCGAACAGCAGTTCGGAGTACCCAGCTTTCTTGGTGTCTCTCGGAGGGGTACAGGAAAGTGCCCCGACGAGGGACTCCATTGTCCTCCTGGGCGACTTCAATGCCCACGTTGGCAATGACAGTAGCACCTGGAGGGGTGTGATTGGCATCTGAACCCGAGCGGTGTTTTGCTGTTGGACTTCTGTGCTCATCATAGTTTGTCCATAACAAACACCATGTTCCAGCACAAGGGTGTGCATCAATACACGTGGCATCAGGACACCCTCGGCAGGAGATCAATGATCGACTTTGTAGTCGTTTCAGGCGACCTTCGGCCGTGTGTTTTGGACACTCAGGTAAAGAGAGGGGCAGAGCTGTCCACTGATCACTACCTGGTGGTGAGTTGGATTCGTTGGCGGGGAAGGAGGCCGGAAAGACTTGGTAGACCCAAACGTACTGTAAGGGTCTGCTGGGAACGTCTGGCTGAGCCCTCCGTCAGGGAAGTCTTTAACTCCCACATCCGGGAGAGCTTCAAACAGGTACCAAGGGAGGCTGGTAACATTGAGTCTGAATGAACCATGTTCTCCACCTCCATTGTCTCTGCTGCTGTTCGGAGCTGTGGTCACAAGGTCTCTGGTGCCTGTCGTGGCGGCAACCCCCGAACCCGTTGGTGGACACCGGAAGTAAGGGTGGCCGTCAAGCTGAAGAAGGAGTCCTATCAGGTCTGGCTGACTTGTGGGACTCCAGAGGCAGCTGACAGGTATCGGCAGTCTAAGCGAGCTGCGGCTCAGGCTGTAGTAGAGGCAAAAACTCGGTCCTGGGAGGAGTTCGATGAGGCCATGGACAAGGACTATCAGTTGGCCTCAAAGAGGTTCTGGCAAACCGTCCGGCGCCTCAGGAGGGGGAAGCAGTTTTCTGCAGGCACCGTTTTCAGTGCAGGTGGGGAGCTGCTGACTTTGACTGGGGACATTGTGGGGTGGTGGAAGGAATACTTCGAGGATCTCCTCAATCCTGCTGACATGCCTTCTGTTGAGGAAGCAAAGGCTAAGAATTTTGGGGTGGGGCTGTCCATTACCCAAGCTGAACTCACCGAGGTAGTCAACAAGCTCCTCGGTGGCAAGGCACCGGGAGTGGACGAGGTCCGCCCTGAGTACCTCAAGTCTCTGGATGCTGTGGGAGTGTCTTGGCTGACACGTCTCTGCAGCATTGCGTGGCAGTCGGGAACAGTACCACTGGACTGGCAGACAGAGGTGGTGGTCCCCCTTTTCAAGAAGGGGGACCGGAGGGTGTGTTCCACTTACCGGGGAATCACACTCCTCAGCCTCCCTGGGAAAGTCTATGCCAGGGTACTGGAGAGGAGAGTCTGGCCAATAGTCGAACCTCAGATTCAAGAACAGCAATGCGGTTTCCGTCCTGGTCGTGGAACTGTGGATCAGCTCTACACCCTGTCTAGGATACTGGAGGGTTCGTGGGAGTTCGCTCATCCTGTCCATATGTGTTTTGTGGATTTGGAGAAGGCGTTCGACCGTGTGCCCCGAGGTGTCCTGTGGAGGGTACTTTGGGAGTATGGGGTCCGGGGAGCCTTATTCAGGGCTGTCCGGTCTCTGTATGACCAGAGCAGGAGCTTGGTCCGCATAGCTGGCACTAAGTCAGACCTGTTCCCGGTGCATGTTGGACTCCGGCAGGGCTGCCCTTTGTCACCGGTTCTGTTCATAGTCTTTATGGACAGAATTTCTAGGTGCAGCCAGGGTCCGGAGGGGGTCTGGTTTGGGAACCACAGGATTTCCTCTCTGCTCTTTGCAGATGATGTTGTCCTGTTGGCTTCATCAAGCCAGGAGCTCCAGCATGCATTGGAACGGTTTGCAGCAAAGTGTGAAGCGGCTGGGATGAGGGTCAGCACCGCTAAGTCTGAGGCCATGGTTCTCGACCGGAGAAAGGTGGTTTGCCCTCTCTGGGTGGGTGGAGTGCTCCTTCCCCAAGTGAAGGAGTTTAAGTATCTTGGGGTCTTGTTCACGAGTGAGGGAAGATCAGAGCTTGAGATCGACGGGCAGATTGGTGCTGCATCTACTGTCAGGCGGTCGCTGTACCGGTCTGTCGTGGTGAAGAGAGAGCTAAGCCAGAAAGAAAGGCTCTTAATTTACCGGTCGATCTACGCCCCAATACTCACCTATGGTCATGAGCTCTGGGTTATGACCGAAAGAACGAGGTCCCGGATCCAAGCGGCTGAAATGAGCTTCCTCCGTAGGGTGGCTGGGCGCTTACTTAGAGATAGGGTGAGAAGCTCGGTCACCCGGGAGGAGCTTGGAGTAGAGCCGCTTCTCCTCCACATCGAGAGGAGCCAGTTGAGGTGGCTCGGGCATTTGGTTCGGATGCCCCCTGGACGCCTCCCTAGGGAGGTGTTCCGGGCATGTCCCACTGGTCGCTCAGATTTTTTATCAGTTTGAAAAGA
Source organism: Adrianichthys oophorus (assembly GCA_036245035.1). Taxonomy (NCBI): domain Eukaryota; kingdom Metazoa; phylum Chordata; class Actinopteri; order Beloniformes; family Adrianichthyidae; genus Adrianichthys; species Adrianichthys oophorus. The sequence goes on from BSAI01000101.1 coordinate 7,019,056, forward strand.
ATCCGGGCTAGGAGCAGAACAACTGGACCAACTGGCCACTGTAGCTGGGCATTACAAAATGTAAACAAAGTTGGAAACCATAAGGACGGGAAAGCGTGGAGCAACGATGAGGCACAGCAAGTCATTGAAATGTGTTTGGATGAATGCAGGTTCATTAAAACAACTTTACCAATTCCTTCTCACCCTGTTTTCCTGACAATCTATGTGTCATAATTATGGTATACCTTCTTAACTGTCATCTCCTCAGTAACCGCCTTGCAGTGTACCACAAAAGTAGTAAGTAAAAAGTGTTGTACCTGACGATGATACTGACGTTCAAGATTGGTCAGCAAAATATAAAGTTTGAATAAGTGGACTATCAACAAAGTGAAGGAGTTTCATTGTTCTTTTTCTTGTTCCTTTGTCGTGCCTTTAAGACAACAATCAAAAAAAGTTGATTTACTGTTTAGTTAACCTTTAATGTTGCTGTGCTGCGGGTGACGGCTGCACTGAACCCTTCAAAGGCAGGAAGTAAAGCTCGATCGCAAGAAGAATACCTGTGACCGGACTTTTACTTTGCCTCACTAAAATACTGCATCTGCCTGAACCGAACAGCAGAAAAAAAACTGGTATTTCTAATTCAAGAGGAGCTCTTCACACACACTGCTGCACTGGACACACACACACATACAAATGACTATGCAATTACAGTGGGGCACATCCCAATGTACAATTACAGAAATTTTACTTATCAGGAGACTCAACAAGCAAGGCAAAGATTTTGGTTTTCATTAGTGTTTGTGTAAAACCAACTGCTATCAGGTTTTTGGTTCCTGGCAGAACATGGGTCAGCTGTTCAGCAGTGGGTGTGCTTTGCGTGTTTTTGCTCTGAAGATACAAGAAAACCCTTCCTATAAGATGAAACATCAACAACACTGTAATACTTGTATGGCACAGAGATGTTTGTGTTGGTGCACGTATGCGTGCATGTCCTGCCAGTGAGTGATAACCACGGAGAAAGGCTCCTCAAAGTGAAGGATGAAACGCCGACAAGCAGCATGACCAAAGACAAATTAAGCTTAGCCACGTCGAATTACTGCTCTTAACGCAAACACACTCTGTGGGTGCGTGATTACAGTTGGCTGCATGTGTGTGCGTCACATGTTTCTGTGTGAACACGGCACAGAACAGACAACACATTGTTTTGTTTCATGTCGTTATTTTCTTTCTTTCTGCAGCATTTTGAGCTTCTTTGCATGACTCAGACTCTGTCCAACCACTGAGCTTAAACAAACACAAAGAAAACAAACTTTAACAATTTTTTTTCGGCTTGAAATTCTAGAAATTGTCTTCAGAAAAACATAATTGCAGAAATGGCTTAAAATCTAGCACAACCCCAGCAATGTGCATTCCATTTCATTCAATTTATATAGCCCAATATCACAACATAGTTGTGAGCTAATAATGGGCTTCAAATTATTTTGCAAAACATAAAGTCAGTCATAAAATATAAACAATAGCTGGTTGCTAAACAGCTACTAAGCTAAACTGGCATCTCTGCCCTTAGACCCTCCTTCTCAGTAAGGAAAAAATCCTAAAAAACAGTTTCTGGGGAAAACAAATAAGAGACCTCATGGAAGTTCAAATGAACGGATGATCCTCTCACAGGACAGACAGTTAAAGAAGAACTAGCTTAACTAACTCTACAACTATATGTTTGAATAGTGTAGCAGATGGACTTCATCCTGATGGAGCTGGGGAACAAACAACAAAAAATATATAGCTTTCTTTTTTTTTTGGTCTTTGATCAAAGATAAACAAGTTCCTTTCCAAACTGAAAGCTTGTGTGTGTGGCCCATTCTGGCTCTGTCTTTAAAAATGTAATAAAACAAAATCACAAGTGAGTGACCAACAGAAGGGAAATCCACAGGTAGTTGCAACATTTAAAGCGCATATCATCTTTTGATTTGAAAAATTTAATTTTGAGTAATAAGTGCATCGTTATGCACGTCTTATTAATCGCTATGGATAATACATTACTAAACAGGTATGTTTTACACCTCAGTCTTACAGCTTAAAGTTGTAATGCTATAGTGATTTAGTGCAGTGAAAATGTGAGCCTAATGATTACTTTCCTGAACAGAACTCAACATCAGTTTGTAAAATGTGAATCCCATTGTTGTGATTTTTAGGGTTTTATTGAAATGTTGAAGATAATCTGATGTTACTCTCATCCTCTTTATGTTCCTCTAATATGATGTGCGATGATGCAAAAAATAAATAGTCATTTGATAAAGAAAACATTTCTAACCATATTTAACATTCTTCAAAAAGCAAACACCTTTTTTTATATTTAAAGTCCACAAAATCTGGATTTGATGATTCCTAAAATGACCTCAAAACTTCTGCAGTTACTTGAGAAAAAAAAGATTTTTTTTTTTTTTTATAAATCTTTTCCTGATCTAGGATTCATTTATCATGTTTAGATTTTTTCAGGTTTTTTTGGTTTGTTTTTGCTTTGTTTTTCTGTTTTCCCTGTTGTGATTTAGCTAGTGGAGTGCCTAAACTCACGAGAGGTAACTTTCTGCCCCACCAACGTAAACTCAGGTGAGTCTGCACCACACCTGCTGGAATAAAATTATCTTGGTCCACCTTAATGCAACTGGAAAAGCTCCTGTCTATAAAGTCTAGGGTTTTATACCTAAGATTTCTTAGCAACATTTTTAGTTAATTCTTTCTTCTTTTTCATATTTGATTACCATATTTTTTTTAATCATAGGGCGCACCAATTATAAGAACCACCATTAAAATGGTGTCTTTTCAAACTTGTGACATATGTAAAACACACAGAACTAAGAAATATTAAGTGAGACAAAAGAGTCAGAGATAAGTCCACCAGTCAGTTAGGCTTTATTTACTGTGTTCACAACTTTAGAACTTGTCTGTAATGCTACACATTAGTCATGTTGTTAGCCACATTAGCATTTTGACCATACCTGTAACTCCCAACCTAGTCAGCACATTAAAAAAAGAAAAAAACTGATACCACTAAAATCTAGGTTACTGTGACTACACTAGCTCCCAATCTTATCAGTAACACAAAAACACGGTCTGACACTGCTAGAAGTTAACTGTGTTAGCGTATTTACTATATTTACAACACCAGACCATACATTTTGACAGAGCGCCGTGTAATTTTCAATATTGCTTTGATGTCAGAAACCACTGAACCACGCTCCGGAGTAAAAGGCACACTGTCGTTCTTTTTTTTTTTTTTTTTTTTTTTTGAGAAAATTTAAGACGTCTAAGTGTGCTTCACAGTGTGGAAAATATGGTAATCAAATGTAGGGCTTTGGACTTATCATAGGGAAACACTTTTGAATGCTTCCTGGTGTGCTTCTGCTGCTTACCCCGTCCATTCAGGATTTTGGAGAAACATTTCAAATAGGAATGTCCCAATCGATCACGTGATCGGAAATCGATCAAGTGGTTGATGACTCAGATCGGTATCAGTTGTTGTCCTCTGATCGGATATTTAATTTATTTTTATTTGACCAGCGCTTTATATTTCAAGCCTATTATTCCAGATGAATGCTCCACTAGAACTCTGCATGTCACGAACAGACCACGACATTTTATTGCCGTAAAGCGCAGCAGATTACGGCAGCAGTTCAAGCAGGAAGCTAACGAAAACAGTTTAGTCAGGCTAGCAAGACGTTTATAGATTCAAACTCCCTGGATCAATAACTCTTTTAAAGCGTTTTAAACTGACAAAAGAATCTCTGGCAGTCTGTCTTAAAACAACAACCTACAAATGAGACGTCACCTCTAATAGGCAGCGACAGTCCATGAGGCGTCTACCTATAGAATGTCTGATTAAAACAGTGTGTTGCTAGTGTTTCCTGCTTTACCTGTTGCTCTTGGGTTCCTGACTGTTGTGCCTGCTGTTAGCGGGGGGAGGGTACTGCAGGCTGTTCAGCTTGATGGCCATCCTCTCCAGGGCATTTCTTTGAACTTTAAACTGGCTGGAGGTCAGGTCAATCTGAAAAACACAGAACATTTTAGTTCAAAATTTAGAGAATTCTCCTGATCCTGACAGCTACACTGAAAAAGTTTTTAATCTCATTTATTGTAATCCTCCAGCACATGTCATATTTGAGTTGATCTTTGCTCATAAAGCAGTTTCTGCTGCAGTGATTTCATTAATTAATGAGGAGAGTCTCCGTCAGTTCACAGAAACAGTTGGAGAAGCTTCTCCTGACAGCATTGATTGAAGAGGCAAGAACGCAAACAGCTCTCATGCACACCTTCACAACTGCTGTACGGACAGACCTTTCCAACTGATGAAAATGCAGACGCCTTGGAGACAAACCGAACAGTCAACAGAATCATCTGCCAAAGACTAAATGTGGAGGTCTTCACTACCGGCCCAGACAAATTCATTCCAACCAGCAGAACTCCTCTGGGAACGGATCTCACTTCTGCACAACTGTGTAGTGGGTTTTCTCGGTGGGTTCATTATGCTGCTTCTAATGGAGGAGCAAAGAGCACAGGCCTTTGATGGAGTTTGGCTGGTGATGGGAATCCCAGTGTTAGCTGTAATGTGGGAGGAATGGGGAGAAATTTCTAATAAATACCCCAACCATCTCGGTTCGGTTTCTCCCATGGCAAAAAGAGAGAATTAAAGACTGAAACTGGACCACGTAATAATGAATAAGAAATAATTCAGTTCCAACAGCTGCTAATGTGGGGGTGCTATAGTCTGAAACAAGCAGTGACCTGGACGGACAAAAGCAGGAAGAAGAAAAGCAACTGACTGTCGTGTGTGAAAAAGTGAATAAGCGCCTGCAGCTCATCAATGCACATTAACTAGGACTGTCTGAATAAACATATAAACTAAACAAACCAAATGCACTACTGACACAGGAAGTAAATACATATTCAAAGTAAAGTGTTGGTGAAGTTTCTCATTTTCAAAGTAAAGCCAACAGGTGTTTTTGTAGATGAAAAAATTAAGACTGAAGATTAGTCTACTAAAATAAGTACTAACAAAAGGTTCTGCTTTAAATATAGTTGACAGTTTGACTAAAATGTATATTGAATGCGACATTAAAAATATATTAAAAATCTTGTGATCAATTTTCTATAAGGATGAATAGAAACAGTTTATGAAACCAGTTTTCTGTTGGAAACATTGTTGCCAGTTTAGGTAAAAAGAACTGTAACTGTTTCCTAGTTGTTACAGTCATTTTTATTGAGGTGTTGCTGTGTCTTCATTTACATCTTCTTACTGGAACTACAGTAAACTGTGGAAAGCATTTTCAGGATTTACTGTAAAATAATCCATGACATTTATGTTTTTCTTTTGTTTTTTTTTTGCTGAAGTTAACCAGGAAGTTGACAGAAAAACTATTAAGCGTGACATTGTTTGAAGTGATAAATACAATGTATTTCTTTCAAAATTATTATTATTTTAATTTTCATACATCCGATAAAAAGACACACATATAGCAACCAATCAAATATATTTCTATTGAATAGTAAGAATCGTCGTTTTATCCATGAATCATTGATTTTTATTCATGAATCAAATTGGATTAATGCTTAAGTAACGTTCCACAGTTCTAACATTTCCCTAACAGACAGCTTCAAACAGAATCACAGCTGCTGGGGAGAATGCGCTCCTATTATGTACAGCACTGTCAAAGTTGTTCAAATCCTTTTAAGGAACACAAGCTGAACAATGAGATGATGCCGGACCTCTGAAATGGATCATCTACGTTCAGTCTGATGAACTGTTTAGAGGAAACTGTTTAGATGAAAAAAATGTGATGTTTTTGACAGATGTGCCCTTTAAAGCTTGTCAAGCAGCCAACAAGCCTCTGGAAACACAATCTCCACTCATGCTGCACTCTCATCTCTTGACTATGGAAGCCTTGCTGGTGCACGCACATGATTACACGTGCAAAGATGCACTCACTTATTTACACATCTTTCCAACATATTATACATAAATTGCTTTCTTTTACACACACATTCATTCCAAATGTTTCTGTAAAGTGACACAAATTAACCATGAGCTGCTGCAGATGTGCACACACATCACAGCGAGTCACACTCAGGACTGAGCACGCTACTCAGATGTAATTGCATACAAACTTTATGGAGATGAGGCTTCAATTGAACCAATAACGGCAGGCAAAGTGTGAACAAATAGCAACATACAACACACAAACATGCAAAAGGGTGTGTTTGCCTCATTCAGTAACAATATGAATAAAGTATTTTTGTGTCAAGTCGCATCGAGTTGCGTTTATCGTCCGATCCACTTAGCAGAGTCGACAGAAGGATCGGCAAAGGTCATCCAATCTGTGGGAGGCAGAGCCGCTCAATCAGAGAGCTAATAAACAAGCGCCTGATACACAATCAGCAGCCCGGTCTGCACTCAGCATGCTTTGTTTGTGTCTGCATTGCTGCAACACAAATGAAACTAAATAGAAGGTCTCTGGGAAAAAAAAAAGATCCTCACTCTAAACGCCTCTTCATTTTCCTTCATTACTTTCTTCTGCTTTGATCTCAGTTGCATTTTCAGGCTGTTTGCTGCCTGGTTAGTCTGTCAGCGAGTCAGTAAATCAGTCAGGTTGTTCATTAGTCGGTTAAATTGCTCTCTCTGCGGTAAGTTTTCCTCGCACTCATTCGCTCAGGTGGACAACAGACCACATTTGAATGACGAGCTTGAAAAATATCTGTTTGGCTGGTTGAGCTCTTGAAGAGCTTAAGTTTAAGGCTAAGTTTAAGGGAAAATCTTTTTTAGAAACAAATCAAATCTGACACTAAATCAGTCATTTTCGTTCTAAAGAAGGGACACTTTCAAACATTTAAGTCACAATATGACAAAATGGTTTTACATCTGTGTTTGAAAATAAGAAAACTAGGTGAGAGTTTACCTCATAAATTTAATCTTTTACAACCATGTTTCTTTTTTTGCAGCCATGAACTTATATGATTTGAACAATTCTATATATTGAAAAAAATCATTGCCATGTTGTGAACCATTCCTCTGAAGACTGCTCTGCTATCAGAGTTTTGATAGTGTCAATAAAAATCATATTTCTCCTGTTTAAACGTTTTATCAATGGCTTGCCATCATAAACAAAAACTTAAAAATGTACCATCATATAAATCTTTTAAAAGTAAGATTTGTTATTCATCAAAGTGCACATAGTTCCATATTTCCCAAGTTCAGCACTTTGTTTCCTGTCTGAGGGTGTCAGGGCTCAGTCAGTCTTGCCCTCCTCCAAACACCAGAGGGAGCCTTCACCTGAGTATTAACTGCTTCTGTCATCCTGTGGAACTCCATTCTCCATCATGCATCTGTTCACTGGTTCCTGCTCTCACCAGCTGTTTTGCATCTCCTCATGATCCACACTGCTTATATGCCTGATCCACTCCATGCTCCTTGCGTAGTCTTGCACTGAGTTATCCTTATGGTCATTCTAAGCTGTCTTCTAGTTTGCTGCCTGTGTTATTCTGACAATTTGCCTGTTTATTTGAGTCCGGCTCTGCACCTGTGTTTGGACCCTGGCCTGTCTCCTGACTATGTCCTTGCCTTCTCCACCTTGTGCTGCTATATTCAAATCAGTTGCACATGGATCTACACGCATCAGCGTCCTCATTACAGCAGGAGTGCTGCTTGTCCCTAGATGTTCTAAAGCCACAATGGGAGTTAGAGCTGTGAAGAACTTTGGTCAAACTAGGTTGTGGCAATGTAGCATTAAAAATGAACAGATTGTTTTGATCTATTAAAACAGTTCTAGAACTTGTGAATTGGAATTTCTATAAGCATGTTGGGGGGGGAAAACTTATGCTTTTCAAAATTTTCATTCTTTGCATGTCCAGTTTGCTTCTTCACTCTTGAACTATGGTTTTACAGCACAGTACAATATGTCTCTGTGATGGAATTTCATATTATACTCTGTTTTGCTCTTTATTATACTTTTATTTAAGATTTCATGTGTGGCAAATGTGACAGTGCTTAGAGAACATTTTGCTCCAATGATTCATGTGTCAGCTGTTAGAATCTGCCTGGCTGACTCAGCATAAGAGATAGTAACACAGATAAGTGTCAAAATCTGCATAAATCCTACTCAAATGTCACACAATCAGCATTTTGCAACCACTTCTAACGGGAAGTATGAGCAGCCTTGACTGGAACTTCTGTACAAGATACTGTAGTTGACTGTGTCTGTATAAATATAACCTCACAAATATAATATTTCCTTCCCAGCTGCAGAGCTTCCCGAGATCTCTCTACTTGTCACGTTGTGATGTGCATCTTTTTTTGTATTTTGTTGAATAAATCTTTTAAACTTTGTTTGAGTTTTGTTTTCTCTCATCCAGATCTCAGAATTTTCCACTACATCTCTTAATCATAAAAGCACTCTTAGTAATCACAGATTGTGATTAATTTGTGCAGCTGCCGCACAAACTTCAAGTTCAGCTGACTGTTTTTTTTTTTAATAGTAAAGGGAGATTTTTTGGTCAGCAGAACCCCAGAGATCTTAAGTTTAGCCCCATGTAAAGTACCTGGAATCCAAAAGAGGATAAAGTTTGCTTTTATTCTAAAAATCCAGTGAATTCTTCTGGTATTTGTATGGACATTTCCTGTCTTTTCACTCTGGAATAAAATGTGTTACATTTATTCACTGTGGACTTAACATTGCCCATAAAAAACGACTTTAGGGATTTGGACACTGCCACATTAGAGCCAGATAGCCAGATGATGTTTGTCAGCAGTAATTGGTCTGAGTCAGAGTCAACATTTATATGGCAACCAGTCGGGCCTATTAGGAGTGAGCTTGAGTTCCATCTTTAAGTCAAACGTTTTAAATTTTCAACGTGGGGGCCAGCAGGCACCACCTACTTTTATTAAGGCATCTAATTGGCCAGATGAATATCTTGAACTTAAAAAAAAAACATAATGGAAAAAAATTAGGATTAATAAGAACACGTTAAAAAAGAGAGGTTACCTGGCAATTACCATGGGAGCTAATTTTTAAAACCTTGAACCTCAAAGCAAATAGCCACACAGCTTTGCTCACGTCATATTCAGGCCTGTTTTTAGCACCAGAAAAAAAGCAAACCCCTAAAAAAAATTACTTTTGTTAAAATAGATGAAGGTTTTTTTTCTTCTAACACATGATTAAAAAGACACAAATGCATGGTTTGAAAAAAACATACTTCAATGACTTCTTTGATCTTTAGCTAAATGTTACAAATGAGTGAGAATCTTCCTCATGGGATGAAAATGAAGACTTTTCCCTTTCAATTTTGCAGACCTGAAGGATCAATGTGTTGTGCTGTTTTTAGGCCTTTTGTTGAGGTATTAAGGCCAATTCATGTGCATATGAGGAAACCCTCATGACCACACCCCATTGAAACTGTTCACCAAAACCTATGGGTCCTCAAGTGTGTTTTAGAGACTGTGCCAGGATTTCACAAGAGCGTATCTTGTGTTGGTGTGTGCATGTGCTGCTTGTGTGTCATGTGTGTCTCCTGGGGTTTTCCCGGGGCTATAACTGCCAATCATGCTGCAGTATGAGGACTGAGAGCTGAACAGCAGAAGCAACATCTAAACTCACTACAGAATCAAACTCACAGCCTGCCCTTCAGCGTGACTGAACATGCATCAATAACACAACAAACCAGCACAAATCAGATAAATGCAAAATTATGCGAGTTAAGTAAAATATTACTGAATCAACATAAGAAACTAAATAGCATGATAGCAAAAGCTTGCCTCTCACAAACGCTGCTAAAACAATGTCAAGAGTTTTTGTGTTTTTTTTTTACTATCCTGTCTGCTATTTTGTCTCTGCAGAGAACCAAGGACAGAAATGAACCAAACCTCATGGAAGAATCCCAGTTCCAGCAGCTGCTAGTCTGGGGGAACTTTTGTCCAAAACAATCCCTGACCAAAAAAGCAGAATGAAAGAAAGAGGTTCGTCTTTCTATTAACACCTTCAGAAACTTTTCTTCAGGACAGATGGATCCATGGGAAATCTATGTGTGGGACACCAAATCCTCCTTGATAACTAAATCAGTTTAGCTCAACTAAGGCTGTGCAAGTGTTTTGAATGCTTTGTTTTGAGTGGTTTAATTCCTCAAAATTCATTGTAATAGTTTCTTTTGCCAACACATATGTCTGTCCAATGGTACATGAACTTAAAATGTTCGATGCATGTGAACAGTCTGCTGTGGGTTGTGGCTGGAGAGAGACGTCCTAGTTTATGCGTCCGTCCCTTATCATTTTATTTCTCATTAAATTGTTACTAGTTTATTATAAAGAGCTTGGGAAGGGTTCAATGTCAGTTCTGTACAGTCTGTGTTGTTTTAGAATGCAGTCAGACTGGGAAAGTCCATTGGTTCTGAACCGAGTCCACTTAATTTGGTCCGGATCAAGTCCTGAAGATTGCATTTGTAAACAGAACCACATGACTAAAGATCTCTTGAGTCATTGGCCAGGAATTACGAGGTGGGTCAAAAAACCAAAAGAAAGTCAGAGGTGCGGTGCTTTAAAGTCCTCGCCGGGATGGTTAACTTATTAATACTTTATATTTCGATTACCAGTTTTGAGTGTCAGGAACAAATTTAACTTGTTAATTTGGTACGGTGGAGACATGCTTCAAGACGGTTACTGGCAAGAAGACATGCCGTGCGTGCTTTAACTCAGAGGATGTTAGTGAGGAAACAACGGGTATGACGATGAATCGTTTTTAACATATAGATTGTCGGGAAAACAGTGAGAAGCAATCTGTATCAAGTTAAAAGTTGTTTTAACCAGTCTGCATTCACCCAACCACATTTCAATAAGTTGCTCATAGCTGAACTACAAGCTAGCTAGCTTTTAGGATTACGTCACAGCAGCGTGTGCCGCGCAACGAGACACAGAAAAGCATGTAAGAAAATAAAAGTTCTCAAAAGTAAACAGTTGGACATGTTACTTCTTTTTTGATAACAATCAATGCTTTACATTTGTCCGCTGCTCACCGGTCGCTTCATTCCTAATGTGTTTACATGACATGACTGTCAGCTACGGTGGCCATTTTGGTCCAGTTATTCTGCTCTCAGAGCGTTTTGTTTTCTCAGTCCATTTGGAAATTAACCGAGTCCAACTCGAAAGATGGGTCCAAGAGTGGTTCGTGGTCCCGAACTAGGGTTCACTTGCATTCAGACTGAACATTTGCTCCGAATTATCTGGGAAAAAGGAACTCTGGTTCACTTTAAGTTGACCGAATGTGTCCAGTCTGAATACACCCTTAGTTCTCTGTTAAGCTCCCCGTGTTGAGCCGATGTTAGCAGTTTCATGAAAACTAACTTACATTCTGTTATGGTTTGGTTTCTTTTTCTTTCCTTGTGGTTGTTTTGTGCTGATTTTGTCCTTTTGTTTAGTTTCTACAGAGTAGTGTGTGGCAGGGGGCATGCCTCCTTGCACACCCGCTCTTCATCATCATTTCCCCCTCTATATAAGCATGTTCTTGGCTGCTTCTCCCTGCTGGATTATTCCTTATGGTTTTGTTTTGAATAAACAGTTTCTTCAACTCCTCTGACTCTGCTCTGGGATCTGCTTTCGTACCCTGACACATTCATCACAAGTTTTGCAGGTTGCTGGATTCTTTTTTTTGTGTATTTTAATTTAATTGAAAAAAAAAATGGCCAGAGACAATACAGCCGGTAACTGTTTTCGTTTTGTGTCAAACAGAATAAAAGACTGATTGCGACCAACCCAGAGTCATCTTCGATTAACACTCGATCACAGCACGAAGTGAAACAGGAACTTGACTGTTCTGTTGATTGCTGCATGGATACTCTCACAGAGCACTTGTAGGTCAACACTTATCAGCTCTTCTGCATCATTTTTTCATCAACATGAAAATGATCTTTCTTTGAATAATGCGCAATGGGTAATGATACAGGATCAATAATGGATATAAGATGGCGACATTCAAAACGGTTTGGATGATCCATACATTTGAAGAAGTGTGTGTTGGTTCCTCGTTCAGCTTTAGAACAAACAAACATGGAAAAACAGGACAAACGTTCATCAAGCTTCCACAATATGTGGAAGGCAAAGCGCCAACAAGCAGAGACCTGACAGGTTTCCCAGTGTCAAACACTCATCTTCCTTTGCCTTCACCTGCTCAGAAGGAATATATTATTTTGCATCAGTTTTTATATTTGATGTTTTGAAAATTTCCCTGTCCTGATGCATGCCTATTTTCTTCTTCCAAAAGTTTTTTTTTTTTTTTTAAGTTGATGTTCTTTTTAATTTGCCAATCGTAACTGAAATAAGGTGAGATAAACAGGAGCTTCAATTTTATTTAAAGTTTTCAACATTAATTCCTAACTGGCTAATCTCAACAGATTATCTAAGGTGAAATAGAAAATGTGGTGCAGAAGAGGAAGAGGATCATCTGACCTAGTGTTCCATGAACTCTGTCCCACTGAGCTTCACAGCTGTCTGGATGACTGCAAGATTTGACTACAAATCAAAATAATCCAACAAACAGATTTCGGATCAGCTCACCATGAAAGGCAGTGAAGATCATATGCAGGTGGCTTTTTGTTAAGGTTGCCTAGTTGCCCAGTCACATCAAGCACAGTTATGAAACTTTTCTGAGTTATCAGAGAAAAGTAATAAAACAAACTTTTCTTATTGACATTGCTTAACAGAAGAATATTTTCCATATTTTCTACCTATTTGAGCTAGAAATTACAAAATGTCTACCTTTGCAACCCTCAACATAAGACTGTGATATTCAAAATCGAGCATGTTTGACCCTTTCCCTAAATTATATTAGTGTTTTTTTACATCATACATTGTATACTGTATTTTTTTTTCATTAGTGATATCACTATTAGAATGATATTATTTCATGCTTGGTTCATTATTTTCTAATTATCTTGTATGTTAATTAGAATAGTCGCTAATGTTAATTTGTTGTATTGATGGAGCAGCTGCAACATCTGCCCTCAGCGACAAGCTCCACCGCGTCCCAAATATCTTAATCTCAAATCAGCTTCTTTCTTACATATTTCTCTTTTCATGATGCACATCTTCAGCCATGTGTCAAAGATGTTCGACACACACGATAAAAAATCATCAGACTCACATGTAAAACTGCGTAAAAGAAGCAGGTGCACTCAGACCAACCAAAGTTGCATTCATAGAACAAGTGTTACAGCTCTGAGGCATGGATCGGAGCACAGCTCGCCTTCTGGCTGATTCCCGTTTGCAATTGCATTACTGAGTTTTTCTTTATTCAAATTGTGAATCAGGAGCAGATGAAAAAAAATGCTGTTTGCAAAAGACTGTGCTTGTTTTGTAGAAAATACACTGGGTGGGTCACAAGCTCCCTGCTCTGCTCCAAGCTGATGCATAAACCTGTAGACCAAGGGGTCAGCGACCCACGGCCATGTAGCGCCCCCGATGTGGCTGGCTCCCTGGAGTTTTTTCAAAAATGTATGAAAATAGAAAAAGATGGGACGTTACACACAAAGCACCAAATATGGTACAGCAGAGAAGTCACGTGGTGTGTCATTGTCTCCAGAATGCACTGCAAGGAAAATAAACATTTAATCATGAATGCTCATTATGGGTTTGTAGTCAACTTAGTCATTTTGATAGTGGGCTAGGATAGCTAAAATGCACTTACAGCCTGTGCTGCCTTATAAGGCATATTAGACTTTTAATCTTATGTTGCTCCAGATTGATTTTTTTTTTTTTTTGGTTCAATATGGCAATATGACTTTGAACCCCTGCTCTAAACAAATAGATCCACGTACGTCTGTGTTTTCCTAATCCAAGCTGGAATGTGGCTCAAAACTGTATGGCTAGTTAGCTCTGATATTGCTCACCATTCTTGTTACAACGCTACAGTTGGGGGTTGGGGGGTGTGAGAGGCTGTAAGCTAGCAGGGAGTGTGTAAAAACAGTGCTTTCAGCAAATGGAGGGGAAGGAGGGACAGGGTTGCTCCACGCCCAAAATTCAGAGGTAAATGTCAGCAAATTCAGCAGGTGTCTGTGCAGGGTCATTTTTAATCAGGGGACAGCAGTCACATTTTTACATGCCATGTGATGGCTGCAGAGGTTTTAAGAAAGAGTTAAAATTTTATGGCAACCGTGCATTTTTTCTCTAAAAGTTGACATTGATCAGTGGCCGCCCGGGCACATTTTGAGGTCGTGGAGTGGTGGTCCAGTGACAGGTGGGGATGACGCCATTATGAAATCGGGCAAAAGCTGGGCTGCCACAAGGCAGTTTGCCAGCCAGCAACAGTTCTGACTGGACGATGTGTAAATGTCTCTGGACGGCGGCCTTCCATCAAGTGCCACCGGCTGCCAGCTGCCCGGTAGCCTGGGGGTAAAAAAAGCGGGCCATTCTGCCTTCCTGACTGCTGCCGTCTACATTCATGATCAAGCCAACAATTTTCAAATAAATCAGGTGGCAGCATGAAATCTTGAAGATTCTGCTGATGTATCCCCATTGCATCGTGACTGTTGTATTTGTGACTGTAGCACAAAAAAAAACTGGGAAAACTATTACTAAAGATCAAAAGATGATTGGAATGGGACTTGGAGTCATCACTATTAAATGGTAAATGGTGTATACTTATGTAGGGCTTTGCTACCTTCATTGAAGGCCCAAAGCGCTTTACAGCCATGGCCCCATTCACAAACACACACATTCACACACTGATGGTGGTTCCATCAGAGGCAATGTGGGGTTCAGTGTCTTGCCCAAGGACACTTGAACACATGGGCGGGCAAGGCAGGAATTGAACCTGCAATCCTCGATCAGAAGCTAACCACCTATCCACTGCCCACAGCCTCCCCATTAATAAAGAAAGGCTGTTTTTCTAGATGTGATTATGTGTATTTTGACTTTTTTCAGAATAAAACTTGTCTGTGTGTTTTATCTACAGATATGTTTGTAATTTGTTTGAGAAGCTTTGATTCAAATCATGTTGTTTCAAACAGCATCCCAGCACTGCACCCCTCTTGTTTTCTTCTCTATCCATTGTTCTGTCATCTTCTGTCCATCCCTCCATCAGGTAGAGTGACCTTGTGTTACATTTACTGATAATTGCATGGATTTATTCCAGTGAGGGGCTTTAATTAGAATGCTAGAAATATTGATTGCCTCCATCAAATCTCCATCTTCTCTCTTTCACGCATCCTTCTCTGTTCCATCCATCTTTAGCCTCCCCAGCAGTCTGAAGAAAGCACTGGATGTTTACAATTCTGCTTGTAGCAAATGTTAATACTGTTGTTATTGTTGTTATTTTTATTGCACATTCTATAAAAGAGGTTTATAGCAGAAAGGATAAACCTCGTCTTCTCTGGGCGGAGTTTCAATTGGGTTCGACAACACAAGAACAGCACAGATGCTCAGGTGTAAGCAAATCATTTGCAGTTGCAGGTTTGACATCTTCTTGTTTGAGCACGATCGGTACACTCCAACTGCAAAGAACTTTTAGAAGCCCTAAAGAACAGAACTTCCAAAGAGGAAAATAGACACAACTTCAGTAGGACAGCAGCGAAACATCTCCATCTTATTAGATTTAAGGATTGGTACGTCCAAAAAAGACTACAGGACTCAAACATAGCCCAAACTGGTGGAATGACGTCTAAAAATCAAAGTCGTTCAGGTGCAGCAAAGGAAAATAAACCTGAATGTGACAAAAAGATGAACTATCAGACAAGAAAAAAAAAACAAAATTTGAAACATCAGGGAAAAAATAGAGTAGGCAACAAGAGGAGCGTTCCAATGAACCCCCTCAACAGGCAGACAGAGTCCCCGCAACTACAACTATTCATCAGCTAACTAGGCAGTGTCAGGAATTATTTCCTAATTTCTGCCTTTACAAAGAAATTTTATTTCCTTTGCAGAATAGACTTCCTCTCACAGATATTTCATGTTCAAAGGCAGCAACGATGTGTAAAACTTAGAATTCCCTTTAATTATTATTTTATTCACACAGTGATTTCAGAAGACGACGGAAAAGATGCACACATGAAACTGAAACAAATAATGACAATTGTTGCAAAAACTGCAAATGATTGTCAGTGTTTGGAGACTGAACATGATACAGATGTGTTGGATAGTTCCTGTGTAACCTTCTGTAGTTTAGTTGCCTGTATGTGTATCTCCCAGTTCCTTTTATTTCTGTCAATGCAGATGAAATTAGAACATTAATAAAGATGCTGGATTGCATTTTCTTTTCGTCAGGGGGAATTCCTCCACACTACCATTGGTGAGTTTATTGATACATTTACTGTCATTCATATTGACTCAATTTTTCATTAAAAGAGATGGCGTGGAATCATCTGATGGTGGAATCCTCCAGGCTCTGAAGATTTAGTCTTGTTGAATTTTTAGCAGAAAGACTTAACACTGATCCAGTGGCTGCACAAAGATCATTTACGTGAAGAATACATTTGTCAAGTCAAATTGCATTCACATGATGATAACTTTACCATGTTAAATTCTTGTTTAGTGCCTCCAGGAATTGTTTTATGTAACATAAATTCAATAGTGTGACTTTAAGATTCGTACAGGTTTTTTCGAATATGTTCTAAGCTCTCTGGGATTTTTAAAAATGAGACATTTTGATTTAACAGTAGCACATCTGATGATACAGATGATCAGCATTTTTAGAGTCAAATGTGAAATCTGTTTTGTTTGTGTTTTGTTCAATGTTCAAACACAAGTTTACAAGACTAAACGATTTTATAGTGAAACTTTAGTAGTGGTTATTTCAGAATATGCATTGTTGTGTTTTAGTTAAGAGATGAAACAAATAAAACATCAATTTTATACATGCTTACAGTTTCTTTTTTTTCCGAAGATCCTGAGTGTAATCCTTGTTACAAATGTGTCACTATAATTTTAGGACTTTTGGAAAGGAGACATTTTCACAGTCAAATACAAACTCTTTCCATAAAGTTAGAATATTATAAACAGAAAGTGTATTCATTCCCATAATTCCATTAATAAAATTAAACTAAATGTTTGGAATCTACAGAGATTATAAAGAAAAGACTCCTCACGTTAAAAGCTTTTTGCAAATATGAGTCTCAGACGTGTCTGAGGTTTCTTCATAACCCCAGACAGGAGACTTTCAGCATCCTGTAATATGAAACCAGTGTTAATTATCTATATTTTACCTTTAAGATGTGTTAAAGTGGACTCACACCAAACGCGATTTACGCAGCCAATTCGTCTGGCCCCTTGTAGCAAGCGAAAGGAATCAATAATCGCCATGAAAAGCGGCGTAAAAAACGCTGCTTTTTTACACACGTTTTAAAAGTAGCACATAAATTTGGCCGTTGAGTATTGTGTTTTGTATATGATAAAACGCTGCCTTTAACACACATTTGGGGACAATACAAAACGTTGAAATTACGTGATATTTTTAAAACGTCTGTAAAAAGCTGCATTTTTCATGGCCAATACGCAGTTTTTTACGTCGCTTTTCCTGGCAATGATTGACCCCTTTTACTTGCCAAAGCCCGCCCCTCCTTCACCATGTGGAGAATTCGCTGCGTTGCCAAAAATTTGTTCCCTAAGATCGCCGCCTCGGCTGTGTGTGGGAGGAGCTACTAGCTAATGTTTTTAGCCTGTTTGCTACATGGAGCTGCGTCTGTTTATCTCATTTACAATGCATGGGAGACACAGATGATGTTTCGAGATCAGGTTTATTTATTAACTCTAAGAGCTCTACAAAACATCAGTGATCATGTCTCCATGTTTGGGTTCATGAAAACCTTTAGAGTCTTCCGGAAGCGACAGTGAGTTTCTCCCCCCTGCTGCTGTGTCTGATTGACGGTCGCTTCTGTGGTGTTTCCGTCTCTCTCTGACAGAGTTCAAATGCTTACTGTCCCGCATTAACATAAGAGGGCAAAAATAAAAGCAAATATAAAATAAGGGGAACTTTTTTTATTATTGTCTTAAGGAAAATAAGAAAACATCATAAAGTTCAGGAGGCCTGAGCAGACTGCATCCCATCCAGCAGTGGTCCTCTGTCTGGCTGCGAGCTCGTCTTCCGGGAGCCGACATAGTGAGAGTGTCCACTACAGCTCCATAGGTCCTGTGACAGACTCTCTAGAGTGTACCTGTCTTCGCCCAACAGTAACCAGAACAAGCTTTGGAAAACCTGCAGCCCAGAAAGGGATACGTGGGTTAAGAAAATGATTGGAAGATCAGGAGGACTTTGGACTGATATTGGATGTTTTCTCCCCGCTGTCACTGAAAATGTCCCGAAGTTGAGTCCCTGATTGGTTGAGGAGATGCACCCACCTCCCCAAAGTTCAGATTTTTTTTAAAACTCTGGCCAGCCGCGGCAGCCTCTTTATTCGCGGTGTTTCCAGACTTTCACACCGTGCCGGCCACAGAATTCGCATCGCAGAACCTCAATTTGTGTCTAAACCATGACTTGACATTGAAATTAGCCGTGTCCGCTGCATGAATCGCGTTTGGTGTGAATGCACCTTTAGAAAGGTCAGGTTTTTCCAGCAATTGTAAGAGGAAGCTGTGAGAGGATGATGTGTCAGTTTAACCAGGAGAATGCATTTAAACATTTAAACAGGATCCAATGTTAAAATGATCATTAATTTGCAACTTGATAATCATCTTGAGTATTCAGATTTACAGAGTGAGCGGGAACAATGTCTTCAGTGGAGGGGGGGGGCAAATCATGGTTCAGCTGATCGACCTACCGACTTCATTTTCTGCTGATTGAAGCAGAAAGACGCTGCAACTTTTTTTTTTTTTTTTTTATGTCTGATGAATTATTTTGGTGCAAATCTAATTCAGCTTCTCTCCGTGCTTAATTAAAATATCATTTTGAAACATAATTACGTTTTTAATCCAATCGCAACTGTTGGTGACAAAGAAAGGAGGAGTCCTCTTCGTTCTCCTTCTCCTCTTCCTCCACTTGATCAGCAAATTGGAAGCTGCCTGCAGGCTTCATTCACAGACACACAAAGACATGTACAGACACACAAAGACACGTACAGACATGTAAAGACACGTACAGACACACAAAGACACGTACAGACACACAAAGACACGTACAGACACACAAAGACACGTATAGACACACAAAGACACATACAGACACACAAAGACACATACAGACACAAAAAGACACATACAGACACACACAGACACGTACAGACGCACAAAGACACGTACACGTTGATGTGGTATTTATTTACGTGGTGAGTGTCAGAGAGCAATTAAGGTTTTGGGGTGTAAAATGCAGGTTATTAAGGTCTATTCTGTGTAACTCAACTATTAGATGCAATTCGGTTTTGAATTTCTGAGACTGAAATTAGAATTTGGCAGAAAAAAGAAACAAGCTGGAGAGTCCATATCTTTTTCAAATCTCTTCAGATTCAGCAACTGCAATTAATTCTTTGGGTTGAGTTTCTAAACTCTGCTGTTTGACAAAAAACAGAAAAAAAGCTTTGAAGGAATTAAACATGAAAAACAGTCAATTTCATTCCACTCAAAAGTCACGAAGGAACATCCGGCTTTTAGTTTTTAGTGGCTACCATGTGGTCAAAACAGTAAAGCCTGGTTAAAACAAACAAAAAAAAAGATGGATGGATGGATGGATGGACCCATCTAATAAGGTGGTCTTGGTCTGCTCTAAAATGGACTCTGGTGTGGTTCACATTTACAGTGTGATTACAATCTGGCCCAACTCCAAACATCATCAACCTTTTTGAAACTAACAAGTTTCAAGATCAATCTGGGAATAAGCAGCTGTGGAAGTCAGTTGTAGCGCTTGCTTCTTAGACAGTGCTAGATGTTAGAACAAGAAATTTGTTTGAATGTTTAACTGTTGAGACAATTTGCCATTCAGGTCTTGAATGGTGAATCAGAAGGTAACTTGACTCGGATTGGAGGTGGGGTGTATCTGCAGAACCGAGAACAACATCAGACAGAGAGACTTTTTAACAGGTACCTTGTCTTAAAACAAAGCAAAAAAATTATAACATTCAACTCAAAGTGTCCATCACTTCAATGAGTACAGAAATGGTTTACAATAAATTAAACAGTACGTTTCTCCCTTTAAGTAAAATTTACAAAAATTGTTTTATTAGTAACAAATTTCTCATTACCCTCTTCCTACTATTTTCTGAATAATTAGGAAGACTTCCCTAGAGTGCACTCGTCTTTTCAAATTCAAAACTTGGATCCATTTGTAAATCTAAGCCAGTGAAGAAACTGCCAACCACGTATTTATCCAGTTACTTACATATCTTGGAACAGTCAGTGTTGGTCTAATTATACAACAAGAGCAGAGGTCCAAATACCAACCATAACTCACTCAGGGTGAAAAATATCCATCCTTCCACAGGCACAAGAGGTAAAGTTGAAGAAGAAAGATTTGGCTCTTCCAAGTCAGTCAGTCAGTCAGTCAGTCAAATAAAATATATAAATGTCAAGGTCAAATAGAGAGATTGGTGCAAATGGTGTGAGTTCACGTTACGGAGAATTGGTGGCTGTTCAGGTTTTGGTGTTCTTATCCTACCACTGTGGAATGGCAGGATGCGAGTAGCTGTTCAGAACACAGGACTGATCCATTCAGAGGTTCTGGAACTTACGTGTCTTCTCTGAGTTTGGCTCACCATCGATGAACTCAACTTCATCCCCTCAAAAAAAAAAAAACTGGCCATTCGAGGGTTTAACTTTATTTTACAGCGTGCAGTGTTGAATCTGCGTTTGCTCTCACTCTGCAACAGCTCTTGAGCTTCGTGTCTCCCACGTATTACTATCGTTTGCTCTTGTTTTTTTTTTCTGTCAAACTTTCAAACTGCTCACAGTGCTTCTTCCTGAACTCTCATTAGCTAAGAAAAGCAAAACACCAGTGTCACACACTCTGATTGGCTGAGACGTTATTGCACCATCAACAACACTGATTGGGAAAAGCACTGCTTTACATTAACCCTTTGTGGCCTGGGCTACACAGTCTAAAAGCTATAAACTGTGGACAAACCTCAAGGGGACACAGTTCTTCGGAAAAACTTGTACAGACCCACACATAACACAACTGCTGGAGGAAAAACAAATGGTGATTTACATTGCAATTATGCTCAGTTGGTAGTAAGAGGCCCAAAGTGTGCCTAGAAAATATCCCCTTTTCCCCTCTTTTTTCGACCATTCTCTGTAAACCCTAGAGATGGTTGTGGGTGAAAATCCCAGTAGATCAGCAGTTTCAGACCAGCCCGTCTGCCACGTTCAAAGTCACTTCAATCACTCTTCTTCGCCATTCTGATGCTTGGTTTGAACAGCAGCAGATCGTCTTGACCATGTCTTAAATGTACTTAAATGCATTGAGTTGCTGACATGTGATTGGCTGATTAGAAATTAGCGTTAGCGAGCAGTTGGACAGGTGTGCCTAATAAAGTGTTCAGTGAGCGTATGGTTCAAATTTTAAATAAATTAGGCAGTTGAAGAAATTAGCACAAATGTTTTTACATGTAATGCAGAATGAACTAATATTTTACATTAGCATTTTAGTGATGAATTACTGAAATGTGGCTCATGAGGGAAGCAGCTGACTCCTCCATCCTGCATCGCTGTGGGTTAGTGATACTAATTCCTAATGATGCTGTGTGATCACTTAAAAGAATGATTAAGTTAGAAGTGAGGTGTTGGGGCTGGTTTTGGTTTGTCTGTGTCATTACTGTGAGCGTTTCAAACAAATCTTGAAAACAGAGTGAGGAGGAAAAGCTTAAAAGAGAGGAGGAGACAGAGAAAATAGAGCAGCCTTCATCTGTCTAACATAAAAATTCTTTATGACTGCTAGCATCTGTCACAGCGTGGTTCCATCACCCCCCCGGGTGTCTTCTTTTCTGGATAATTGTGGAAGCCATGGTGACACTGTCAAACACCAGCTAGAGGACAAAAAAAATATTTTGTTGTTTTATTTTGTTTTGAAAAGATTCTGTGTTCAAACGGTGAGCTGTTAACCTGATTTTCAGCAGGAAACACGTTTGAAATGTTTATGGCCTCAACAGGACAAAGACATACAAAGACTAACTGTAGATAAATCCAGTTAAAGCTCTCAATTCACTCAGTTATGTTAAAACACCATCTGAAGCCTCCTAATTACCCATCGAGCATATCCTCTAGGATGATATAAATTTTATTACACTATTCTATATCCATCTAGGTATTTCTGTACAATCACAGCAGCTTGATTCCAAAATAAACATCTGAAGGAGTTTTTCCATACGAAGACATTTTTGGCTTTAATCTAACACACCGTTCTGTGAGTTCCCACTAAATTTGTTTTTCATGGAAAACTGACCAGTAGCAGGTCCAAATTGAAAACAACAAAAATGTCGGCAGGGTGCTCCGCGATCACACTGTGCCATGAAGGAGAAATGCATTTCTTCATGTGGGTGTTCTGAGACACAGAAGTTTACATGGAAATGTAAGTAATGACTTCTCTTAGCACGACTTTTAAAGTTATAAAAGCGATGCTTTTATGTATTTTCCGAGCCTTGGCAGCTAAATGCTAACGTAGATGACTGGCAAAAACTGATTACATCATTGAGGGGTAGAGCCTGTTTGGGCCTTCCGAATTCGAAGACACTATTTTTTCGTATCTCTTCGTAGGGCTACAAGTAGGGGCAGGGAAAAGTCGCTGGGGTAGGGTAAGAATTCAGATTTGGCCTTAGACTACATACACACCAGGCATGTGACACATGTTCTTGAACACATGTTCAAGAACACGCATTTAGCCAATGTGTTCATACTCGAAAAAGGGAGGGGCTGCTTCTTCTTTTTCTTTTGCTCCTATTTACAAACGGATGTTCGTCACCTGCAGTTGGAAGAGGCTAGGTGTGAAATGTCACCAAGTGCGTAGAGGCCAAAAACAGTGGTAGAAACATCCGTAGCCACGAGTGAACTTGAGAGCTTTGATCATAGAAGACCAAAACGTGTTTACATGGACTTTTTATTGGAAGCGGTTAAACGAGGGTGGTGTGAACATAGCTTAAGTCAAATCTCATGTCTCAAACCTAAAACGGTGCATGCTCCACAATAACATCAGCAAAATGGTTTAAGTTGAAACAATTATAGAGAGCAAAGTGATGCCTACTGGGTCAGTATGGCATAAATCCAACACTAAAACAGAAGCAGAAATATGTTTGGTAAGATTGAAATGAATGTCCATTGAACCTGTCACAAAAAACAGAACTTAATAGTAAAGCAAATGGAGAAGTCTCCAGTCGCATGAAGATGTTTTGTTATTACTCAATATGGGAGGAAAAGGCTTCTGTCCAATGAGAGGTCAGTGATATTGCACATTCAAGCTGTTTAAATGCATTACAAAAACCTATCCATTGATTTCTGAATAAATGCATATTGCCTTTAAACTATAAAATCTATAACAAAACTTGCTTCCTCTTTAATCTGACTACATGTACAGTTCTGATGTGCTTACAGCCTCATCAGAAGAACTTTGCAAAGAAATGAAGCCTATCTGAACCAGCTACAGTCCAGTGCTGGGAGTAGAGGGGAACTTTTCCACCACCAAAAGTCAGTATGGAAAATCCCTAACACCGTCAGACGTGGCACGTTTCTCAGAGATGCCTTCTGCATCCTCAGAGATCCTGCTGGCCTTGAAAAATGGTCAGTATTTGATGTTGAGGGAGAGAGAAGAGGTTAATCCATCACAAACCCAACAAACAGCTGGAATTATTTTTTTAATTCGTTCTGTCCAACAGCTGAGCAAACATATAAGCTGAGAACCTCTTGTGTTAGACAGATTTTACTGTTACAATCGGGGGGTTATAAGAAGAGAGAGGAATGTTAGAACCGGCTGAGCATTTCACTTTTGTCTTCTTCACTAAGAGAAGGCCTGTCAGAAAGTCAACCAAGGACACCCTTTGATATTTAATATTAACCAGAGTTACCTAGTCTAATCAGGCTATAGCCTGGTGTGTGTGTGTGTGCGTGAGGCTTTTCTGAAAAAAGTCATGTTTTTGCTTTTGTTCACTGGTTTTTCAGTCATTCTACAAACAGGAGACTTATCTAAATATTTCTCAGACTGTCGTCAATTTCATTCCTCTGTCACTCACTCCCTTTCTTTCACACACACACACACATGTGCGTGCATGCTTTTCCTCTGAGCTTCTCTCTCTGCAGCAGCATCATCCAGCTCCTTGGTCAAAGCGGAATAATTGTCAATGAATATTTAACAAGGTTTCAGATGGTGGGATAGGCATCGCTCTCCGCCTCCCCCTCTTTGTCGTACACACAACACTCACACACACATACACACACTCTGCTGTGATCCAGGCAGAGGTTAGCGATACAGCGTGGTCACTGGTGCGTATGGCAGCCAGTGGATTAGCAGAGAAGAGATGATGAAGTGCAGAATAAATACTAAATAAACAGGCTCTTCTTTCATTCCTCATACAGTAACACAGCTTGGCACCTGCATCTATTTCTCAGCAGCCATTTTGTGTCCTTTTCAATCACCCCCACCTACATTCACCAAATGGACTTATTTTACTTGAGGAGATCATGAAATTGTAATTAAGCACCAGTGGGCAGCAGTAAATTTCAGTCTGCTGAGGATCTGAGTGTTCAGAAAGCGCAGGCTGTGCTCGGTCTGAGGACTATTAACACACGTGTGAGGCTGTCGGTGCAAAAATAATGTCAGAAACAATGACATGCCCTTGATTATGAAGGCAAGAAACCACAGACAACAACAACCATCTCCCACAGCAACCAGACAAAAAGATAAAGAAAACATTCATACAGTTTAAAAAAACAAACCTAAACATGCATTTCACATTCACTCAATGTGTTTCTAAGGTGGTCAGTTAAAAACAAATGTTTGCTTTCACTGAAAAAAATAGTAATATGAAACAGATTTTATTGCAAGTCCAGAAAACTCATACACAAAATATTTCAGGAGTTACTTTAAAATTCATATGGAATCTTTCTCATTGATAAATAAACAGCAAAAACGTATGTAATATATACTATAAATCAACTACTGGCCAACAATGTGTCAGGGCTCAGCGATCCAGCTCCACCTCTGACCTCCAGAGGAAGCCCTCTCCTGAATACTGATCCCCACGTCTCCATTAGCTGTGTCTCATCAGACTCATCAGCCTCACCATATATATATGCCCTGTCTGGACTTTGCTCTCTGCAAAGTATTGCTTTGTGTTGTCAAGCAATTCCGAGCGTTTTCTCGCCTATTGCCTCCTCAAATCCACCTCACATTTTAGTTGGAAATGTTTTGTGTGATTCTGTACTTTTACATCATGAGAATCATGGAAAATTTTCATGTGAGAACATGTATGTTTACGGGAGGATGTGTGCAGATGTTTGAATTTACTTGGAATGGGTGTAGACATTACACACATTACACATATTCTGCACATTATATGTGCAGAATTTACAAGTCTTGCTTATCTGCGGATGCTATAAGTGGGCAGACGTGACAAATGCGCATACATTGCAGAATTTGGCATTACACACTTGTGCAGAAGCTCCATGGACAGGTGTTGCATATGTTGCGAGTGTGCTTCGATCAGGTCTTTTACCCTTTTGCATTTCAAGTCTTGCTGTTTTTCATGTCTCATTTTCAGAGCAGTTATCCAACACTTATCTTTTATAGGACATTCGGGGTGACTGCATTCATGCAGACACTAATATTTCACTGATACGGGATCCCTTCTGCACCTGCAAATCTGTCTGGAAATCTGACTGGCTTCCTCGGGCCCGCTGGTACCTGACCAGGTAGCTACAGGGGCGGTGCTGGGGGGGGTCCTTTCACCCCGGGGGGTGGGAGTGGTGGCGCGGGCCCCGCCCCCCCCCTCCTTTCTCATACGACCACTTATTAGGTTGGAAGGAGGGGCGTGCTTGCGGAATACCTCGAGGGGCCGAGCCACTTTGGCAGTGGTTCCCCCTCCCATGGTCTCCGCACAGTTTCGCCCCCTTCTCTTGGTTTTAAATGCACCTTAGACACGTAGGATCCTTGGTGGGGGGTGCTAGGACATCACTGCCAGCAAGCAGGAGATGTCCTCTCAGTGCTCTACCCTCCAATTTTAACTGCACCGTAGACATTTAGGGCTCCTTGGTGAGAGGGTGATTGGACATCCCTGTAAGCAATCAGGAGATGTCCTCAGTGCCCTGCTCGCCAATTTTAACTGCACCCTTTATTACACACACCTTTCAAACCACAAAAAACACACCTCAACACACACACAAATACATTACACAAGGAAGGTGGGACTACTGATCTTCTGTCCCCTACCCCATCCCCGATGGAGGGAACAGGGTCTTCAGCAGCGGTGGCCTTGTCTCTTGGGTGTCGGCCTCCTGGGCCCGGCGGCCCCCTCCCCACGCAGGGAGAGGGATCCCTTAGTCCTCTGGCAAGTCCGTGAGTGGATGATCATATTCCATCTGAGCCTGGAGGGTCTGTGTCCTTGTGGTGCGGGTTCTGGTCCTTACCCTTGGGTGCCGGCCCCCTTCTGGGTCACAACATTAGGAGAGCCTGGTCAGGCAATGTACACCTTCGGGGACCCCCACTTCTCTTGGTCATCCCTCCTCTAGATGGGGGTAGCTGACCCCCGCCGTGCTCTCTTCTGGATCTCTGCAGTTGCCTGGAGCTTTGGAGCGGGTCTCCCTTTGGAGCGGGTCTCCCTTGGGGGGCCCCAGCTCGTACCCAGGGCTGGGGTGGGGGGATGCTCAGAACTCCTGGGTGGTGGTGGGCGGCTTGTCTGGGGTGGTGGGGCTCTCGGGGGTGGGGCCCCGCGCTGGGCCGCCTGGCGCGGTGGGAGGGCTGCTCTCCTGACTGGGCTGGGCCTTGCGCTCTGCGCTTCCGTACCTCACTGCGCTCGGGTGTTGGGGGCCCGTGTGGCTGTCCTGCGGGCCCTGGTCTGGGTGCTTGGCCAGGCTGCCTGGCGGGTGGATCACCTCCATTAACCCCACAGTATGGGGGCAGGCCCTGGTCGGCGGGTGTCTTGGTGTGGGGATGGCTGGGGGTTCTCCCTCCTTTTTTGTGCATTCCATCATCCACTTCAGCTTAACATAACATTCACCTGAGCACAGGCGTCGGCTCACCTTTGCACCTTCAAATAGTGTGCATGACAGAATGTAATGCTTTACATGTGTTGGTTGGTATGCACAAGTGTGCGTGTGAACTGGATGTGGACAAGTTTGTGAACACTCTTGGAGCCGGCAGGTATGTAACAGCTGAGTGTGTGGACAGGCCCTGCCCATTTTAGACCAACACTCACTATTGCAATGGGTATAAGCTCCAGCATTTTGTTGCCTGTAGAGTCCCTTCCCAGTAGTCCTTCTCAAAACTTATTTAATCCACCATCTCTCTTCCCCCACCCCTCCACCCCCCAACTCTCTCTTTCCCCCTTTCCTTTTCCGTCCGGTCCAACAAAAAGAACACAAACAAAATTAATATTAATAAAGTTTCGTTTAAATTACAAAAGGGGCTTATACCAACATAAATTTTGTGTTCGCAATGATTTATAACCCCCCGATTGTAAGAGTAAAATCTGTCTAATACAAGAGGCTCTCAGCTCATATCTGTTTGCTCAGCTGTTGGACAGGACAAGTTAAAAAAAATAAATAAAGGTTTCCCTGCTGGTAAACTGTAAACTGACCAAAAGAATAGACTGAAGCCACTGTCATGAAGCCAAAGCAGCTCTTCACAATATATGGGAGACTGCATTCTGACTCCAAGAGGCTGTAGACTAGGCAGCCAGATTTTGGCAGTCCTGGTGTTCCTGGAGCAATGTAACCAAAAGGCTAGCCTACTTTATGGATAAACATCTCTGCTTTAGAAATTCTAAAGTGTGGATGGAAGGGACCCCTAAAATTGGGGAAAATGTTCAATCTAAGATCGCATAGTGACGGCAACCAGCTGGACATTGTGTTGATGCAAAGCAGAAAGATGTGGCTATTGAGAAAAAAGATTCTGAGAAGCTCAACAGGTTTGAAGAAGGAGAGAAATGGCAGAAATCCTCCCTGTGTGTGCGAACTTGGTCCTGTGACGCCTAATTTAGAAGAATGTCTTTTTCCTTGTGACAATGAAGTTGTTCTTCCAGCAGGACGTCAGTTTTGAGTGGTTTATAGATACAGAGTCTCATCTCAGAGCCCGCTGCATGTATTTTGTCTGTTCGCTCGCTCTTTCTCTCATTGTAATCAACAGCCCTTACAGCCAATCTGCTCGCCATAAAAATGTCTGTCCCCTGATGATGTACGGCCAACAGAATTACCTTATCTGCTTCTGATTTACTGTGCCTCACAGGTAGAGCCACAAAAACAGCCTCCACATCTCTTCCACACCCATCTATCCATCCTCCATACATCCAACATGCTACCTTTTCCTCTCCTCAGCCTTACTTTTATCACTCTTCCAGCAAGCTCTTTCCATCCTGTCATCTATTGTTATTGTTCTCTTTGCTCCACTATGAGTAATTTTTGCTTTTTCTGTATTTCATTTATTTTTTTCTTCATTTTCACAGCACCTCTTTTTATTTTGATATCTTATACTTCTTTATTCTCCAGTCATCCTTGATTTTTTATCACGTTTACATTTATTCTCGTCTTTTCTCTTCCCATCTGCTAAACATTTAACAGGAATTACATTCTTCACTTCAGCAAACCGTGTCCTTTTATCCTTTGTTTTTTTTTCATGTACAAAACTTCTGGTGTACTTTTATTTTTTACTGTCACTTCCACTTTACAAGAGGAGCTAAAAGAATTATCTGAAGTGTTTTACTCAACACAAATGACAGGAAAGGAGGACGACAAAGTTATGTTGGCAGAGGAAGCAAAACTGAAAATGAAAACACAACACAAACACACACACAAGCCGACTAAAGCAGGAGTAACTCTCGCAGACCTTTTCAGTCTGTTATTTAAGGAGTTTCTTTGATCAAACTGTTAAAACAGAACATTTCTATACATTCATTCATTCATTCATTTTCCAATCCGCTTTATCCCTTTCGGGGTCACGGGGTTGCCAGAGCCTAACCCAGCTACTCATGGGCGAAGGCAGGGTACACCCCTGGACTGGTCGCCAGTCTGTCGCAGGGGCCACAATCACACACCCATGCACACTCACAGTCACACCTAGGGACAATTTAGAGTGACCAATTAACCTTGAAGCATGTTTTTGGATGGTGGGAGGAAGCCGGAGTACCCAGAGAAAACCCACGCATGCACGGGGAGAACATGCAAACTCCACACGGAAAGGCCCCCCAGCCAGGACTTGAACCGGGAACCTTCTTGCTGTGAGGCAGGAGCGCTAACCACTGCGCCACCGTGCAGCCCCATTTCTATACATTTGAACAAAATATTTTCGTGACATGATGGATCAATACTAATGAGTCAAATTATATCAAAATGTGGTTTTGATTGTGTGCTTTTAGGAACAGAGATGGGGGGGGTAATTGAGTTACCAGGAGGAAAGAAAGTCTGTTAACCATGTTTTTGTTTTTATGTGTTTATCTCCGTGCTTGTGCATAGATGCATTAATTTACGTCCATCTGTAGGTTCACATTTGTGTGTGAGAACACTGTCGGCTGTCTCATCACAGTTAAATTCCTTCATTAGTGTTCCCTAATGAAAAATAAATAGTGTCCACAATTCCACAGCATCATTTCAATCAGTTGGAAAACACTCGGCTGTGAGGGACAGAACAATTTCACAAAGTTTAATCTGCTCAGGAGTTCATCTAACAATCCCTTCCAAACAATAAAAAAATAACAAAAAACATGTTGAACTTATATAAATATATGCAACACCTCTTTGTCTCTGTCTGCTTCTCTTAAGTCTACATCACTGTCATGGCTTTTACTTATTTTGGGCTGACAGCAAAGACGGTTTCTGCTTATCTGGAGTTCTTCCACCTACAAGTTGAGACGGGACATGACATTTTTTGCAATTTAAGTTTTGCCACGCAGGAAGTGATGCAGCTGCACCTCTGTTGGAGAGCGGTAACCAAATACTAGAGATACAGAGAGAACTTTGTGAACTGAGTAGAAAACGTGATGTGTGATCTCCAGTCTTGCTTCTTTGATTGATGTACAACCAAGGTTCATTGTGTTTTTTCCCAAGGGAAAAACAAATTTTTCTTGGTAACTAAGGTAAAAATGTACACTCTGTTGATGAGTTCATTGAGGGAGTAGAGCGAACAATGAGTCTGAGGGATCTAAAGGAAGTTGATCTGGTAGATTTTAATCTGTCACATGTGACAGATTAATCACATGTTAAAGGACTTGCACTAGAGGAAGTTAAACTACATACTCGTGGACAGACAGTGAGACCCAGTGGTCTGTTTTTGTACTTACGGGGGGCATTTAGAGAGAAATGCACTACACCTCAGCTACTACAAACGTTTTCACACGCATACAGTTAGAGAGAGAACACTTGAGAGATTACTCACACGCTCTTTCTCAACTCCTCTACGTCGCTCAGTTAAATTCTCCCGGAATTGTTACTGATCCACAGCTCGCAATACGGGATCGGTTTATTGAAGGGAAGTGTGACTCTACCTTTTGCTGTGAGCTTCGAAGGCTCATCAGAGAGAACCCCTGTCACGCCTGTTTGATGTTTGAGAGGAGGCGATCATGTGGACACTAGAAGATCAACCCAAGAGTTCAACCAAAGAAAGGAGCAGGAACCTCATTGAAGACACCTTCGATGGACAAGGAGTAAGTTTAAGTCCCTGACTAACACCAAAACTGATTTAGCTGTTTCTGGGTTGTAGGCTATGTGAATCAGAAACTTTGAGGGGCTGAAAAGAATTATCGGAACCACAGTAGCATTAAGTTGGAGCTGCTTGCATTAACATGGGCAGTAACAGAAAAGTTTAGGAGTTATCCGCTTGGGTCAAAGTTTACCCTCCTGACAACCCGCTGCGCCATCTGTCCACTGCTAAGTTGGGGGCTACCCAGCAGCGCTCAATTTGACTTTTGACAGCGCTGGGTTTGACTTTGAAGTTAACTACCAGCCAGGTCGTATTAACTCAGCGGCCGATGATTTCTCCAGGAGGCCATGTTAAGCGAGTCAGATGGATCAGAGATCAGAGATAGCAGCTGCAAGGAAAGAGTTCTATTAGATGAGGCAGTTACATGCTGCAGGCCCTGATCTAGGGGACAGTGCTACATTGCTTGTTAACACCCTCACACTCCCCAGTTACACAAAACTTGAGCTCCAGATGTTCCAGTTATCTGACCCCACACTCAAAGTTTTAAAACCATTCTGGGACAGAAAACAAAAACCTTTGTTCCAAGAGAGACAAGTCCTACATGCATCGGTACGGTACCTGTTGAAACAGTGGTCTAGGCTAGTAGAGAAAGAGGGACTTCTCTTTCATGAAATCAAAGATGTGAACCATGAAGCCTGTCATCAGTTGTTGTTGCCTGCCTGTCTAAAAAAAAAAACGTCCTCACCAGTGTACACAATCAGATAGGCCACCAAGGAATAGAACGGACACTTGCACTCTTAAACAAAAATGTTTTGAAAAAATTGCAAGAGATGCATACTAACTAAACTACCACAACCAAAGGTTCATGCAGCCCAAATCCCATTTCTAGCCACCCATCCCCTTGAATTGGTAGCTGTGGACTACATAGTTCTTGAACATGCAAACAATGGATGTTAAAATGTCCTAGTAATTAAGGATGTTTTCACTAAGTTCAGCCAAGCATTTAAACAAGAAATCAGAAGGCTGACACAACAGCTAAAGTTATACTGAATGAGTGGTTCATAAAGTATGGAGTGCTTGAGCGCTTGCTCTCAGATAAAGGCAGAAATTTTGAAAGTGCCGTCATTGCAGAACTCTGCCGGTTATATGGGGCGAAGAAGACCTGCACCACACCCCATCACCAGCAAGGAAACCCCCAGTGTGAGAGAGTTAACCGGACCTTGCACAACCTTTTGAGAACACTTCCTCCTGAGAAAAAACCGCTGTTTACTCCCCATACTACATGATGTTAGGAGTTCAACCCCATCTACCTATTCATGCGCTCTTAGAGCAAGAAGAAACCAAAGGCGAAGGCCCACCGTTTGCAGAGAAAGACTCTAGGCAGCCAGCAATTACAGCCTCAAGTTGTTTTGAATATGATGCCACAAGTTTGGAACATCTTTCTTTGGACAGTTTGGTTCATTCCTCTTTGCAGTACCGCTTAAGCTCCATCAGGTTGGATGGGAAGACGCCTTTTTCAGATCTCTCCATAGATGTTCAATTGGATTCAGGTCTAGGCTCTGGCTGGGCCACTCAAGGACATTGACAGAGTTGTTCTGAAGCCACTCCTTCCATATCTTGGCATAGTTCTGTGGATCATTGTCCTTCTGAAAGATGAACCGTTGTCCCAGTCTGAGGTCAAGAGCGCTCTGGAGCAGATTTTCATCAGGATGTCTCTGTACATTGTTGCAGTCAGCTTTCCCTCTATCCTCATGAGTCTTCCAGTTCCTGCTGCCAAAAAACCCACAGCATGACGCTGCCGCCACCATGCTTCACTATAGGGATGGTATTGGCCTGGTGATGAGCTGTGCCTGGTTTTCTCCAAGCATAATGCCTGCCATTGACTCCAAAAAGTTCTATTTTGGTCTGGTCAGACCACAGAAGTTTGTTTCTCATGGTCTGAGAGTCATTCAGGTTCCTTTTGGTTAAACTCCAGATGGGCTTCCATGTGCTTTTTAGTAAGAAGGGGCTTCTGTCTGGCCATTCTACCATACAGGCCTGATTGATGTAGTGCTGCAGATGGCTGTCCTTCTGGAAGTTTCTCCTCTTTCCCCAGAGGAACGCTGGAGATTTGACATTTGACAATGTGACCATTGGGTTAGGATAGGATATTAACTTACCCATGATGGCAAAAAAAAAAAGCTCTTGCAGAACCATCTTGTCGAGCATTGCAAAAAAATACGCGTCTGGTGGGATTTTCAAGTGAAAGCGGAGACCGCGCGCACTCAGTTCCGCGTTGCTTCCGCATCCAGTGTGGAGCAGGCCTAAGCCTGCTCTGACTTCTCATCATCGCTTTATGTACTCTCGCTACCACTAGCTTGTGTAATATCTGTAATATGTGTATATTTTATTTTTACAATGCTATATCAGCAAAATGTCAAAAAACAAAAGAGATATGAGTGAAACTACCTTGAATTACCTTAGCAGTCAAAACGACTGCATGTTTTTTACAGGAGTGTCATATTTCAGTTTTTGCTTTCTTTCTCCTGCTCTCTTGTCTTTTTGTTTTTTATGCTCTGTGAAACTAAAACCTAGTTAAAGTTTATTCTAAACCCAATGGAAATAAAAAATAAAAAGTAGGAGAAAAAAATTACTGTTAAAGGCTTTGGCCTTTTTAAGGATGAATTTGACGGAGGAGGAGGTTCAGAGTGTGTTGTCTCTTGATGTTTTGAAGAAACTTCATTGAGCTCTAAAGAGTGAATTAGAAATTATCTTAGAAGTGTCCCCTAGCAAAAAAAAATAAATAAAGATGACTAGAGGCATCAAATTTCCATTTGCTAACATCCCATCTGCTATTTTTTGAGGTATGAGGGCCACAGGAGGACTACCTATTATCATCATTATTTTTAGGGTAATTTTTGCTATGATGTACATGTCTGTAATGTGAACTTGAGCTAGTTCTATGTGCTCTTGTGAGCTTCTTAGCCTTTTAGTGCAGGCTCCAAATAATTTAAGAAACAGCGTGCTTTCTGATCCACAGTGTCTGGGTCTATCAGTTGTACCATGAATTGGAAAGGCCTGATAAGATAAATATTCCATAAAATAAAACTAATTATCCATCCATCAATCCATTAAATCCATTTTCTTCCGCTCATCTGAGACCGGGTCGCGGGGGCAGCAGTCTAAGCAAAGATGCCCAGACTTCCCTCAGGAACACTCCCAAGGAACACTCCATCCACCAAGAGAGGGCAAACCACCTTTCTCCAGTCGAGAACCATGGCCTCAGACTTAGCGGTGCCGACCCTCATCCCAGCCGCTTCACACTTGTCTGTAAACCGTTCCAATGCATGCTGGGGGTCCTGCCTCAATGAAGCCAACAGGACAACATTATCTGCAAAGAGCAGAGAGGAAATCCTGTGTTCCCAAGCCAGACCCCTCCAGGTCCTGGCTGCACCTAGAAATTCTGTCCATTAAGACTATGAACAGAACCAGTGACAAAGGGCAGTCCTGCCGGAGTCCAACATGCACTGGGAACAGGTCTGACTTAGTGCCGGTTATGCGGACCAAGCTCTTGCTCTGGTCATACAGAGACTGAACAGCCCTGAGTAAGGCTCTCCGGACCCCATACTCCCAGAGCGCCCTCCACAGGACACCAAGGGGCACACGGTCAAACACCTTCTCCAAATCCAGAAAACACAAACAGACAGTTTGAGCAAACTCCCAAGAACCCTCCAGCACCCTAGACAGGCAGTGGAGCTGATCTACAATTCCACGACCAGGACGGAACCCACATTGTTGTTCTTGGATCTGAGGTTTGACTAAAGGTCGGAGGTTTGGTCATGATATTTTGGTGACAGTTGAAAAACATGAAATGCCAGCAGAACTAACTGTGTCAACTAGAGATTGATCGATTATCGGTCGGACCAATTATCGGCGCCAATATTTGGAAATATGACAAATGTCAGCATCTGCCTTCTTTTTAATCTGACCAGCCGATATGAAAAAAACAATTTAAAACTGGGTTGTTTCGCCACGCCTCTCTCCTGCACAATTCACCCCGTCCTCTGATTGGTTAAGCAGCAGAGGCAGAGCCTCCGAAGAAGAAGCTGTCCTCTCACACTGGAGAATGAGAGAAAGAGTTTTCTTGTGTGAGAAGCTCCAGACAAAAAACACATGCCATAAATAAAGAAAGCTCTTCCAAAATTGTAATAAACATCCCAGTACTCTGCTTCTCACAACTTCTACTAACGTTACAGTGAGCAGGAGACTAACTTGAGAGCAGAGTAAACCTTAGCGGCACTTCTGCTAACTTGTATTACATCCCAACATGACTGTGAATCATTTAGACTATTATTTGATTAAGACTGCTGATAATATTGAGATGGAAACAGTCCGTGACAGATATGCATGTGTGGGTGATTAAAAGAGAGTGCATAAAAAACTCAGTTCACTTATTTTAGGGAGCACTAAGGTGAAGGCTGTTTAGCTTTTACCATAAAATTGGTTTGTCGATCTGGCTCTAAACGCTCTACAGACTATGTATTAGCAATAGGGAAAATACACCGTACTTTCTAGACAGTAAGTCGTTATTTTTTCTCACGCATCAAACTCTACAGCTTATACACCGATGTGACTAATGTATTGATTTCTACAGGCCAGCTTCAATAGTTTGGAAATCATGGTATGTAATGTAGAGAATAGTATGTAATTGTATTTAACTTTGTTTTATATACTATTACTTTATAAAATCTCTGGAAGCAAGTTTTCATTTGCATTTACTAGAGAAAATGTTGAGCCTGAGAATAGCTAAGAATTGCGCTTGCCGACATCCAAGCTAAGGTAACTCCACTACTGGCATTGGAAGCTAAGCTATCTCCATTGATGGCACTGGAAGCTAAGCTAATGCCACTATTGGAGCTAGAAGTTAAGCTAACACCTCTGATGCAACTTGCAGAAGAATTCAAATGAGAAAGAGCAAGAAATGAACAACGTATAATTGGCTTGACTTTCTAAAGAGCGAATGACTTGGACCAACAAGTAAGAATGAATAATATCATTATCACAGGACTTAAACTCAACCCCCAGGATAGGCCTGGCACAGCTAACGTTAGCACAGAAGCTGGCGGAATTGCTTGTGCTTTCGCCGACAGAGTTTTGGAGAGTCAAGTTGGATAATTTCTCACTTCTAAAGAGATTTCCCTGGATTTGAATAATATTGAGATCTTCCACCCGCTTCCCAGGAGAAGGAGTCAGATAAACCAGACATCCTTATCAGTTTTGCTAATCAAAAGCACAAGATAGCTCTGATGAAGCAACTTAAACACCTGAAAGGATCTTCTGTTTATCTTAAGGACCATCTCTCAAAAATTTATTTGCTGACAATGAACTGGCAAAGCACGCCAGGCTCCTAAAGTGGAAAAAGGACACCCAGAGAATCTGGGTACTGAAATTCCAGGATTTATGGTAATCACCAGCATAAGAGACTTTGAGAAGTGTGTGGTCACGGACGTCTGAGCCTCTTATTGATGTAAAATAAGAGTCAAATACGATTTTAAGAAAATATGCACCTAGGATCCACCACTGTCTCTTAGGTCAACTTTGACCCTGATTTTCAGCAGCGATTTCTGCACTGAAGACAACTCAAGGTCACCTTACTTGCTGTGAAATCAGCTGAAGGTCAATTGATCTGACAAACAAACCCTGCAGTCATAACAACAAAGAGAACAAACTCTGTTCAAACCAGAATGATGGCTGTTATTAGGTAGCAAAAGAAAGAATATTGTCTTGGACAAAGGCTGTAATCAAAGGACTTGGTTCCCTGAAGCGTGATTCATGACTAAGAATCTTTCTAACAAAAATAATCTACACATATTTTTTACTTCTATACATGATTTAATTAAATTACTTTATGAAAATAATCTACATATACAGATTTTTTATACCCCGATTTAAGTAAATGACTTTTCTGATGAAAATTATTTGCATACATTTTTTATTTTTTATACTGATTCATGTAAATTACTTTTTCAGTTGTTGGAAATCTTCTCTATATTGCTACGTTTTTTTTTTTTTTTTTTTTTTTAAAGAAAAAATATTAAGTAAATTATTATTTTAAATTTTTTTTTTTTTTTATTTTTTTTTTTTAAATTATTTTTTCAGTTTTTTGAAAATTTTTCTATATTTCTTCCTTTTTTTTTTTTTTTTTTTTTTAATGAGAAATAATATACATTAATGGATAATTGAAACTTACTTCACTGATTCATTTTTTCTGCATAATTCATTGTTACTTAAGGATCCTCAATGACCCAAAACAATGTTGGAACGGTACTAATATCTGATCATAAGATACGGACCGGACCTTGATAACCAATGTAAAGTAAATGGTGTGGTCGAGTCTGAGTGGGATTATATGAATTTGCTTAATCCCACTACCTTTCAAGCAATCTATCATTTGATGCCTGGTTATCCTGTGTGTAACATGTTTTTTATCAATGTAAACCTCTGTTGATTGTATTACAGATGTGTTATTCTTGCCTGATTGCTTCAAAAAAACAATTTCAAATCAAATTCAAACTAAATCAGCCCAACATCACAACCATAGCCAACAATGGGCTTCACACCGGTATTTATACAAATAACATAAAGTCAATCATAAAAATATAAACAATAGCTGGTTGCTAAACTAAACTAAACAGACTAAGCTAAACTAATATCCTTGTCCTTAGATCCTCCTTTTCAGTGAGAAAAAAAACTCAAAAAAAAACTTATGGGGGGGGGGGAATCCTCTCCCAGGACGGACAGGTGATCTGCTAGAACTGTTAAAGAAGAATTATCTTATCTAACTCTACAACTACATGTATGAATAGTGTAGTAGATGGGCTTCATCCAGATGAAACTGTGGGGCAGCTGGGGGTGCGAGATGAGCCAGAGGCAAGGTCCAGACCAGGTACAGGAGCACAGACAATCCACCGGGGGAGCGGGAGAGAGGGACAACATGTGAATCGCACTGGACCAAACAGAGGTATGATGAACTAAATAAAATATAGTACTGTGTAAGTAATAAAGAATAGAGCAGAGAACTAATAGAGGACATAACCCCAGTGGACCATACCATAGAGCAGTAAGTTAGATATTTTCTGATTACTAGCCTGGCAATAAGCCTGTCCAAAGAGGAATGTTTTAAGCCTAACTTTGAATGTAGAAACTGCGTCGGCCTCTCTTACATGAGCTGGAAGCTTATACTATTAGACAGAGGCTTGGTGGCTAAAGGCTCTACCTCCAACTGTGCTTTTAAAGCTTCTGGGAGCAACAAGCAGTCCTGCACTTTGTGAGCGAAGTGTTCTGTTTGGTTGGTAAGGCACTATGAGATCTTTACTATAGGATGGGTCCATACCATTCAAGGCCTCTTAGGTTAGCAGGAGGATTTTGAACTTGATTCTAGATTAAACTGGGAGCCAGTGAAGTGAAGCTAACACAGAAGTAATGTGTTTTCTTCTGCTGGTTCCTGCTTACAATCTAGCTGCTGCATTTTGAACAAGCTGAAGATATTTAGAGAACTTCAAGAGTTACAGTAATCCAGACTAGATGTAACAAATGCATGTTTTTCAGCATCACTTCTTGATCAAATATTTCTCTTTCTAGATATATTGCGTAAGTGAAAAAAAAATACCGTTTTAAAAGCCTGTGATGTGATCCTTAAATGAGAAATCCTGGTCAAATAAAACCCCTAGGTTTCTAACTGTGGAATTGGAGACTATTTACGCCATCCAGGGAAAATATCTGATCAGAACATATTTCAAAAAGACACTTTGAGATGTCCGTGCATGTCAAATTTTAAATTAACGGTCAAATTATTTTTTTTATTCAAATCATTACTTGTCTTTCCACAGGAGAAGTTTATTCCTTTTATTCATAGTTTTTCTATTTGTTCACTTCAAAACATTCCTTCTCTCTTCTCTTTTTTATCTCCATAAACCTGTCATTTTATTTTACATCTCACTTGTCTGACCCCCATTCCTCAGATGAGCTAAAACTGTGGGACAAAGCTGCAGCAACACACACAAAGACCAGGAGAGAATCACCTAGTGTCCACCCCCCAGCCCTCTGTGCATGTCCCCACATATTGAAAAGACAAGAGTCCAAAACTTTTTCTTTCAGCAGTCACTATAAGCGTCGAACCGAGTGAAGTAAACTAATTTCTCCACTCTGCAGGCGCCACCCTCATCAGACGACACACCGTCCCGCTTTTTCCCCAACTTTCATCTAACTCAACCGCTTCCTCTAATAATCACTCCCACCAGATCCATGTTTAACAAGATAATGTGACAGAGACCATCTGCAGCCTAAAAAAAACACCCACTTTACATATTCACTTTTTTTTTCCATCCCGGTAATTAAATATTTGAGGAATATCAGGAATGGAAAATTAAAATAGAAAAAACCCCGTGCCACCACTATCAATTTATTCGCTCTCTCTGAGTGCATTAGAAACGTCAGAACGCCAGTGGCAACAACACTTTTTTTTTTAAATTCACTTTATAAATTACATTTTGGAGTGCTTTGGCATGCTAATACCTGCTGCCACGGAGAGCAGACAGTATTAATTATTTCTTATTGGGATCGGCAGCAATTATTTGCATATTTCATTTAGCTGTTTTATAGATGTTGCAGGTGGGAGGGAGGGGATGGGGTTTGTGCGACACACTTTCACTTTGTGTCTCAGCTGTTGGGTGAGAAAACAAAGATAAATTCACTGGCCGTACGTGTTTGCAGGAGCATTAATTCAGGATCATTTCAGTCACTTCAGTGAGCCACAGCAGATTAGCAGAGATAACAAACAGTATTAATATTCAGTATGGGTGTGATGCAAAAAGGTCAGGAAACAGTTTTCAGAACTTTAAAAAGCCCAACTTAAAGCTTTAATTACAAAGTTATTCAAACTCAGCTGGCTTGATGGTTTGAGATGGCGTGATTTATGAGAACTCCAATTAACAGGAGAGACGACATACAAGTGGCTCCAGTTTATATATCACATAAAATAAATTTTCATAAAATGTATATGTCACATCAAATAGCAGGACTTTCAGAGTATGTTGTAAATTGTGACTCTAAACATACCAGTGTTACCAGCAGGCACAGGTTAAACATGTATGTCATCGTAAGCAACGTTCACAACAAACCCGGACATCAAGAGCATCCAATCTCAATGTTAAGTCAGTGCTTGTCCAGAGGTCTTGGACAAGTGTCAGGCCCAGCGTGGCAGTCTGGGAGCAACGCATTTTGGGTGTTGCAACGCGATGCTTCCAGAGTTCAAAGATCAGAACTTTGGCAAAAAATTTGAGATGCATCCAATCTTTGTCCGTGTGGTGTTGATGATCAGCGGGTGGATTCCGAAATCAACATGGAGGAGAAAACGATTGTTCTCCTCCTGAACTTTATATTTTACTTGTAATAATAATTCATATTAATTAATATGCATTAATATTGATATATGTACTTATTAATAATTCATTATTATTGTTTATATATATATATATATATATATTTTTTTTTTTTTTAAGACCTCTAATTTCATTTGAATTTTCTTCCTTCTCTGACTAATGCAGTACAGCAAGTCATCAAACTGGGTCACACAGAGTACCATCATTAAGACATCAATCTGATACAGCTCCTGCAGTAGATGGTGCTCACTGCACTGGGAGAATCTCTAAAATGATGTAATGAACCCAGACTTGGAGACACGATTACAGATGCTTTTGTAAAGCTCTTTAAAATAAATGAATCAAGGGAAAATCTGACACCACTACCAGCAGCCTGACGGGCGCCAACACCCAGTCTCCGCGTAGGACAAAGGTATTGTAGGATTGACAAGGGGGATTGCCTCTGAAGAAACCAGAAGCCAAGGAAGACTACGTATCAGTCAAATAGGTAAACAAACTCCTACAACAACAAAAGAAGATGTTTACATCACTGCTTAATCAACAGCAAGAAAACTTTTAGGGATTTGTGAAGTTAATTATTGAAACATCAATGTTTAGCTTTGATTCAGTAACCAAAGAGCACAAGATATTAAGACAAGCTTACATTACACCCAAAAATAAATTTAAGAAATAAACCTAAAGAAACAGGGTGAACATGGTAAAAGTATGCAAAATTATATCTTGAAAATATGACAGTCTTTCGACAGTGACAAATAAGCTTGACTATCTTGAGGGACACTAAAAGAAAAGTAATGTTGTCTTTGCTGAAGTAACAGAGTCGCTAAGTGAAACATGGACAGACTCTGAGGAAAAAGTTAAACAAATCATTAAGGCTAAGTTACAGATCTCTGATGACATGGAATTAGAAAGAGCTCATCAAATGGAGAAGACTGACTTAAGGATAAATCAAAGGTACTGCAAAGAGCAAAAAATCTTAAAGGATCAAATTCATACATTAATGAAGACTACATTGATGCAGTAATACAAAAAAGAAGGGAACTATTGCCAGAACTGAAAGAAGCACGTATAAGATGTGACATTGCATTTTTTAAAACACGACAAATTGATTTTCCACCTCCGAAACACAAGTACACCCAAACACCAGTGATATTTACCCTTAAAAAGGGTACAAGTGTGATCATGTTAATTATTGAAATTATTATGAATGGTCAATAGGACGGTACCAATCAAATCCTCTCAGGGGAAGACAGAAAAGTATGAAATTTCAGAAAATGTATGAACTCGATTAAACACAACTAGAAACATCAGAACACACTGCACAAACTCCAGAAACTGAAATACATCCAGATAATATTTTTTTTGAATCTATCAATAATCACTGCTTTTATTACGCACAAGAAAAATTCAATAGCACTATCAATGCAGAAGGCAAACTGTCAATAATACACTTCAATAGCAGAAGTATGTATAAAAACTATGATGATATTAAAGATTTCTTTCAAATATGTGCCCATCCATTCAGTGTAGCCATATAAGAAAAAGAAACTTGGTTAAATGAGGAAAAAGGAATCAATTACAACATGGAAAATTAGAACCTCACATGTGAATAGAATAAACAAAATAGGAGGAGGAGTTGACTTGTATACACACAAATCAATTAGATTCATTATAGTAAAAACACATGTCAATCACGACAGAAAATGTAATGGAATGCATAACTCATAATACTCAATATTCCTCACAGCATCTACAGAACATGAAACATTAAATATTGTCAATTAGTGTAAAAATAAACAATCAACCGACTGCCACAACACAGACATGTCATTGGTGAAACAGGTCGTCAACTT
This sequence comes from Adrianichthys oophorus, assembly GCA_036245035.1. Lineage (NCBI taxonomy): Eukaryota > Metazoa > Chordata > Actinopteri > Beloniformes > Adrianichthyidae > Adrianichthys > Adrianichthys oophorus. Next base: position 7,061,080 of record BSAI01000101.1, read on the forward strand.
TATTTCAAAACCTTTAGCTTACATCTGTAATCTATCAATTGAAACAGGCTGTGTCCCTAACAAAATGAAAACAGCAAAAGTAATACCAATCTATAACAATGGTGATAAAACCACGTATGGTAATTATAGACCAATTTCATTATTGCGACAGGTTTCAAGGATTCTTGAGAAACTGTTCATTTCACGTCTAGAAAATTTTATGATAAACATTCAATAAACAATGAAGGACAATATGGCTTCACAGCCATCTGTTATTTTATGTATTTTGTGATTGAGTTTTACGCAAAATTAACCCATTAACCATCACCATTCTGTCTGTGATGGAATAAACGCAGGTCTCCAATAAACGCAGATCTCTAATAAACGCCGGGTCGGCAGACTTTTTGTTTTTTTAAACACAAATTATTATTATTTGAAAGATTATTTATATTATTTATAGTTAAATATATAACTACAAGGTGATTGCAGAAATTCTGATGATCCTCTATTTTCTTGTGATGCTGCAGCAAACCATCCAACTACATTTACCCCAGAGGTCAGGTGGTTCTGGTCTTGGCCCAGACGACTTCTTACATGAACCCCAACAAACATCCAAACATAAAAAGTAGTGGTACTGCTGTTTTAACTGCTGCAGTCTTTACAGACTTTACATTGGTTTAGAAAACATGCACAAACCATGTGTCTTGAGACATAACATGTGACAGTTAGGGGATGGTTACCTTAAAATAGATTTTAAAAAAAAAAACAACAGTAATAAATCAGTGAAGACAAAGACTGAGAATCAGAAAACAGTCAGCTTTTGGATAAAGTTTAGGGAACAGATAATTCAAATGAAACAAAAGCAGAATAAGGCTGTTAAAAAGATTAAGACGGCTCTACAGGGGAAATTTGAGGAAAACGGCAAGACAATGGAGAAAAAACAGACAACACAACAAAAAGAGGCGGAGAACAAGACAATTCAAACAGAAAAAGACAGAAAAAATAAGATACAAGTATCATTCTCTAAAAAAGAGAGTGGACAGTGAAAAAAGTGTATTTACTGTAGAACAGACTGACTCAGCTACTATACTTTTCTGTGACAGCGCCAAACCAGCAAGTCTCATGTGTTCAGAAACAGGAGCAGTTAATACACTTTTTGAACATTTTAATCCAAATTACAGTTTGTGCCTAGACATTGGGATCTTCTGGACCTGATCTAATGATATCATCTGCATCCTCCTCTCTCATATCATTCACACTCATGTCCTCCTGCATCCATGAACCTCCTTCTTTTGTCCACCATGGCAATAACATTTCAATAACATTTGCCAGATAACATTTCCCTGCTCATGATGGATTAACTGGATCAGGTGTGACCAGCCAATTAGAACATGCCTTCTTCCTTCGTCTTAAAGCTGAACACCAGAACACTTCTCCTCTGTCCTTCAATCATCCTCTCAATCTCAAAAATCTTGTTAGATAGACCAGTCGGAAAATCTACAGCCACCTCTCCTAAACTGTTCTATACCTCCACAGGTATATTGTCCGGACCAACTGCCTTTCCACTCTTCATCCTATTCTTCCTCACTTCAATCCTCACTGTTTTCTTCACTACTTCCTGCTCCACATTAAACACCTCTTGTCCTTTGTTCTTTCTAACACTTAACATAACTAAAACTTTCAAAAAGTTAAAATAATTAAAAATTCTCAATTTTCTGTTATCTGTTTTCTCCAAACTTGAGGTTGTAAGTCTATGAAGCATCCAGAAGTCTTTGAAGTGAAGCAGGGGAGACTGACATGCAGTCTGAAAAAGCTCACCTGGATAGGATAACTCCGATCCCCACACATCCTCACAGATGACTAACTATCTAAAGCAGACATATTTACATATTTATATTTTAACATGCATTTTCTTACATCTTGATCATCATCATAGATTCATGACCTTCTCAAAAGTCAATGCTGTATTAAATTAATTACATTACATTCTCTGTCCTCCTTGGATGTCTGGGTTTGAAGAAAAGGTAGAAACATGCATCAGGTCTGACATGTTAAATATGTTTAAACTCTATGAATATATTTTTGACTTACTACACTTTCATCTTTAGAGTTTTTTTCTTAAATATGTAACCTACAGTGTTGTTATGGCTGCGCCATGACAAAAGCCCTCCAGCTGCAAACACCGACTCTATCACTTTCATATGAGCGTAAACACAGCTTAGCAAATGATAAACCAGGAATTAACACCAACACCCAGACTGTTCTACTGCAAAAAACTGTAATGATAAAGTATCAAAGAGTAGTTCAACTCCAACATTTTCCAACTTTAATCTTAATTTATGTAAAATGCTGTGTGGTGGAGCTGTGGGAGAGGGATGAGCTGTTTGATTGGCTCTATCAGGTATCAGGCAGGAGTCCAACACTGGGTAATTTGATTTAAAAAGCTGGTAATAACCTGGGGTCAATATTTAAATCACTCACAGGTGGAGAGGAGCCACTCTGCATGTTCACCAAGCTTTATTCGGAATCAGTCTGGATCACTATCACACCCAAGCCCCTTACCTGGCCCCCCGAACAGCCCACACTTTTTACACCCTCATACATTTCTTCTACCTGTTTTCTCCTTTTAAATCACTTATCTGTGAGATTAAACTTCTCAAAATGAAAAGAAGAGTTTGAAAAAGAGTTTTACTCAAATCTGGATTTATTGCAACTGTCATTCCCCGCACACCAAACCTGCTCTGCATAATATTCGTGTTGACCGGCCATTAAATTACTGCTTATACCTCACGAATAGACCAATACAATCTCAATTTAGTTTAAATAAATCTTAAGCAACTGGACTCAAAGACAAAGAACATTTTGATTATGTTTGAGGATTTCCAACAGCTCCCATAGTCTACTGGAGTCTACATTCCTAAAAATAAACATCATCCTCCAACAAACAGGGCAAAAGACAGTTGTTGCACAATTACAAGGTGAGCCAGATGAAGAAAAGCCCAGGCAAGATTCAAGCAGATATGTGAACATTTAAAGACCCACTCCAATGAAAATGGTGTTATCTCACGATGAAGGACATGTATAAAAGAATCCATCAGCAGAAGTCCCAGCAAAGATGCCCAGACTTCCCTGTCCCCGGCCACTTCCTCCAGCTCCTCTGAGGAGACCCCAAGTCATTCCAAGGCAAGCTGAGAGACATAGTCTCTCCAGGGTGTCCTTGGCCTGCGCCCAGTGGGACATGCCCAGAACACTTCCCAAGGGAAAGCGACCAGCAGGCAACCAGACCAGATGCTCAAGCCACCTCATCTGGCTCCTCTTGATGTGGATGAGCAGCGGCTCTACTACGAGCTCTCTGTGGGTGACCGAGCTTCTAACCCTATCTCTAAGGGAGCGCCCAGCCACCCCATGGAGGAAGCTCATTTCAGCCGCTTGTATCATTCTGAACTTTTTCTTATAGAAAAATATGAATGGAAAATTTTACATTAATCTCCTCTAAGGATATATTTGTTTTTCACAGCTTGAAGACATTTTGCTTTTCAACGGGATTCAAACTTGTGCAGCACTTGTGAAACCAAGATCACAGACAATCACTTGGACTTGTTTGAAAATTGTCCATGAATGCATGTGAGGAATTCTGATTACATTGTGAATTATCTGGACTTTTTAGTTTTCATCCAATATATAAATTCTTGGGAGAATTTCATTTAAATAATAGCGTTCCCTCATTTAACAAGGGGGATACATTCTAAAAATAACCTTTGATAAGTAAAATTGCCAAAGTTGGATTACAATTTTTTTAAGGCTGTGAAACAATTTGCTACTTTACAGACTTTTCTCAGACAGACATGAACATTTTCACACTTTTTCTCTTGTTTAAACTCTCAAAGTGCAAACCTGTATTCAAAAATAGGTCCAGTTTTATAGATATATAAAATCAAATCTAATCATGAACAAAGATTTATGTAGATTTGTTAAGCATTTAGCTATACAGGACTTGACTGTGTCTGCAGTCAGTCAGGACACAGAATATAATGTGTGCTGCTAAAAAAAAAGGTGAAAAAAAAACAGAGACACCACACAATGTGAATTGCAATATAAAAAAGGGACCACTGTACAAAACGTTATGCAACTAAAATCTTTCTGGAATAAATTAGAATTGTTCATACTAAATTCTCAAACTTGTGTTTAATTATTTTTTCTAACAAAAACGCCCTATTTCCAAATTCTGATCAGTCATGCATAAACCAGAGTGGACCATAAACATTTCAGGTGGATTTTCCTGTCCGTTTACACTTTAAATGTTGAGGCTTTCTTTTGCTTTTCTGTTCTAATTCTTTTCCAACATGTGTCAATGAAAGGGCTCTTCTCCACCAACACTGGGAACATTGGTCTTCCTTACAGAAAGTCAATAACAAACATTCCAAACAAAAAGGCAAACTAAAGGCAAATTAAATGTAAAGATTTGTGTCTTTTTCTAAGTAAAGAGAGATAGTAAAGCCGTGGTTGATTTGTTTCAATGAATATATTTTTTTACATCAGTATTTATGTTTAAATATTTAACGAGAAGATGGCAGATGAGTTGTTTGCGTATTCTGTGTGTGTTTAGTTCAAGTGTGTCTGCAAGAATATGGATGAGTTGTGAAGAGGTACTGAGTTCAGCTCCCTAATAAGATTTGTTCCCCCTGATTCCAAAGAGCCCTGCCTATGGACACGGGGGCTGGTCTAATCTGAAAGCATCACCTTCCTCACCTCAGCCTCCATGCATGGCCTGGAACTGCCCTGCAACTATCACTGGGGAAGAGCTACATGTGAGAATCCCGGATCCACAGAAATAAATATACATTTAGTATCTGTGATTCACTTGGCTTAGCATGGGACTCTCCTATGAGGAAGGCATTCAGACACATCTAAAGAAGATGGAAAATAAGTGAGGTTTGAGAGTGGGGAAAAAAAACTGGGTCTGCTGAAAATCTAAGTTTTGGAGAAATGTTTTGAGTGTTTTTTTCTGGAGAGTCTCTGTTTCTTTTAACTCTGTTCTAATATTTTGGTTTGGTGTAGACACAAGGGAGTACACAAGACTGCTGTATAACCGGTCTTCCATTCACAGATTCTCTCAATCTTCTGCAAATTTACTAGATCCCTCAGTTCCACCTGCTGTTCTTGGTGGAGCACACCCTGAAGGTGGAAAACTGTTGAAATGTCCAACAGTTGTCTAGTGCTGCATTCACATCGTCAGCAATTTGCGCAGCAAATTCACGTGTCCCAGCTCTCTATCGCCAAACGGCAAATTCGCTGCTCGCCACGTGGCCAAAAATGTGTTCCCGAAGCTCGCTGCCGGCCGTGTGTTGGAGGGGCTGCCAGTTAACGTGTTTGGCCTGATCACTCCATGAAGCGGTGTCTGTGTTTATCTCATTTACAATGAATGGAAGACACAGATAATGTTTAGAGATCTTTTTTTTTTTTCAAAAGAGCTCTTCATAGACATGGGTGATCACGTCTCTATGTAGATCGTGGGCCATCAAAAATAAATAAACAAATATATAAACCATCTACCCACAAAAAATAAATATATAAATAAAAGAAAAAATCAGTCAGCAAATACTCCTCATTAGTCATCTGCTCTTGTGGTGACTGCAGTTTTTCGTGCGCTTGTAATACATCAATTCTAGAAGTAATCGTGTTTGATTACTGCTATTGTTGCCTTTTATTTTTTACAGTATATAGTACAGAGTTGCATTTTATCAAGCAAAAAGAATACATGATTTTTTTTATTCCTATGAACATTTTTTTGAAAAACAAGTCATTTTAAACCAAAAGTTTCATAGACTAGATTAATTTGTGTCAACTATATATCACTAAAACATGCATGGCTATAAAGAAAAGACATTCCAGTGACGTTAAAAATGAAGAATGATCCTAATGTTTTTGATTAATATTTATAGTAATGTAATGTCCTGCAAGCTTGCAGGACTGCCGCATGAGAAACCAGGGCTTGGTTCCCAGGCAGCACAATGAGATGGGTCCTTAGGCAGGATCCTTCACACTACTGCCAAACTAAGGATTGTATCTACAAGGGGGCCCAAGTCTGGGTCTTCCTCCCTGTGCCGCTCCCCAGCCCAGATAAAATACAGGGTTGGGTCAGAAAAGGCATCCGGCATGAAATTCTCTGCCAAACCAAAATGTGCGACCTTTGAAGGGATATGCCGAAAGATGAACAACAACAGCAAAAATAATGAGAAAACTAAACTTTTGAGAACTTTTGCCATTATGCAGCAGATAGTTAAGTGTGAGCAGCCATCTCCATCTCCAACTACTTCATCCTCTACGTCCATGCACACGTCATGTGACTGGATACTATCACTAACAGCTTCTGGAGCTCAAAGTTCATAGAGACAGTCTTGGAGAATAATCTGGAGTGAGACTTGATCAAATCCAGACATTAAAGAAGCAGGTGACAGCATCTTGAGAGGCTCTAAAAATGACCTCCACCGTGCTGGCTTCAGGGTGGAGGTCTTGGTACCTGGTCAGCCAAGTACAGAAAGAAACACTGCTGACTCCATTCACTCCTGGCTGCACTGGTTGAGTTTTGTTTCCTTCAAAGATTTTCTGCTCAGAAAAGTCTTTTTCTTTTTTTATAGAAAAATGTATCTGAGCAAATCCCGTTACTTATTAACTGAGGCTAAAAAAAAATGCGCATTTTCACAAAAAGACTAACACAAAATGTACCAAAAAGAGATGAAAAAATAAAAACAAAAATATTATAACTGAAAACTTGTGAAAGACACAGATACACACCTGAGAACCTTGTGAGGGTCAAGTGTAAGTGTCTGCAAAGAACTCCGAGCAACTTCCATTCTAAGTGCTTCTTCTTATAGAGTGTGAAATGTTGCTGTCATTTAAAACATGCAAAAACAATCAGAGGAAACACAAAAAGTTCAATTTAAGCAAGCAAAAAGAGACAGTGAGGAACACCCTACACTTACTTTCATCTTGTCCTTCTCTAATCTCCAATGTTTTTTTTCATGTTGTCTTCATCTTTTGTATTAAATAAATGAAAAGTCAATCTTCCTGCAAGATGGAAAAAAGTATCTCAAAATTTGCTCTGATTTGGAGTTGAATTTTTTTTTTTTAAATCTTGCTTGTATTTGTAAAATACTGACTTTCCAAACAGTTTCACAATATCGAAAGCTAAAAATTTCAGAGCTTGATCTGAAATCCCAGCTGTCCCACAAACCCCTACTGGCCTTTTCAGTGAGTGCTGTATCATCTTTGGAGGTGTGTTTTACCAGACTCGTTCCAATCCTCAATAAAGTGACAGACAAATCCCACTAAGCTGTTAAATATTACACTGCTTTCACAATCGTATTTTACACCTTTCTGCAGCCCAGGCTGCTCTTTTGTTCCTGTTCAGTCACTCTAAAAGCACTTCCATGCCTCTGTCTTCAACAACATCACGGAGCTGAAGCCTCATAGAACAATACTCCCATATGACACATACAGCTAAATCTGTTCACCCAGAGGTGTTTGGCTGCT
>BSAI01000101.1:7068601-7082037 GCA_036245035.1 Adrianichthys oophorus
CAGATGAATGAACAGCAAAAAATCTACAGGAGAGCGGGATTGGAGGAGTTGATTGATGGTGGGAAGAGGGAGGATCACCAAAGAAATGACAGAAAAAACAAAAAAGAATGAAAGAAAAATGGCCATGTAAATATTGAGGTCTACTGAGATTTGAAGATGGATGGATGGATAGATCGATAAATGGATGGATGGGTGGATGTTAAAATTATTTCTAACTAGAATGAAGAAACAAATGCAAATCTTAAGATGGGAAAGATGATAAATATTGGGTTTGAATATGAATTCAATATTTAATTTTATTACATTTAATGGATTAAATAATTAATTTAATGAAATTGTTTTTTTGTAATAAAATCCACATTGAATTAATCAAATCAAACTATAGAATTTCTTTAAAAACATGTTTCTGTATTTTCTAGTCTTTTTTATTTTGCTAAAATTACAGAATTGGTGGAAATAGTTTGTTTAGAATCAGAGACATTGGTTTTGGAACAGAATTTAGACAAATATGTTTGAATTGGGGCTGTGGTGGCGCAGTGGTCAGTGCTCTTGCCTCACAGCAAGAAGGTTCCCGGTTCAGGTCCTGGCTGGAGACTTGAAACAGTGTCACCAATTGGGGACCTTTCTGTGTGGAGTTTGTCTGTGTGTTCTCCCCGTGCATGTGTGGGTTTTCTCCGGGCACTCCGGCTTCCTCCCACCATCCAACATGCTTCATAAGTTAATTGGTTGCTCTAAATTGTCCCTAGGTGTGGATGTGAGTGTGCATTGGTGTGGGATTGTGGCCCCTGCGACAGACTGGCGACCAGTCCAGGGGTGTACCCTGCCTTCGCCCATGAGTGGCCATGTTAGGCTCCGGCAACCCCGTGACCCAAAAAGGGACAAAAACGGGAATAGAAAATGAATGAATGAAAGTTTGAATTGGAAAAGTATTTGTAACAACGACGCGGAAGCGTGTGGATCCATATGCACCAGCTTTATTAAGCAGGAGCACAAGAGGGAGCAGGCAAAGGCGAAGTGAGGAACAGGCAAAGGTCAACACACAGGAGCAAGGTGGTAGTCGAGAACAAACAGGCGAAGGACGGCAAACAGGTAATCCAGGAAGAGAATAACGCTTAGACTGAACATTACTGAGGATGAACAAGACTACGCGAAGAACAGAAGGCAGAGGAGAGCTTAAATCCAGTGCCGGTGATGACCAGATGACGAACAGCTGAGAAACAGGAAGTGGATGCAGTGCAAGCAGGGTGCTGGCGATCAGAACTCGGGTGAGGGCTCCCTCTGATGGTCGGAGGGAGAGGCATCTGGGTGGTCCCTGACAGTATTAAACTGGAAACTGATTTTCAAATGTGAACTTGTGAATGTTAAACAAGTAGAGTTAGAAGTTTGAGAGTGACACGCCTCCATTGTTGTTGGTGAGCTCTCAGTTAAACTGCTAAAGCAGAGAGTCTGAGATTTAACTGCTTTCTATTTCAATCCACTGTCAGGACAGTCCATTAGACCAACAGGGAAAGGTTCAACAGAAAAATTCAAACAATGGTTCAGCTTTTTGACTTGAATATGTTAGCAATTCACTAGTAAATATTGAAATAATAATTAAACAGTTTTAATGAACTGTTTCATTTGCAGGTCTTCAGTTTACTTCTGAATGTGAGAAATTAGAGTTAAATAAAGCTGGAGTGCATTGACTCGTGTGCAGAGATGCAGCTCAGATGAAGTCACATCCAGTAAATTATGAGTTCACTCCTTAGAGCTGCTATGAAATCTTCAATTTGCTCCTGCTCTTAATTACTCTTAATTCTTCCTCTTAAAAATGAAGATTAAGAGGATGAATTATTGATGTAAGTTGGCATTTAATCTTTAGAAACGAACAGTGAAACCTCTGGTTATAAATATTGCACAAGGCTTCCTCATTTAATAAAATATATTCTGAATTGCCCTTTATTTTGCCCTTTGGTCAAGGTTATATTCATTGAAACTGAGCTGGCTGCACAGACAGTTAGAAAAACAGACTCCGAGCAGCACTGCTCTGCAAACACACAGCAGAGGAGCTGCAGCCTCTGTCCTTGGATCTGTTTGAATCATTTTTTCACTAAGATCCATAAACGCAGACACATACATAAATAAACATGATGCCATCGCTTGACCTTGCAGTCTGCCCTCCTAACAAACATGCAGACACAGACATACAGCTCTGTCTGGCTGTAATTAGGCCACGCATCTCATTGTCATTAAGGTGCACCATTAGATAATGAATAAACAGAGAAGCCACATTCCCCGTCAAGCCGTTTAATGATTTTAAATGACATATTACTCTTGCTGTGGATTGGGGTGACTTGCTGTGGATGAGAGATGTGGATGGTGAAGCACAGAGGTGTAGAGTACAAAAAAGGCCTCCAAGCCTGAAGCTGCAGCTCAATGCGACAACTTCATTGCTAATCCAGAAGAAAACTCGTCATCTGGGTTAACAAACGGGATGTGGACTTCCAAGTTCACTCCTGATCACTGAGAATTGTTTCTATTAAAACAATGACTCAGACCGACTATAACCGCTCTTAATGACTGGCTCCAACAATGCGATGTCCATATCTTGAAAAAATGGTGTCTGAATTGACTTAATTTTGTTGGAACCAGAAGTAAACCATTTTCTATGGCTGACGTCACACTCACTCAGTCCAGCTTTCTTAAATGGTAGCAGCAAGCAGCAAGATTCCTGCTTTTGTTCTGAAAAGGCAAAAACTGATTTGTTTGATTTGTGGGGGCATGGTCTCCTGACAAACAGACAACTCTTCAAATCAAGTCACAAATGTCAGGTTCATTGTCTTTGTTTGCTTGTCTACGTGTCTGCAGCGACGTCATGTCCAGTCAAGATGGAGAGTAACTGAGCAGAATGACTGCTCATTGACTGCGACATGATCGAAAAAAGTTTTTGATGACTAGAAAAACTTCAAAAGCTTTAAAAATGCTTTTTTTTTTTTTTTTAATCAGATGTTAGTATTAAAAGTTACAATTACTTGTATAACTTTTTTGAAAAAGCCCTCCTTACAGTTTTTACACTAGCTCTAATACTTTTACCAGGGTAAATTACATTATTCATGACTTTTCTGCTTTGATTTTCTGCTTAAATCAATGATAGCTTCAAAAATTGTAGAGAGGAAGTTATTATATTTAATATTTTGAAATATAGATTTTTTTTTCTGAATCAACAATCTCTATGAAACCTATTAAACTTAAATGTATGTGTTTCTTTCCAGTTTGAGTCAATCAGCAGCTATAATATTACACTTGGGTCATATATTTTCAAAGTAAAAGCATGTTTAATATAGAGCACATCTTTTTGGTGCCTCCAACCTCCCTCTGGTTGCACTGAAAAGTTTTGAGTGACTGACATGAAAAACATGAGAAACTCTTAAAATCATGAGAAAAACTGTGTTTTACTGAATGTGTGTGTGTTTACATTAAACAACAATAATTTGGCAGATTTACACGTTAGTTTTGTTGTCTGGAGGTTTTATGGATCAAAGCTTTAAGTGCAGACAGAAACTCACTCCCATAATGAATGAACTTTTAATGTGCTGTAGGCAAGCTGCTAATGGACACACGCGCACACACACACACACACACACACACACACGCACACACACACACACACACACGCAATCACCAAAACACACTTACGATTTAGGAGGTATACATTCATACACACAAAGGTGGGAGCCGGCTAATGGCTGTCACTGTTGACTGATCACAGTGATCAGGCTGCTGCAGCTCTAATTGCAACCAAACAATTTGAAAACAAACAGAGCTAGGTCTGCGAGAGGAAGAGGAGGAAGAAGGCTAGGAAGAAGGAGGGAAGAACGAGGGAAAAACAGAAAAGTTATAAGAGGGAAATCTGGAAATAATTTAAACAAAAGAAAAACTAAGAAGAAACTGATGAAGTCATGACGACAGTACCAAACAAGATACTGTGCCATAGACGTTTTATAAATGCAATAAACAAAATAAGAAAGATAAACAAATGCAAGCTTTTTTTAACACGAAGCAGTTTACAAAGCGTCATGAAGCATCAATTTATATGCCGTTTCCACGTGTATTGAGGGAGTTCCGCTCTTAAAAATAACCCCAATAGGTAAAATCCATAAAGTAGGCCTACGGATGTTAAGGATTATAATACTCCTCACTACAAACTTTACTTACGCTTTTATCTGACAGACATGAACATTTTCACACTTTTCTCTCATTTCCACTCTCAAAGTTCAAACTTTCATAAAAAAAAAATCCAGAATTATAGAATGAAAACATATATATCTAATTGTGATCAAATATATGTGTAGATGCGCTAAACTGAACACATTCTGTACAAGAGATTGACGGACAAGGTGCTGCAGCTCAGCATAACAAGGATCAGAACATGAGGCCTTTATCTATAGGATGGAACCGCTGACGGCTACTGATCCTGTTAGCATGGACTTGTTTAACTCTCATTAAGGTTTGATCTATTTTCAATATTATTTTTAAACTAAATCCCATTCAGTCAATCATAGAAATATGGCACACATCTAAGATAGAAGACTGTGCACTCAGAGAGCTCACACAGAAGAGGAGGAGGCTCAATTTCTCTGCATGTCCACCAACAGACAACTTGTTCTAATAAACCAAATCCACAACACCGTTCAGTACAATGGAATGGAAAAGGAATAACCACAGTCCCCTGCGACAGACTGGCGACCAGTCCAGGGGTGTACCCTGCCTTCGCCCATGAGTAACCGGGTTAGGCTCCGGCAACCCCGTGACCCCAAAAGGGATAAAGCGGATTGGAAAATGTATGAATGAATAACCACAGTATACTTGCAGAAGACCATTAAAAGCACAAACATGCTCTTCTCCAGGCTAAAAGCCATCTTTCTCTTAGATTATGTTACCCAGAAACCTTGTGTTTTATCAGTTAATTGGGGCTTCAGCAAAATGAAGATAATATAAACCACAAAAAAACAAAGTCTCATCAGGGGTGGGGGGGTGTTTTTTTTTCAATGTGACTGTTAAAAAAATTAGGGTGATCAGAGCAAACCACAGAAATTAGGCTCAAAGCATAAAAATAAACACAATGCAGATGAACAGAAATAAGAAATATTTAAAGCGGACCTGAAAATGTAAATGTATTTACCTCTTTGCCTTCTGCAGAGCACGAGTGCAATCGATTGACCGAGGAGTCCCACAGAGAGGTTAAAACCTCCTGTGATTTGCTGGTGTAGAAGAGGCGGGCCTGGATGCATCGGAGGGTGCGGAGCATCCAGCCGTGCTGGCGTCGGATCTGCCGTTGGAGCTGATCCCACTGGCTGGAAACCATATGAAGGATATCCTTAAGAGCTGGAAGGAGAGAACGCAGGGATGTAAGAAAAGGAAATGAATGAGATCAGGTTTGAGCAAAAAAGACTAAAACAAAATAAAAGTTTTGTTTTATGTATTGTCGTCACTTGGAATATCTTTGGAAGAATGTTCATGATTAACCTACTCATCGTGCTCTTTTATCTAGCTTCATTTTGGAAGTGAGAGACATTGAGGGGGTTCCATCAGTTTGGTGCAATCTCTCATGGTCTGAATGCTCAGCCTGAAGTCACTTTACCAAAATTAAACTTCCTACTCTTCTCCTCCATCATTTTGTCCTCCTGTTTGTGACTCACAAAGCAATCAACAAAAGTCTTGGAAAGATGCCTGACTTTCTCACATGCACCTGGAGAAGATAAGAGGTGGAGCAGAAGAGGCCGATGTTAGGAGCAGTCAGCATCTGAAGAGGACAGATCATAGTCCAGATTGGGATTATTTGCTTAACTGTTGCTGTGTTTGTGCATGTGTGCATTAAGATAGTTTCATCAGGATAGAACTTTTTTTTTTACTCAGCAGAACCGAATGGAAGAAAACAGAACAAAATCTGTTTTCTATTACATGTTAAGTAGTTAGTTACATCAAATGGCCTTTGCTGAATTGTTTGGAGTTTTGTATGTGTTATGCATCTTGTTTTGAGGAAAGTTGTCTTATTTTCCGTCATGCAAGAAAAATAATCACATCAAGAAAGTTTTTCAATAGCAAAATAATTTTTGAGAAAAAACCAACAGCCAAACCAAAAGCCAACAGGACAACATCATCTGCAAAGAGCAGAGAGGAAATCCTGTGGTTCCCAAGCCAGAAATGCTCCAGCCCCTGGCTGCACCTAGAAATTCTGCCAATAAAGACTATGAACAGAACTAGTGATAAAGGACAGTCCTGGGGGAGTCTAATGTGCACCGGAAACAGGTCTGACTTATTGCTGGCTATGAACAAACCAAGCTCCTGCTCTGGTCATACCGAGACTGGCCAGCCCTCAGGAAGGCTCTGTGGACCCTATACTCCTCAGAATACCCTCCTCAGGACACCACAGGGGACGCAGTCAAACCCCTTCTCCAAATCCACAAAACACATGAGATCACTTGAGCACTCAAACCCTTCCACCACATTAAGGTGGCGGTTCATGCTGGTGGTGGTGGGGGAGGGGGGTTTCTTTTAAAAGGAAAATCTACCAATGGGGTAAGAATGTTTGACTTATTTCTAAGGAGGCGGCTTCTATAGTGCAGAGCTTTACTCCCACATTTTATAATGTCACGAGGCAAAAACCCCAGAAAATATTCAATTATCAGCTGCAGCCAAAGTTTCAGGTGGAGTGAGAGACTCATCCCACACCCACAGGATCACAACAACCTTAACCTCAGAAAAGACAATGATGGTGATCAGGAAGACGGAGAGGAGCTCTCATCAAACACAAAACATTTGGAGGCTCGAAAAGGGAGCAGCAATTTCCATCCCATAGGAGGCTGAAGACATGTTGTGTTTCCTAAAATCTTCTGTATCTTTGTGGCATCCAACCAACTCCCGTACAAGGAGTTGCAGCTGCTGAGAAGATTGAGATCCCACTGCTGTCATGGCAGAATTCACTGAAGTCCCACTTTTCTAATAAGAAGCGCTTTCAAGATGTCAGACATTTTTATTTTCTTCAGAGAAAGTAATGATGTCATGTTTGAAGAAAGCTGAGAACGATCAGTACTGTTCAGCAAAACATGCTTTTTACTGTGTGTTTTTTTTCAGAAGCACAGATTGTTTCAGCTCCTCCTCTGTCACATTTCCAAAATGCTGAAAGATTCAGAAAAATTATTTTGAGTGTGCTGCCACCGGCTATTTGATCTTTCTCTCCACATCTCATTTTCAGTCCTCATCTTCCCTCATCTCTCTTTTGGCTACATTTATATGAGCTCTTCTTTCTGAAGGTCACTCTGTTAATCCAAATATTAATAATGAATGGAGCGGGTTAGGGATCCATTATGAGCACCTGTGTGTGCCTGGCGTGTGTGTGAACATACCTGAGTGGTGGGAGGTGAGGACGCCGAGCAGCGCTTTGCCTTCCTCCATGATGCTGAGTTTCAGAGCGCAGTGACTGTCCATGCTCAGTTTGAAGCTCTGCAACACACACAGACACACATTGACCCAGAATCCATCTGTGTGTTAGAATGAGGTGGTTTCAAAAGTAGAAACAATTATAAATCAACATGTGAAGACTCCATTTACATCCCAGGTTTGTGTAATGCTGCGAGTCCATTGATTAAAAAAAAAAACAAAGCTGACAGATCTTCAGAAGCTGATGTTGAAGCATAAGCAGGCATGATTGGATTTGCTTCTGCAGCTACAGACAGAGGCAACAGAGAGGTATTTCAGGGCTGAGGAACAGGATACAAAGAAGCTCCCTCATGTGAAGAAGTTTAGGGACTTTTACCAATTGTCCTTGATCCACATTTCCATTCCATCGAACAAAAACTCAAGTACATGAAAATAGTAAAGAAAACAGTCAATGTCATTTTCAAACTCAAATGTAGTCTTTGATTTCATAAAATAAATCCATAATTGTTTTTTTTAAATCTAACTCTGCCAGCAACTCCACTATAAGCAAATAACAAATCATTTTTGAAAATTCACACCAAGTATGTTTAGAAAGCTTTTTCAGGCTGAAATCAACAGATCCAGGAACAGAGATCCTCCAAAACCCCAAAAATAAATTATCAGCGAATCAACACGTTGAGAAAACATCTCCCTCCCTAAAACACTGCCCCCCCCAACACACACACACACACACACACAGGAAACACAGTAAAAGTGTGGAGGAGATCAAATAAAAATTGACAAGAGAATAGAAATGATGCGATGAGAATGGAAGATAAATGGATAGATAGATAAATAGATGGATGAAGGCACAACACAGCCTGAGGCCATGCTGGCAAATACTGCAGTCAGGTCTCTGAGCACCAGTTCGGCCTTTTCTGATCTGATCTGTGTGCGTGAGCGAGTGTGTACAAGTGTGCACATGTGTGTGTTTCTCAAAGTACTCAAGCTTCCAAACTTAACCACCTCTGACAGACTGCTGGGCTGCTGTGGGAAATGCTGCAAAGAGATGTTCAGTCTCACACAACTACCCTGTGTGAGTGTGTGTGCATGTGAATACATGTGTGTGCACATGTATGGTGGTTGTTTACATCAAGTGGCAGCAGATTTCTTCAAAAAGGTTCATAAAGACCATCAAAGAAAAAAGACAAAAAGCAACTTTTGCAGCTCAAAACTAACTTAATACAGCTGTTGCACTGCAAACCATTTGATCCTTGCAAATATTTCAAAGCATTTTTTAGACATTCAAGAGACATTCAAGATATTTTAGCAGGTTTGAAGTTGTTTCAACTCATCTTTATGGTTATCCCGATCTGTTTTTTTGGGTGTGATCCGATTCCGAGTCATTTGATGTTGAGTATCTGCCGATACCGAGTCCTGATACTTTTGTCACACATTTAAAAAATGAACAAATTTAATAAACAGATTCAGGTTGTTCCACATTTTTATTTCACTAACCTTCTTTTATCATTTAACATAAAGCACTTCTGTAAAGTAACTTGAACAATCACGTAAAAATATTACAACTATAACTTGGGAAAGAAATCAACTATTTCTGGTAAATATCTACATAAAGATCTGATAATTAGTCATGGGACAATGTTTAGTAACTTTAGCTTTAATTTCTTCAGAACTTTTGAACATTTTTAACCAAATGTTATTTAAAATTCCTAAATATGAATGCCTGTTCTAGCATGAATATAAAGATTAGTATTCTTTACTAGCTGATATCATTAAAACCATTTATTATCTACTTATTTTTTAAGATTATTGGATTCTTTTTTAACCTCTCAAGAGGTTAAAGTCTTAAGACATCACTTTTTTTTAACCACTGTAGTTAATTTACTTAACTGGGGGTATGTTGGAAAATAAAAAGGCATATTAAAGAACAGCTCGGGTCTGAAGTGGTTAAATCATGGAGCTAGCATTTAGCACAGTTAGCAGCTGCTGTGCAGCCATCTCTCAGCAGCAGAGAGCTTAACTGCTTTTTTCTGTTGAAATGTATTTGTAGGTTGGTGTTTGCATCAAGACAGGCCAATAGAAATACTTGTTGTCTGTTTAAAAAGTTTTTTTAAAGAGTTATTGATCCCGGTAGTCAGAATCTATGAATTTCTCCCTAGACTTCATCCTTGACATATAAACTGTTCCCTCAACTTATTAAAAGAAAAACTCTGTACCCATTTTTTTAAAGTGATACTTGTAATATTAGATAAAATTTCTTTTTATTTCTGCCAAAAATGCAAGAGATCCATTTCAAAACTTTGCTTTTAAGGTTTAATATTCAAGATAATATGTCAAAAAAGTAAAAATGATATTGAAACCCAAAAGCATCTATTTCATTCGTGCAATTTGGTCAATAATTTTTGGGGAGAATTATATCGATGGCAAAAAATACAATTACATTATTTACATACTCTAATATTCAATTTGGTTGTATTGACAAAGAAAAGAAAATCCCATCTTTGTTTAACAACTTAGTTATTTTTAGTTCATTTATTATTCACATATGTTGTTTTTTGAAAGAGTCCCAATTTGTGTTTTTAAAAATGATTTTCATCTTTTTTGTAAATCTCTTTAAAAGATAAAAATAAGAATGCCACAAAACTTTTAAATTGTCAGTTTACCTGGACTGATGTGATCTTTGCTTACCCTTGAAGTTAAGAATGCCCTTAGTTAGGTTCTTTTATCTTTTAATGCCTTATATATCTGAGTACGGCTGGTAATATATTATTTATATATTTTTTATTTTATGTTGTTGGTGTGTTTTATGTTATAGAAATGCTTTTTTTGTCTTGTCCTTTTCTTCACCTTTACTAAGGATTAAGTTGACATCCTTTTGTCATTATATATCTATTTATAAATATTTATATATAATGTTGTTATAATGCCATGTTTTGCAATGTCTAATTTGTCAATAATAAAAAAAATATTAATAAAAAAAAAAATCTCGCTAGCCTGACACAACTGTTTTTGTTAGCTTCCTGCTTGAACAATTGCAGTATTCTGCTGCACTTTACAGCAATAAAATGTCGTGAGCCGTTCATGACATGCAGACTTCTGGTGGAGTTATTATCCGGAATAATGGGCTCAAAATATACAGCGCTGTTCAAATAACAAAAAAAATAATAATTATCTGATATTGATCGGGAGACAACAACCGATACCATTCCGAGCTATCAAACACTTGACCATGCCAATTTTCAGTCACCAGATCGGATCAGTACATCCCTACTCAATTTTGCTCTTTCCAAGCTTTTCTCAAAATCAGAGCTAGAATCTAAAAATAAGAAATCTATTATCAAAATGAGTTGGAATCCTTTTGCTCCATACTCTTGACAAAAAGAAAAGCATGAGTTAAAACTGAAAAAAATTTGATTACTCTGTCATTTTTGGTTGAATTTTAAAGAAGTTATTTTACAATTCAATACATTTTGTTAAATAAAAGTTAAACTGGAATTTATAATTATTTTGAAAAAAATGTAGATTTATGTTCTAAAGAGTAAGTGCTAATTTTAAATTTTATGGGGATTTATCAAGATGGGCCACCTTGTCCTAAGATAAAATTCTCATTTTGTCCACATTTTGTTTTAAAATAAGTCATTTCCACTTACTTTATATCTTCCAATAATGTCCGGTCTCTAACAGATCCCGGTCTCCAATAAATGCTGGGTCTAACAGGTGTTGGTTGTATTAGACACTGGTCTCTAATAGAGGCCGGGCTCAATAAAAGACCCCCCACCCCCCGCGCACGTGCTGAGTACTCAGTCAGGCAGAGGGTGAGGGATGGGTGTCTGTGGCTTTCATGTTGTGAACCAGTGCAGCATGGCTCATTCCATTTTTTTTTTTTTTTTTACTTTTTGTGGAGGAATATGCCAAAGAACATTCTGGTGAGGAATCTGAACCACATTTTGGGATGAATCCTAATCTTATCCAATACCTTTTTTTGGATATTGATATCTCGATCATGTGATTTCTTTTTACCAGTAAGCAAAAATATCAGCTTCGTGGACAGATCAATTTACTATTCTAGTGATTTTCTTCCTATTTATAGGCCTTCTCTTTTTGCACTTATTTTGTAGGTTCTGTTAACAGAGTTATATCTGACCTCATTTATAGAAGCACACTAATGTGACTAAACATCTAAAAGAATTCCTTGGTTGGTATACAAACATTCAGGATTGCTGTTTCACCTGAATGCATCTCCAAACAGTGGAGTGGGAAGACATGCTTTATGCCCACAGACGACTTTGTGTAAAGCAGTTTGGTAAAGGACGCTGTGTGTAATGAGACTCATACTGTAACCCTGAAGTGCTTCAATAACTTCCCACGTCTGCGCATGAGCGGTGTGCAAATGTTCTGCTGAACTGAAGTAAAGTTAATGTCTTCTCTGCGAGAGCCGTTTGTCTCTTCAAAGGACACGAGCAGATATGGCTGTGCGCTGCACGTGTTGCACAGGCAGATAAACCATAAAATATCACTTTGAAAACCAACACACAGCCATCTCCCTCCTCCATGCCCCCCATCCCCTTCATAAATCAACATTATCCAGATAAAACAGCGCTGTGTGCTTTCTAAAGTCCTAAATGCCTGCAAACGTCATCATTTACTGCAAATCTCACAGCTGATTGGGTAATTTTACAGATGCAGCCGCCACTCTGCCCCACTTAATTTCCAGATAAGCTGGTGAAATACCTCACAGCTAATAAACATAAAATAGATCTATCAGAGCTACAGAAAACAGCGTGACTGTCTGCCTCTCTGGGATAGGGCTGCCTGATGCTGCGAATGAATTAGGTTGTGCAGATTAGCTAAGCCATCAGGGAGCCATCGTATTTCAGCTCTTTATTCCGCTAACGATTCGGCTCACTTTCCTCCGTTTAATATATGGAGAGTATAGAATCGATAAGAGTAGAACAGCCAACCATCAATCATACAATGATAAGACATGCAGAGCAGCCCTGCTTATATAGACGTCAGACAGCAGGCGGTAATAAGATGCTCTGTGTTTGTATTTTTGCATCTGTGTGTGTGTGTGTGTGGTGATGGTGGTGGTAGTGGGAAAGTGTGTTAAACATTCAGTCAATGAGTTTGACAGGAACTGAGGACAGAGTGCATGTTTGTGCACGTCTGAACTGAGAGATGATGAGTTATATGGTTAAAAGTCAAATCAGCAAAAACATCCTCGATTTACTGCTCAACCCCAAAAGAGACATGAAAGTTTGAGCCTGCATATTCTATTACAACTTTTTTTTTTAGAAATATTGCATCAAAGAGAAGATCATTTTTTGCTTCGTTTTGTCCTGTTCAGCAGCTGAGCAAACAGTAGAGAACCTAATTGATCACGGTGGTCATATCAACCAGCAGAGCTGATCATGTGTGAGCCCTGGTTCTTCACATGATCAGCAGATTTGCTCATTACAAAGAGGCCCTGGTCTGACATCCTGCTTGATCGCAGTTCATGCTGGAAATTGTGCCTTTGATAGATGGACAAACCTGCTCTCCTGAGCATGAAATACTTTTTAAGTTACCTGTTGTCATGCCTCAGCCAGGCTCTACCTCTGACCATCAGAGTGAGTCCTCTCTTGAATATTGATTCCCCACGTATCCACCAGCGGTCTCATCTTCTCATCAGCCTCACCATACTTATAGGTCCCGTTTAGACACTTCCCTTTGTGAAGTCTAGCCTTGTCAGCGGCTCTCAATGATCCATGGGAGCAGCTCATGGACGTTAAACAAGGAGATGAGACCGCCGCTGCATACTTCCTTTCGCTTCAGGACATTAGCTGCCCAGACGGCCGCACGCGCTCATCATGAGCGCGCTTCTCCCGGAGAACCCATGCAGCTGGGGTCCACGTGCCTTACGCCAGAGGAACGTAGCCGGCGCATGCGCGGGAACCTATGTCTATACTGCAGCCACCCTGGTCACCAGCTTCATGCCCCAATCGTTCGCCTAGACGATCGGGGGAGGGGGGGGGGGG
>BSAI01000101.1:7082137-7095811 GCA_036245035.1 Adrianichthys oophorus
GGGTGAGATGAGTGATACTTTCCCTACTCTTGAAGTACCGATTGTTCTAAGGATAGCTAACAGACTCATTAAGACCAAAGCTATGATAGAGGAGCTGCAGGAAATTTAATTGACTTGGCTTTTGCCCAAGCTAACTTTATTCCCCTGCTGCCCTGTGAGTTGCGAGTGGCAGTTTCCGCCCTAGATGGTCGTCCCCTCGGCTCAGGTCGGATCAAGTTCCTGACTCCGGATCTTCAACTTGACATCCAGCACCAACATCAGGAACTCATCCAGTTCTTTGCTATTGACTCTTCCTGCTGTACCCTCATCCTGGGACTACCATGGCTAGAGACCCACGAGCCCACCATCATCTGGTCGAAAACACAAAAGTTTGAGTCACTGGTCTGTCACCTTCATCACCTTCTCCACCCGTCCAGAGCTTCAGCCAAGCCACAACGTTACCAGCTAGCCGTTACCGAGATCACCATGGACAACTCCATCACCCCTCAAGATTCAAAGGAGGCGTTCAACAAACAAAAAGCCACATGGCTACCTCCTCACCGAAAATATGATGGTGTCATCGACCTTCTACCTGGAGTTGTTCCAGCGAGAAGAAGGGTCTTCGCCTCGTCACAGCCAGAGATTGAGGCCATGAAGGCTTACATCCAAGAGGAACTAGAAATGGGGTTTATTCCACTATTTACTTTACCCGCTTTAGCCGACTTCTTCTTTGTGAAAAAGAAAGATTGTGGTCTTCGTCCCTGCATTGACTACCGCAGTCACAAAGAAAGCACCATAAAGTTCCGGTACCACCATACCATTGCTTCCCCCAGCCCTGGAGCTGCTGCATTAGGCCAACATTTACACCAAGCTGGACCTGCGCAGTTCTTATAAACTCATTCGCATCTGTGAGGGGGATGAATGGAAAACAGCTTTTTCAACCACTACAGGCCATTGCGAATACCTGGTGATGCCCTTTGGCCTTTGCAACGCCCTGTCCGTATTTCAGGCCCTTTATCAATGATGTATTTAGAGACATGCTCAACCGCTTCGTCATTGTATATTTGGATGACATTCTTATTTATTCCCACAGTCTTGAAGATCATGTCTCCCATGTCAGGCAGGTCCTGCAGTGGCTGATCGATAATCATTTGTATGCCAAATAAGAGAAGTGTGAATTCCACAAAACCTCCATCTCCTTCCTCAGTTACATAATCGGTCCTCAGGGCGTGGCCATGGATGAGAGCAAGGGTAGAGACTGTGCTACAGTGGCCTGAACCTACCACAGTGATGGAACTGCAACGCTTCCTCGGCTTCGCCAATTTCTACCGCCGCTTCATCCGTGGCTTCAGCTCTGTGGCGGCACCTCTCACCTCTCTTCTCAAGGGGGCGCCCAAGTGCCTACAGTGGACTCCGGAAGCTACCTCAGCTTTCAGAAACCTCAAATAATGCTTCTCACATGCACCTATTCTGTGTCATCGGGATCCCTCCATTCAGTTCATCGTGAAGGTGGATGCCTCGAGCACAGGCATCGGGGCAGTTCGGTCTCAGCGTCATGGTCAGAACTCCAAGATCTATCCACGTGCATTTTATTCCAGGAAACTCAGTGACACAGAGAGGAACTACGACGTGGGGGTCGCGAGTTGCTCTCCATGAAAGAGGCCTTCACGGAGTGGAGACACTGGTTGGAGAAGGCGCCACATCCTTTCCTGGTGTTGACGGACCACAAGAATCTCGAGTACATCAAGTCAGCTAAAAGGTTGAACCCTTGTCAAACACACTGGTCTCTCTTTTTCTCCCGTTTCCACTTTCAAATCACCTTTCGACCAGGTTCCAGGAACGGCAAGACAGACGCACGTTCTCGCCTGTATGAGATGGAAGATGAAGGACTGAGTTCTGCTGAGCATGTAGTACCCGCCTACTTAATCCTGGCTCCCATACAGTCGGATATCATCATAGAGCTGACGGACATCAATCAGAGCGAACTACCTCCTCAGTCATGTCCTGCCGATCGAGTTTAGGTACCCCCATCTCATCGGCAGAAGGTTCTTCACCTGGTGCATGACACACCGTCAGCAGGACACTCAGGTATAGCAGGAACTGCTAGCCCCAGCCGGGCTCCTACAACCACTGCCCACACCGCAACATCTCTGGTCTCACATAGCGGTGGACTTCATCGCTGACCTACCTTGCCCCAAAGGTAACAACACCACCATCCTCTCCTGAATATTGATTCACAACGTCTCCACCAGCTGTGTCTTATCTTCTTACCAGCCTCACCATACTTATAGGTACTGTTTAGACTCTGCCCTTTGGGAAGTCTTGTTTTGTCTAGTAGACAGTCTGACCGTTTATACTCCTGGTGTGATCTCCTGTGCCTTGACTTTGCCTGTCTCTCGCCATCCTGCCTGTCCTTGTGTTTTTGACCCTTGCCTGGATTTTTGACTTCTGCCATGTCTTGCTCATGTTCTAAATCATTAAACCGGTTGCACATAGATTCACACGTCTCCGCCTCTTTGTGTCACCTGTGTTAAAATTATGAAAGACTTTTTAATTTTCTTGTTTTTTTTTAGATGACTATAGAGCAAAAAAAGTAATGAATAATCTGTCCTCCACGCCAAAAAAGATGTAAGTTTATCCCACTTTATTTAAAGAGTCATGTAAATCACAATACACTTATCACACACACAAACAATGACAAGTTCCATTTTCATAATGTCCCTTGAGGTGGCCGTATGAGCCTCAAGAGAATTGAAAGGCACACCTACTGTATGTTCCTCTTAAGATGAGGCAGGTCAAACCCTGTACGGATGCTTGTGACTAAGGGAAAGCCTGTTGTTCAATAAATGTGTTCCTGTCAGCCGTTCCTGAGTTCAGTCCTTAAAGAACCTCTTGATCCACTTTCTCTAGTTCTGTTTATTTCTGTGACTGCAGGCATTTTTGTCCGTCTGTCAAGCAGGACGTCAGCATGTTCAGGAACAACAGAAGGTGTCAGAGACAGAAAAAGAGAGTTTACCCACAATAAACAGACTTTAAAGTGAGCACTATTTAATCATTGGTTTGTCTTCATTAAAGTCTGAGTTATGAAAAAGTCAAGGCTGCAGTTCTTTCAAGTTTATGGAAAAAGAAATAGCTGCCCTTAACAAAATATGGTGTCAGAAAAAAAAGAAAATCTTATTCCCTTCAGTTCTTGACGAGCTAAACCTTCAGCCCGAATTGGTGATACTGAGGAACCACGACACAACATGTAAAAACCACTCTGATAATCCTTTAAATTTATTTTCAAAGTGTTCCCAGTAGTCTTTTAATTATCATTATGTCATTTTTAGGTAAAATCTAAAAACTGTGTTGATTTCTAGGACATAGTTTCTGCAAATGGCAGGACTTCATTAGAAATTCACCTCTGAGTTGCAGGTGGGATCAATGGGGTGGACCAACCCCGCCCACCTTTCCCATTGCTGAGAGCTCGAAGCAGGAAGCTTGTGCCCACCCAGCATATCTTCTGTCACAAATATGCTCTTTTTCAAATAGCATTTTTTCATCTACTCCTGATTCACAATGATGTATAAAGAAATACTAAAATACTAATGAGTGTGTATGGGTGTGTGATTGCGGCCCTGTGACTGATAGACATGCATGTGCATGCTGTACCCTGCCTTTGCCCACGAGTGGCTGAGTTAGGCTCTGGCAACCCCGTGACCCCAAAAGGGACAAAACGAGTTTAGAAAATGGATGGATGAATGGATCTGTACTATAATGTAATACGATGAGAAATATTCCCATTCATTTAGAAAAGCTTACTTTGGCTCATATGTTCTGAGTCTCCATCCTGGATTTATCACAAGTGTTCATATTGGGAAGGTCAGATTTACACTCTAACCTGTTGAACAAAAACATATAGCTTTAAGAACTAGATTGCTTCTCACTGATAACTGATAAGGTCAGAGCCTCCAAAGCCAAAGCTCACCACATTACTTTTAATGTGGGTTCTAGAATGTATAAACAGATGGGAGCGGTTTCATTTCAACTCCTGGATGGTGAAAGAAGCAGGTATGTTTTGAGATTTTTAAGCTCTTCCAGCCTTAAAATTGTGAGTCTGCTCTGATTAGCATACGCTGACTGGAATCGGATGTGAGCGGCTTCAAAGCCTTAGTGATTAGATTACCTGTTAGCATTAGCATATTAGCCTGGAGCACAGGGTAGGAGGATCTCAGAAGCCTAGCTAATACGTTTAGCTTTTAGCCGGTGCATATTAGCGTGGAGCTGTGAGGTATGCAGTGTTGATATGGAGATGACATTGAGGTTTGTCATTGAGCCTGCCTGTTGTGGGGCACTGATCAGATGCAGCTTGGTGCGCACACACACATGCTGCAGTTGGACAAATGAGACATGATCTGATCAAAGAATCTTTGTAATAATAACAACTAAATTGTTTCCATTTATGAAGCGAGAGGAGCTTGATGGTGCTCCCTCAGGACTGTTCATGTGTGTACACCTGTGTGAGCTTGTGTCTTCATATGGCTCTCTTTTTCTGGTTCTTCTCTTTTTGCTGTCTCTGTTTTCCTGTGGAGTCTTTATATTCAGTAATATAATACTTCTTCTACTCTTCTTCCTTCAGTATCATTTTCTCTCCCTCACTCTGCTTTCCTTCAGTCATGTGTCTCAGTGTTGCAGTTTTTTCAACTTTTTTTGTATATTTTCCCCTTGTCTTAATGACTTCTCCCTCCTTAGTTTGTCGTTGTAATCACTCTGTTCCTTCTCTTATTCTCTTCAATTCACATCTAAAACTATCTCTCAGTGGCCACAATCACATTTGAAAAAGTTTAATCTTTTTTCATGCAAGTCCTCCATTTGTCCAATTTCCCATCACTGCAGCAACTTTCACTGATGTGCACGTCAGGGACGTCCAATTTCAATGCAAAGTCAATGTATAAATGCGATCAGAGGTTCCTGCAGTACATTTTAAGCATCAGGCACAGCATGACAGTCAGGTGGTACTGCGTATCGGGCGGCGGGACAATGTGGCATGGTAAAAAATTTTGATGTGAGGTGAATACTTGGCAGCGGCACAGAAGTTAAACTATTTAAACTTTGGCGGAGATTTCACATTGAATTAACCAATCAGGAAACTCAGCTTTGGCGTTTGGACGCATTGGTGACAAAAGCAGAGGGTGGAGTCCAAAACCAACATGGAGGAGAACCTGATTGTTCTCCTGCTGAACTTTAGGATATTTTTCTCATTTGCCTCAAGACAGTAATGAAAATGTCCTCTAATTATGACGCGCAAACCAGGCAAGCTTGCAAAAGTAACGTTCTCCATTTACTCACCCATTTTTTATTATTTATTTTGTGAAAATGTAATATGTTGATCCCGGACTTGAGCTGAGCAAAATGATAAAACACTGGATATGAACATCTTGGAAATGTGGGCTTGGCTGGCAAAAAACCTTTGTTGCTAAGGGAATCCAAACGTTTTACTTTTGCCAATTCTTTAGAAACTTATGTCGATCCGTTCGGCATTCACAGACAACTAAAACATAAAATAGTTGCTATGGAGAAAAAAACAGAAAAAAAAAAAAAAAAGACGTTATTTTGAAAAAAGTGCTTTTTACATAAATTTGTCACATACAGTTCAGATCAGTCTTTTACAGAAAGAGAAGGCGGGGGGGGGGATCTAGGGTGGCTTCTTAGCAAGTAAGGTCAGGTCAAAGTAGGGCGGTGAGCGGCGGTGGTGCAAAGAGGCGGGCAGCGAGTGTGTGGGCAGGTAGCAGCAAAAGTGTGGGCAGGTAGCGGCAAGAACGTGGGCAGGTAGTGCCTGTCGGACATCCAACGCCGCTCACAGCTTGAATTTTATTATTTTTTCCCTTCTGGGGACATGATTACTGCTATTGTAGGACTCTTCAAAAATAAATAAACGTGAACTTTCAACATCATCATTGACTGCATTGATATACAATCAATGCTTCCATGCATTGATGAGGTTAAAAACTTTTGACGATAGCTCCTTCCACATGCAGTATCAGGTTTATGAACACATTTTTGAACAATAAAAAAACTAATAGGTTAAGTTGTTTGCAGATTTACATCAATGTACTAGCATTACATAAAAGCAGCATCACTTCAGAAGACAGATATACACTTTATTTATCCCAAGCAAAATTTGTGAAGACAGCAAGGTGCTTTCCGATTTGATCAACCTAACAATTTACTGTCGGTACGGAAAGTATTCAGACTCCCTTACATTTTTTCACTCTTTGTTATATTGCAGCCATTTGCTAAAATCATTTAAATTCTTTTTTTTTCTCATTAATGTACACACAGCACCCCATATTGACAAAAAACACTGAATTTTTAACATTTTTGCTGATTTTTAAAAAAAGAAAAACTGAAATATCACGTTCCTAAGTATTCAGACCCTTTGCTCAGTATTTAGTAGCAGCACTCTTTTGATCTAACACAGACATGAGTCTTTTGGGAAAGATGCAACAAGTTTTTCACACCTGGATTTGGGGATCCTCTGCCATTCCTCCTTGCAGATCCTCTCCAGTTCTGTCAGGTTGGATGGTAAACGTTGGTGGACAGCCATTTTCAAGTCTCTCCAGAGATGCTCAATTGGGTTTAAGTAACTTCACCAAACACACCCCAACACACACACACACACACACTAATACATTACACAAGGAAGGTGGGACCACTGATCTTCTGTCCCCTACCCCATCCCTGGCAGAGGGAACAGGGCCTTCAGCAGCGGCAGCCTTGTCTCTTGGGTGTCGGCCTCCTGGGCCCGGCGGTTGGTTGGTATGCAAAAGTGTGCATGTGAACTGGATGTGGACAAGTTTGTAAAAACTTTTGGAGCCAGATGGTATATTTGTAACAGCTGAGTGTGTGGACAGGCCCCGCCCATTTTAGACCAATGACCAACACCCCCCCACACACCCCACACCCCGACAACTCTCTCTTTTTCCGTCCGGTCCAACGAAAAGAACACAAATAAAACATAGTAATAATAATAATAACTAATATAAATAAAGTTTAGCTTAAATCACAAAAGGGGCTTAAACTAATATACATTTTGTGCTCTCTATGATTTATAACCCCCGATTGTAAGAGTAAAATCTGTCTAATACAAGAGGCTCTCAGCTCATATCTGTTTGCTCAGCTGTTGGACAGGACAAGATAAAAAAAACCAAAAAAAAGAACAAAAAAAAAAGGAAATTTTCAGGTCTCTCCAGAGATGCTCAATTGGGTTTAAGTCAGAGCTCTCCCTGGGCCATTCAAGAACAGTCACAGAGTTGTTGTGAAGCCACTCCTTGGTTATTTTAGCTGTGTGCTTTGGGTTATTGTCTTGCTGGAAGGTGAACCTTCGGCCCAGTCTGAGGTCCTGAGCACTCTGGAGAAGGTTTTCATCCAGGATATCCCTGTACTTGGCCGCATTCATCTTTCCCTTTTGATTGCAACCAGTCGTCCTGTCTCTGTGGCTGAAAAACACCCCCACAGCATGATGCTGCCACCACCATGCTTCACTGTTGGGACTGTATTGAACAGGTGATGAGCTGTGCCTGTGTTTTTTTAGCAAACTCCATTCGCGAGGAGAGGCTTCCGTCAGGTCACGCTGACATAAAGCCCCGACTGGTGGAGGGCTGCAGTGATGGTTGACTTTCTATAACTTTCTCCCTACTGCATCTCTGGAGCTCAGCCACAGTGATCTTTGGGTTCTTCTTTACCTCTCTCACCAAGGCTCTTCTCCCCCAATAGCTCAGTTTGGCCAGATGGCCAGCTCTAGGCAGGGTTCTGGTCGTCATCTTCCATTTGAGAATTATGGAGGCCACTGTGCTCTTTTAGCACATTTTAGCAAATGGCTGCAATATAACAAAGAGTGAAAATTTTAAGGGGCTCTGAATACTTTCCGTACCCACTGTACATCAAGAACTCATCATATTGCTCCAACTAAGTTGGAGTTCTGTTTTTTCAGTGTCTCCAGGTCGACCTGACAAGCTACAGCCAGATAAAGACAGGAAAAGAATTGAAATATTCTTTGAATACAGCATGGATATACAGAATAAACGAATAGGTTAAACTTTGAGGTGGAGAATTTTACTAAGCTAAATGACAAAAAACAGGCATGCCAGTCCACATGCAGCTCTGAAGCACGTCCATAGCTCAGTCAGGGGGACAATGGCCTAAGCAGAGATGCCAATGTCTCTATCTTCACAGAAACTTCCTCCAGTTCTGCCAGAGACCCCAATGTGTTGCCAGGCCAGCTGAGAGACATCGGCCTTCCAACATGTCATGCCCGTGAGACCTCCTAAAGCATCAAAAGAGATGCGCAGTCTGGCCCACCCCGGTTTGGAAGTCCAAATACACTATTGCCATGACGTCCAAAAGGCAGAGAACCACTTCCCCCCTCCTGAGACAACAAGTGGTTTTCCAGAATTTAGAACTTCTCTTTGGCCTTCTTGAAGCCTTTCCAGACCGGAGTTGCAACTATGCTGCTTTGACTGTCAATGAATGTCAGCTGCTTCAGGAGTCCCATAACCCAGCCAGACTCAATAGCACTTTTCAGCTTGATGACATCCTTAACTTCCAGTGACCAACTCCATGGACTGATGTGCCAACAGGCACCATAGAAACACAGCTATAGCTTCAAAACACCTAAAAGAGTTGAAATGGAAAACATGGTCAACTTTGACTCAATGTCTACAGCCTTTTATAGTACCTTGCTAAAGCTCTCCTGGATGTGGGAGTTTAAGACTCGTTTAAGAGTCAGTTCAGCCAAGCGTTCCAACCAAACTGTGACAAAACATTTGGGCCTGTCCAGTCTGTCTGGCCTTCTCTGTAACCAGCAAGTCCAACTCTCCACCAGATGGTGATTACAAACTCTGCTCCTCTCTTCATTTGAATGCTCTACGGTCCGAGGTCAGATAACTCAACTATGAAATAAATCATCAACCTCCTGCTTAAAGTGCCCTGGTGCCATGTGCACTGATAGATACCCTTGTGTTTGAACATGGTGTTCATGATGGACAAACTGTTATTGGCACAGAAGTCCAATAACAAAACACCACACTGGTTCACATCAGGGAGGTTATTCATCCATGGGAGGAATGGGTTCCCAAGTTGTTAATCAAATCAAACCATACCATTATAAAATCATTCCAAAAAGAAATAAATCGATAATTGATCTTTGAAAAAACCATGTGGATTGCAGCATTCACACATAAGTGATTCTCCTCTTTTCTTTCATACGTTTTTTGGCACGTAAAAATTCTGTCATACTTTCAGCAATTTCAGCAAAAACTAATATTTTAGCAATATGCTAACTTTTTTGCTAATTTAGCATCTACTGAGGGTGTTTTGGGCTAATTTGTAGTTAAGGTAGTATATCAGCAAAATGCTAGGTTTTTGGTAAATTTAGCATCTCCTGAGGTTTTTTTTTTTGGCTAATTTGTAGTTAAGCTAGTATATTAGCAAAATGCTAGCTTTTTTGGCAAATTTAGCATCTACTAAGGTTTTTTGGACTAACTTGAAGCTAAGCTAGGATCCTGGCAATCTGCTAGCTTTTTGGCTAATTTAGCATCTACTGAGGTTTTATAGGCGGATTTGGAGTTAAGCTAATATTTTTGCAACGTGTTAGCTTTTTTTTGGCTAATTTGGAGATAAGTTAACATTTTAGCTACGTGCCAGCTTTCTTCTTTTGGCTAATATCGCATCTACTGAGGCTTTTTAGGGGGTTCTTTGGAGTTGAGCGAGTATTTTAGCAATGTGCTAGCTTTTTTGGGTTATTTTGGCACCTACTGAGGTTTTTTTGGGCTAATTTGGAGTTCATTGTGCACTTTCTGCAGTTTCTGCAACTTTAAGTCCTTTTGCAACATTAGCTTTATGCAATAGCTTTAGCATTTTCAGAAAAGAGTTTCAGCATATTCAGTGACCACATTCAGCAAACAGCATTCACACTAGCATTATCCCAGTTGCAATGCAACTTTTCTAGTGCTCTCCTTGTATTATTTTGATGTGGAAAAACCACAGTGGGCTAAACTTCTTTGAACTAAAATATGAATGATTTGTTTTGATTCCTGTTTATTTGTTCAAATATTTAATTTACAGTTGCTTGTCGTGCAAGAAACACAAGGATTGTGGAAAACATCACCTTCACTGTCAGTATTTATCTCTGAGTCACATTGGCTGAATTTTTGGCTAAAGTTGTCCTGGATCAGTTTTAGGTCATTGAATCGTATTGTTCAAAATGAACCAAGATTAATCCGATCAGGAACTACAAATTATGATATGAATCAATTTGTTGTTAAAATTAATTGTTACACTCCCAGTTTTTTGGAACCTCTCAAAACCTGCAGATTATAACCTTCACTTGGCCCCACACTTTTATTTTAAAAAAATGTCAACACACCTAGATTGGACCAAAGTGTAGAACTTAGTCTACGTAAAATTAAATCATTTTATTCCTCTCTCATTTGAGCTGCATGAATGTGTTGTTTGTTTTTAAGCAGAATAAATATCTGTAAAATATCTGTTACTGCTAGTACTTGCTGGAATTTGTTACCTTTGACAAATGGTATCGCTGCAAAGTAAAGCAAGTTGGTTCCAAAACTAGACCCGAGAAAAAACATAAAAAACAACTATCACCCAAGCACCTCCACCACTAAGACTAAATGCTGTCTTTAGTGACCAGTTCCTCCGTTTCTAAACCAAAAGAGTAGCAATTATTTTGCTTGTTGTTTCAGTGTGGATGTGAATCTTTACAAAAACAACCTAAGACCTAAGAGTGGTCATTTCTGCACACGGCCTGTATTTTCAGATTGAGCCAGTATGTTGTGTATTGGACTTCTCCCTCCTGCTCTCACATCTCTTTATCTCCCTCCCCCCTCATGTTGCCACCAGTAGTCTGTTGCTTCTAATGGGATTCAAAGGCCTGGATCGCCCATCAGACCAAATCAATAGGCCTTTCATTGGCCGCCATCTCTTAGCACCTTACAAAGAGCAGCCTGTGTGTGCGTTTTTGTGAGATTGTGATCAGGTGGATGTGTGTAAAAGATTGTGCATGCTAGCATCCTCTGCCTCACTGATCTCCCCAGGGTTCCGGAAAGGCCTGTGTTTATGCGCTACACGCATCCTAAAACGCACAAACACAGAAAAACAAACACACACACTCACGCTTCTGCAGACACACATGCCAGCTGGACCAAATATTCAATTGGGATGGCTGCAGCCTGTTAGCACAAACCCCCACAATGTAATTCATTCTGAGTAATTCTGCCCTGACATCACATTTTTATGTTGTTTCTTTTGTTTCTAAAGTTAGAATTGTGCAAAAACATCCCTGAATAAACCTTCTGCAGGCAAATAATCAAAGCTTCTAAAAACTGAGGCCTGCAGTCCTTCCAATGAGTTATGAGTCTGCCTGATGCTACTAAGATGACAGCAACACCAACAGAGAGGCCAGCTGCAGCATCGGCTTTAAATAGCAACTTAACTGTACCAATACTCTGTAAAATACATCGTTCCATAACACCTTAAATTAGTGTTACAGATTCACATATTTAGACTGAGCTTTTTTTTTGTTTTACAAAGTACTAGTTCTTAGTTAATCTATAATATGAGCGATTAAAACATTGCAGTAGGTAGACATAAGCAACAAAACAAACTATCTCTTTAAATTTTGATTGTTAAGGTGCATTCACACTTAACGCAATTCGTGCAGCCAATTCCGCATAGCCCACGACTTTCTCGCTGCGCAAAGGATTCGCTGCTCGCCACGTTGCCAAAATTGTGTTCCCTAAGCTCGCCGCCTCATTCTAGTGTGGGAGGAGCTGGCAGCTAATGTTTTTAGCCTGATTGCTATACGGAGCTGTGTCTGTTTATCTCATTTACAATGAATGGGAGACACAGATAATGTTTCGAGATCAGGTTTATTTACTAACTCTAAGAGCTCTACAAAACATCAGTGATCAAGTCTCTGTGTTTGGGTTCATAAGAACATTTAGTCTCCCTTTAGCTGCAGTGAGTTTCTCTCCTGCTGCTGTGTCTGATTGACGGTCGCTTCTGTGGTGTTTCCGTCTCCCTCTCACGGAGTTCAAATGCTTACTGTCACGCATTAACATGAGACGGAAAAAATAAAAACAATAATAAAATAAGGGGACCTTTTTTTATTATTGTCTCAATGAAAATAAGAAAACATCATAAAGTTCAGGAGGCCTGAGCAGACTGCTTTCCCATCCAGCAGCGGCCCTCTGTCTGGCTGTGAGCTCGTCTCCTGGGAGCCGGCATAGTAAGAGTGTCCACTACAGCTCCATAGGTCCTGTGACAGACTCTCTAGAATGTACCTGCCTTTGCCCAACATTAACCTGGACGGAAGCTGGAAATCCTGCTGCCCAGAAAGGGATACAGCGGGTTAAGAAAATGAATGGAAGTTCAGGAGAACTATGGATCGATCCACCATATTGGATGTTTTCTCCCTGCTGTCACTGAAAACGTCACGTGCCCGAAGTTGAGTCCCTGATTGGTTGAGGAGACGCAGCCACCTCCCCAGAGTTCAGGATTTTTTTTCTTAACCCTGGCCAGCCGTTCAATTTGCGCCACATCTGTCAATTCAGGCTGTTTCCAGACTTTTGCTCTGCGTCGGTCACTCAATTTGTGCCACAGTACCTCAATTTGCGTCTAAACCATTGACTTTACATTGAAACTGGCCGCCTCTGCTGTGCAAAACGTGTTCTGTGTGTAGGCACCATTAGACCTCAATGGTTAGTGCTTTCACTTCACCCGGGTTCAAATCCTGGCTTGGTCCTGTGTGTGTGAAGTTTACATGTTCTGCTTATGCATAAGTGGATTTTCTCTGGCTTCCGCCCACAGTCCAAAAACATGCTGCATAAGGTCATTGCAGCTTTTAAATTGGGAATATGAGTGTGTGGGCCTGCAAAAGACTGGTGACCTACCTACCTTTGCCCAACAGAAGCTTTGACAGGCTCCAGCAATCCTTTACTTTTAAACTGATTCAATTTGAAATATAGGTGGATGGTGTTTGTTCACTGCATCCATAAACGTCCTCTTTGTTTTTTTATGTAATAGCTATAAATTTTTCTGCATTATGTATCTCATTTTGACTCAGTTGAAACTGCAATAAAACAGAAGCAACAGAAATCTTTTTGGGAAAAAATTTTTCTATCAACCCTTTTTTTAAACAAAGAAACATTTAATATTTATTTTGATTGCTTCAATTTTATACAAAACACTCCCCTGTAAAAAAAATTAATTAATTATACAGTACAAGCACCTTCTTATTTAAAGGCAACAATGTCTCTGACTATCACAGATTAAAGCGTCTGCGCCCATCACCTCCTCAGCAAACATTTTTAAACTAAATCCTTCTTTTTCAGATTGATTCTCCTCCTTAACACGTGGAGCTTTCATCGATTCTTCCCTTTGGTTCTCATTAGATCGTAAAAAGTGTGTAAAACCAAACAAAGCCATCAGCTCTGGATCAGACCTGCCAGGGGAAATGCCCTCTAAATTTGGATTAATGTTTAATGGTTTGAGCCAAATGGCCAGGATCTGGGGTCGGTATGGTCTTTTAAGTTTAAGGTTAAAAATATTGCAAACAAATGACATTAATATAATATAATATAATATAATATAATATAATATAATATAATATAATATAATATAATATAATATAATATAATA
>BSAI01000101.1:7095821-7138506 GCA_036245035.1 Adrianichthys oophorus
TATAATATAATATAATATAATATAATATAATATAATATAATATAATAATACATAGTATCTTACATATGAAAATCAATTTAGTTTTAGTCTCAAGCTTTCATCTCATCCACACAATTATTTGAATTAGTATAAAATTACCAAAACCTTTAAAACATTTGCTTAGTTTTATTTTAAAGTTTATTCAAATTAAATCTAATTTGTCAGAAAGATGAATAATTAAAAACATGGGAAGAAATGAACAGAAGGAAAAGAGGAGAACAGACGGAGAAAAAGTGATGCGGAGGAGGAAAAACAGCAGGGCTTTATACTGCATTAATCAACAAACCTTACACAATTATTCACCAAAACGTACACTAATAATCACAAAGTACTGGTGTGACTATCAATGCAAACACATTCACACAGAGTCCGTTAGCTAATGTGCTATCAACAGTGTAGCAGTTCAAAGTCTTATTAGTGATGCTTTTTCATCGTCTTTTGTTTTATTTAACAAGACATGCCAATTAAGAGTCAGGAATTCTAATTGAAGCCAGCCGCTGCTAACGTTAGCGCTGCTGGCACCCACAAAAAGCCAACACATGTAAACAAACGCACAAACACACAAAGCTGAAGTTGAGGATCTTGACAAGAAACCTGCTCGTGTGTGCGTGAGGATCTGTGCCATTCTGCAGGGATGGATTTGGATATGCTGATTTAGAAATCTGTCTAGGAAGATGCTAATGTATGCAAATAGTTCCTGTGTGTGTGTTTGTGTGTGAATGCAGTAAAACACATGCTGCTATTGTTTCTACGGCTGCCTTTGTGGACTCATATGCAAATGTGGTCTGTTGGAGAAGTATGCGTGTGTATCCAACACTTTTACATCCAAAGGTAACGTGTGTTCTAAGTGCTGTGCACGAGTGCACGCCTCACTGTGTGTTCGTAAATTATGAATACAACCGAGTTACTTCTCTGCAATGAATAAATAGGCAATAAGTGTAAGAAAAACTTGAAACACAGCTAAAACAAAAGAGAAAAGAAAAGACAGATGGTCAGAAATTGTAAAATTGAAACAGGAGGAGACAGAAAGAGAGAAGGGAAGGAGGGGAACAAAGGAAAAGCTGCAGAACGTTGCCTCTAAATCCTCAATCTGCCACCAACTTGTTGCAGTAATGAATGGAGGATTCTGAACCTCAGTTCCAGTACAGGAGTCCACACATTGGGATGTGATGCATCTTGTTTTTCTGAGTCCCCCATGTAAACCAAAGCTTCAGATTCTCCATCCAACAGACGACACTCTCCGCAACAACCACACACTCAACGTTCATGAGGGGGATTTCTGATTAATGATTGTCCACACTGATGTGCACTCTCACCAGGTGAGTGTCCAGGTACACCTTCAAGCTGTCCAAGTCCTGCCTGGGCTGAGTCCAGTTCTCTGTGCTGCCCAGGGCCTCATGCAGCCATGAGATGAATCCGTCCAACTTTTGCACAAAACCCTGGAGACAAGAGAGATACAAAAGCACAAAGTCAGGGGCAGCAGATGTCAAAGCGGGGTGAACAGAGCCCGCTAGAGTCACGACACAACACAAAACACTTCACAGCACAAGAGGACAACACAACACACCAAAATAAGCAGGAAAGAAAATTAAAACAGCAGTCAGTAGAAGGTGAAACATATCAAAACCAATAAGAAAGCAAAGGAAAACAGAGAAAGAGGAATGAAACAGAGAAAAAAGACAAGAGACGGGAAGAGGAAGAGATGAGAGGAAGGAAGACGGGTGGGGGGTGGGGGTTGCAGCAGCTGTTTAAAAGCTCATTTCAGGTGAATTAATTCAAGGACAGAAATAGAACAAAACAAAGACCTGAGGGACCAAACGAATAAACACACACTTAGACGTAAAAATGGGATCCGTTCACATCTGGAGGAGTAAAAAACACAGATGGAAAGAGAAAAGATGGACGGAGAGCTGTCAGAAGAAGATGGATAGAATGGCAAAAAAGCAAAAACAAAGAAAGCAAGAAGGAACAAAAACAGAGCACGGTGTCTCACATTAACGTATATTTAATTACTGTATGTCATTTTCTGTTCCTTGAACAGAACCAGCACACAGCCGGGTCAGGGGCTCTGCCCCACCCTGAGTGGGGGTTTCTGGTGACCCTGCTGATTTTTTCAACACTTCAGAACAGGTAACAAAGGAGGCAGAGAATAACGAGCACAAGGACTGAAAATTATAGATGAAAATCTGACAGAGATGTGATGAGAAGAGCTGGTGGACAGACCTGAACAGACACACGGAGCAGCTAGGGAAAGCACACATCGTTAATCAGTAGAGAGTTACTGCCATCTACTGGCTGGGAGGAGAACTGCATGATTTGATCCAATTTAAAAGAACACATCTTTAGCATTTTTATTTTAAGTTTACATAATATAAACTCAAAAGCCTCCGGTTCAGATTTTTTTATCTCTTCAAAAGTAATCTGATGGAAAAGGATCAGGGGAATCAACGTGAAAGTGTTTCTGATCCAGTATTGATTTCTCTGATTAAATCCAATTCAGTCCTAAAGAAAGGCAGCAAGTGAAAGAAGGAGGAACACTTGAAATCAACTTTAAAAAAGAAGATGACAGCAGCTTGGCAGGGGCTCACCGTCCTGCAGTTTTTAAAAAAACATACAAATTACAATAGGTAATGGTATTAGGTCACCTGATCCAGGAAAGAAACTGCTCACTTCAGAAATGAAAGACACTTCTTTTCTGCTGACAAAAGCTTGTGCAAAAATGTTCCTGCAAAACCTGAATCGTGATTTCTGAAAACACAAGCATCTGATGTTCAGTTTTCTCAAAATCTACTCTATCATGAAGATGGCTGTCAAACACATCTGTGACAGTGTGTCTGAAGCAGGGTGACCCCCTGACAAACCACTGAAACACAAACAGAGTAGACGTGCTTCTTCTGGGTTCCTTCATGACTCCCATTCAAAACAAAACGTTGACTCTGTAAAAAGGAGTGACAGTTCTGAGGACACAAAAGCATGCCGAGACATTGCCTCACTGTAATCAGTATCACAGCTCCTCAGAGCTTCACAGCAGCATCACTCTGATTCTTCTGTATCAAATATTTATGCAAACAAACATGGGCAGCTTGTTACAGCAGAAAACAGTCACCTAAACACCTTCACTTTTTGCTGCTGGCCCATTTTTTCTGTACAGGACATTTTTTCATCAAATGTTCTTTATTGAAAGAATTTGCAAAAAAAAAAAAAAGTCATTCTAAAAAACATTTTACCAACTGGGGGATTTATGTAAATCTGGGTCCAGAAGAGGTTTTAGGTTTTAGTGAAGACCCCTGCAGGACCCTCCAGCCTGAACTCCATCAGCGTCTCTGGACATTTCAGCAAGCTTTTGTTCTGACGAGTAGGATCTGTTTATGACAGTCCTGGAAATGCATCACGAACGGGATTAATCCCGGCTTTGGAACTAAAACTAATAAACTGACAGCTTTAACCAGCATTGCTGTCCCAAGCTAGCACTGACCATATGTCTGTAATCACAACACGTGAGCTTGGCCAAACAGAGGCAGGTCATTTCTACGCTTCACTTCTGTTCAATTCTGATGAGGAAAAAGCCCTGAGTGGTGGAGAACGGCACCAGAGTGCCCGAATAAAACTGAAACTTTTGTAACATGTAGTAGATTTCAGAAATCCTTTAGTTTTAATTAAGAAAACAAACTAAACTGATGAAGAACTCAAGACAAACAAAAGAAAAAGAGGACAGCTTCTTCATTTCATATACCATTGTATCCTATTCGGGTCACGGGGCTGCCGGAGCCTAACATAGCCACTCATGGGTGAAGGCAGGGGACACCCCTGGACAGGTCACCAGTCTGTTGCAGGGGCCACAATGATTGATTGTCCCCCAGCCAGGACTTGAACCAGAAACCATCTTACTGGGAGGCAAGAGCACTAACCACTGTGCCACCATGCAGCCCTGTAAAGTTCAGCTTCTTTGTCAGCTAAATCTGAAATTTTTTTTACTGCAATCGAGTCTTCTTTTTTTGGAGCCCACTTGTTATGAAATGCAAAAAGTTGAGTATTTTTTGTTTTTACGATTGAACTTCATCGCCATCCATCCATTTTCTTCCGCTTATCCGGGACCGGGTAGCGGGGGCAGCAGTCTAAAGTAAAGATGTCCAGACTTCCCGGTCTCCGGCCACTTCCTCCAGCTCCTCTGGGGGGACCCCGAGTCGTTCCCAGGCCAGCCGAGAGACGTAGTCTCTCCAGCGTGTCCTGGATCTTCCCTGGGGCCTCCTCCCAGTGGGACATGCCCGGAACACCTCCCTAGGGAGGCGTCCAGGGGGCATCCGAACTAAATGCCCGAGCCACCTCAACTGGCTCCTCTCAATTTGGAGGAGAAGCGGCTCTACTCCGAGCTCCTCCCGGGTGACCGAGCTTCTCACCCTATCTCTAAGGGAGCGCCCAGCCACCCTACGGAGGAAGCTCATTTCAGTCGCTTGGATCCGGGACCTCGTTCTTTCGGTCATGACCCAGAGCTCATGACCATAGGTGAGTATTGGAGCGTAGACCGACCGGTAAATTGAGAGCTTTGCTTTCTGGCTTAGTTCTCTCTTCACCACGACGGACCAGTACAGCGACCGCATGACGGGGGACGCAGCACCAATCCGCCTGTCGATCTCACGCTCCGATCTCTCTCACTCGTGAACAAGACCCCAAGATACTTAAACTCCTCCACTTGGGGAAGGAGCACTCCACCCACCCAGAGAGGGCAAACTACCTTTCTCCGGTCGAGAACCATGGCCTCAGACTTAGCGGTGCTGACCCTCATCCCAGCCGCTTCACACTCGGCTGCAGACCGTTCCAATGCATGCTGGAGGTCCTGGTTCGATGAAGCCAACAGGACAACATCATCTGCAAAGAGCAGAGAGGAAATCCTGTGGTTCCCGAACCAGACCCCCTCCGGACCTTGGCTGCACCTAGAAATTCTGTCCATAAAAACTATAAAACTACTTTTTTATAGTTTTTATGAACTTCATCGCCCGTGTAGGATATCAAAGAAGCAAGCAGACAAAGGTCATCCTGGACTCCAGCCTTCTCTTAACCACAGAAAATCTATGGCGGCTCCAAAACTCATTCTATCCATGGCAAAGAGACGCTTGATCCCCATTGAGTGATATTACTATTGATATATTTAAAGCACTTGGTGCTGTTTTCATATCTCTCACTAAAAGCTGCCAAGAAAACTAATAACAGAGGGAATCTGCAGTGAGACGGTGTGTCTGATGGAATTTACCTGAGCTGCCACATGTGTTTATCTATGCTTTCACCTCATTTACCAATCGCTGGAGTTGATCTGTGAAGGTGAGCGTGCATGTGATGGGAGAGTGTGCACGCCTTGTATGTGGTGTCTGCGTAAAGTCGCATGATGGAGGCAGCAGCATGTTAATTTCAGCTGTGACCCTCAGAAAAATTATCCAACCATCGATTCGTCTCTGTACTGCTTGTTATGAAAGAGAGACAGAAATCAAACATATTGATGAGGGGGGAGAAGAAGGGGAAGATAGGAGGGAGTGCTGGGGAGGAAGGATGAAAAGTGAGAAGTGATTAAAAAAGTAAAGAAGAAAATTCAAAGAGTAACCAGAGAAAAGAATAAAAAAGTTACAGAACTTAAAGACCCACTCAGATCATATTCATATCTATTTTAAAAGTGTCCCCAGTGGTCTTTTAAATATGTTTGTGTGTTTATGCTGCTTTTGGACAAAACAAAAAACCAAAACCCTGAGTCATTTTCTGGGGAATAGTTTCTGTAGAGCGGCAGGAGTTAATTAGAAATGTATCTCCCCTCCATGCTACTGAGAACTTTGTTTTTTTTCTGCTATTTTACAGCCCCTCACAACCCCAACCTAACATTAGCTGTGCAACAAATATGGAGAGTAATATCAGAGCTATCCAGCCCTACAGTTTTAAGCCAGATGCAGCTCAGACAAGGAAACAAAGACATTTGTCTTGATGCATCAGAATGGAGCAGAGTAGGGAGTTTGTGGTCTGTCATTTATCGTTTGTACGTAATAAATAATCTCTTTTTCAAATGGCATTTTATCTGCTCCTGATTCACAACAATTTCAACAAAGAAATACTCAGAAATGCAACTTCAATTCTTCTTTTTATTATGTCCTCCATCAACAACAACATGTGAGAAACACCAAAAACATAATTTTCATTGGAGTAGTCCTTTAAGGCCAAATAAAAGAAAAGAAAGCGGGG
Organism: Adrianichthys oophorus; assembly: GCA_036245035.1. NCBI lineage: Eukaryota > Metazoa > Chordata > Actinopteri > Beloniformes > Adrianichthyidae > Adrianichthys > Adrianichthys oophorus. The sequence goes on from BSAI01000101.1 coordinate 7,102,080, forward strand.
ACAGTTAAATCTATTAAAGGAAAGGAAAATTAAAAAGAAGAGAATGGAGTGATGTGAGGATGACTCAGTGACAGAGGAAGAAAGCCTGATGGAATATGAGGAAAATCGTGAGGATTGTGGGAATATGAGATGAAAAATATGAAGAGAGAAGGACAGTGGAGGAAGAGGGTGTAGGCGTGAACAGCGGCGCTGGTCTGGATATCAACCAGCAGTCACTGGGGTGCTTACAGCTGCTTTGATGTCTCTAAACCAGATGCTCCTGAGGGGCAGAAGAGCCTGCTGGGAACTGAAACGCTTGATCTGATCCTCTGACGCCTGGATAACCGCTCTAATATTACGCTTCATCTCTTCCTCCTGTGGTTCAGCTCTTCACCACAGGATAATTACTGTTCAGCTGACGGGGCTTTCTGAAGGACGATGCTGATAGATTTGGACTCGAACTCCCGACAGGCTATGTTTGGCTTCAATGATTAATACATTACAGGCAGCAGCTCCGATTCTTATGCGCCCAAAGCATAAGGCAGCACAATATGAAGATATAACCTGTTAGTTTCCTCAAAGGGAGGGTAGATGTCAAGGCTGCAGAACAGCAGAGCAAACAGCAATCAAACATTTGTAACAAACAGCAGCAGACAATAAACCCAAAGAAATGAACTGTTTGTGTTTGATTGATCTGATGACATCTCAGTTGAGCAAACTGACAATCAGACGGAATCCGACAGCAGAGTATAAACCACTACAGTGATAGTGATGAGGAGGGCTGTCAATCCAGGGCGCATAGATCAGCGAGACAGCAGGCGCTGCAAACAGCTTCGACCAACTTCCGGTGGCACACCTGACTAGGTCGCGACCAAATCTCGTTGGTCGCGAGATTTGAAGCGACCCACAGCCGTGGGTCATCAATACCTTCCTAAGCAGAAACGGTGCAAACTCTCACACAAGACATCACAAACCTGCGAGCGGACTACTACTTTGCTGCTGATCTGTTACCGTGACAACCCACTGCGTTTTAAATAGGTAGTATGGTATTTACTTAATTAAAAAAACAGTTTTGACAGCTCCAGAAAGCTGGTCATGGTCCTCTTGTGCTGGACACTTTAAGCTAAAACCCTCTGTGCGTGGTAGAAACCTTCGTACTAGAACGGGACAGTCCTACGGCTACAAGTGTAAAGAAAGAAAAAATGTTTTTCTGGTGGTTTTGTATGGGAGACTTGATGAGAAAATAATAAAATCTTATGACTCTAAGTTGAAACTTCCCGGGCTCGCTTCGCTCATGGAGGCGGAACACCGCAGAGTGACAGCTCGTTAGCTGCAACCCAAAGTCCATCTTACAGCAGAAGTCAGCGTTCTGCTAATTTTATCAACAAATCTCACTCTACTTAGAGCTACGGGATCATATTGTGGCACAAAAGGAATCCATCATGTCAGAAGGTGCTCCGACGCTCAATTTACTGCATAAAATGGCATTGAAGCTTCAGTGTGCCGGCTCGTTGGACACAGCTCACGGCTGTGGGTGGCTTCAGATCTAGCGACCAAATCTCGTAGGTCACGACCAACGAGATTTGGTCACGACCTAGTCAGGTGTGCCACCGGAAGTTGGTCGAAGCTGTTTGCAGCGCCTGCCCTGCTGGAGAATCACATACATGTCTGAGCTCTGCTTTACTGACCAGCTCAGAAAGAGTCACGTTTTTAGCAAAGAGCAGTAAAAACGACGTGTTGATTTGAAGAAGACATTATTGCTTTTGTCTATAGATAGCTGGACTAAGGTCAGTCAACTCTCCAACTGAAACTGCTTGGATTCAGCTGAGTACCAGGTCCCTGGGAGCTCAACATCAGCCAGAAGTTGATGAGGACCAGATGGAATTACTAGTTTTTTTTTTCACAAGTGCTTGATATTTTTCACCTTTTTTATTTGCCAGATTTTTTGCTAGTGTGTGAACATTTGATCAGACCTGATCCAAGAATTAAATCAAAAACCCTGTGTGAATCATCTTGAGCTCTAGCATAACAAAGACTTTACGAAATCGGAACTAAAACGCACTTTTATTAAAGCTTTCTACTTCACTGTCGTTTTATGTATTTAAACCAAATTTTATATTCATATCAGTCATTTACCATTTGAATATTAATTTAATTTCTGTGTAAAACTGTGATTTACCATTGTATTTGCATGCTTCATAAATAAAGTGGGTACAGTACGGTTAAGCTGCTGCTCATCATCACAACCTTCCAGTCCGCAATAAGACAGAATTTTCTCCAACTTTTGGAAAGTCAAAGTGGCTGAAGCTGCACTGTAAAAAAGTTACTCCTTGGTAATTATAAAGAAGATTTTGAGCAACAGTTAAGCATTAACAGAACACCAATTGAAAAATACAAGAGAATAGGACTAATAATTTAAACTTTCTTGGAAAACATACATCAGACAAATAAGAATAGCAATCTCAAAAAATCTTTCAAAACATATTTCAATAATAAATGAAGCACAACATTGTCTTGATTGCATTTCACTACGTATTTTATATAGCTGCTTGGTGCTTCCCTACCTCAATTACTGCAATTAAATATGGGGGAATACCTATAAATCTCCATTAATGCAATTATACATTATTTAATTAATTATAATTCATATCACAAAAATGAGCTGCTAGAATTACTCACAAAGTAGGATATTTGGAGCATACGAATAATTTTTTTTTACAATTAAAATGACTAAAATTACAGCTCCTAGTTTATTATCAAACATTACAAATACTTTAAAAAGCATACAATAATTCATCACCAAATAATATACAGAAATTATTCATTCAAAAATGTGGAATAATTTGTAGCTGGAACTAAAGAAGTGTCAAAATGTATATGCATTTAAAAATCGTTATAAGCAAATTATATGGACAAATTATAAGAATAATAACTTCACTGGCTATAATGTTGGCAAAATTATAAGCAAATAACCAACAACACGTTATTCTTATGGGTTTCAAGCTACTTTGTTTATAATGTTGAGGATTATGGTTATTACTATAACTGATTATAATGTCACAATTTATATCTAAGGCAAGTTTAAATAAGCAATAGTGCCTGCTCCCTTTCAAACATGATTGCATTGTTGCTTTTGTTTTTGATGTGTTAGTGAGACTGATTGTGCTGTTCTTTTAAATATGTTTGAAACTTGAGCTTTTATTTAAGAGAGTCAAAATTACAAGGTGGAGAGAGCCAATAGATATATATGAGTGAATTGAACCTGACTAAATATTGTTGAGGGTTCTTTTTTAGGATTACTTCAACTCAAGTAATTTAGGAATGCTTTTCAGGGCTTTAAATTGCAAACATTTTAGTCACGTGTTCCCAAAATGTAATCTGTGTAATTTAAAAATATTTGAGAACAAGAAATTGCTGTGATGTGTGAGCACAAGTCATGACACCAGACTCTTTATTGGACCACTCATCAATTTAATGTGTGTTAATGTCTCTTGAAGGGTCAGACAGAAGTAGAAGCGAAGGGAGAATAAGGACAACAGACAGGTTTAAGACAGAGAGCAAGGAGAGACAGAAGAGTTGCAGCAGGTGGATTAAGAGTCAGAGGGAAGATCTGAGTATTTCAGGGAAAGGAAAGCAAACAGACCAAGAGTAGGAAAATTATGAAGCTGCTGCAGCAACTCATTCCACTACAAGATTTGATTTAGGTGACAAAGACACAGGGCCCGGATAGGTAAAGCTGAACAACTACCCACATGATCATTTTGGTACACAGAAGTGAGAATTTCACCACAGCTGGTTTGAAAAGCACATCTGGTCAGAATATTTAATCAACCAGAATACAGCTTTCTACTTCCCATGGAGTGTTTGTCAAAAGCATCAAACATAATAGTTTTGTCAGTAGTGGTTGCGAGAATTGGAAGAACGCTTTAGTCATCTTTAGCAAGCAGGAGATGGCACAAACATATAAGGAGAGTGTTGTTGGATGGAAAAGCCACCAGGGAACTAGCAAACAGGGAAATATTGCACAGATGATAGCAACTGCAACGTTTACTTAAATTGCGTGCATCTCTTGGGGACTAAGCCCCCCCTGCCTGGACCATTCTGAACCGGCTAGGAGAGGACCAGTCTGGTCCGGACCGCTCAGTGGAAACAAGGCATAACTGTGAAGGTGAGCACGAGCACAGCTTTTTTTTCATCCTCTCAGCTTGGCCTGACCGATATGAGAAAAATCTGCGATATCTGTGTTTGAAGCTGAGATGACTGTATGACTTGCAATAAATAGACAAATAGCAAAACAAAAATACTAATACATTTTCATTTCACTATGACAATTTTATTTAAATAATGTATGGTTTTCATGATGTTTTGCATAGTATCTGTCTTTAGAGAACGTCTCCCGTCCTGAAACCAAAGTATCTCCAAATAACTGACATTACAGGTGTAGCAGATCACAAAACTCACGGTTCAGATCAAAAAAGAGGAGAAAAGGAAAACTAACTAGATTAGATTAAAGCTAGAAAGTTATTTTTGAATGGTTTTACAGCACGTATTTTTAATGAAACATATATAAAGTACTTCAAAACACATACATCAATTACATCAAAAATGTGCTCATTGAGGCATATTTTCAAAAACAAAACACTACTAAAAATTTTGATCTCATGAAATTCCAATATAAAAAAATTTGGTATCACTTCATAATAACTACCCAAACGAAGCATTATTAAACTGTTAGTTATTGAGTTAGAAATGACTTGTTAAGTAACAATTAGCAGTTTGTTAAGGATTTATAAATGAAGGGTTAGGGTCATGATTAGGGTTAGTTAGAAATGTTCCTCATTTATTAACAGTTAATTAATAAGGAATATCTACAACTTAAAAAAAGTCCCAGGAACATGTGTAAAATATTAACTGATTCTTAACAAGTCATTAGTAAGTAATTTAGTATCAGCTTCTTCATGATATGTTACTAATAATAAGGTGCAGTTAGAAATCATTAATATACAGATCACAGGTCATTTAAAACTCACTAACTAAAAGCTTGTTAGTTATCTACTGCCTATCTATAAGGTACATTTATTAATCTTTAACAAACTGTAAACTGTTATTTAACAAGTCATTCACTTATGAGTTAAACTCCTTCCACGGGAGTGTCCAATTTTTAGACACACTTTTGAAAAAGCATCAGGCAGCGACTTTGACGAACGTTAAATTATAGACGGTGGATGCGAATTTGATGCACAAAGTGCGTGCTGTTTGATCAGAAAATAAATTTAAATGATGCGCGCCAGGGGGTGGGGGGTAAGGGATCCCCAGTACACATGTGTGCTGTACCCTGGTGAGTGATCCGATCTGTTAAACCTTAACCGACCTTTTTTGCCACGAGCACATCCTCCGAGGTGCTGCTCTCAGCCATTGCAAGTCTTGTTCCGTCAAAAAGTATGTAGAAGACGGGCATCTAGCATTAAAGGGCTCCAGTGATTGGTCAATGACAAGAAGTGTTCCATATCATTGGTTTAATCTGTAAAGGGTTTTATTTTATTTGTTACTTCAAACTACAAAGAGGTCGTTTAGCATGTGTGCAACCAGAGACCACTTATCGCCATTTATACCTCCTTTTGCGGTATGCATGCCACACTGGGTTGATACCGCAATGACGATGAATTTGCTGTTTATTGCGAAGGCCTACTCTCAGCTCTGCGCTTTGATTTTCACAGAGTGCACTGTTGAGTTGAAGGTGATTCTTCTACTCAGACTGAATTATTTAAACCTTTGTCTGGACCAGCATAAGGTTTTTTTTTTCTAAAATCTGGCACATGTCAGAGGACATCAGGGAAACACTTCACTGTCCGTCGAAAAGCATGTTGGGAATCTGTCATGGTAGGCCTTGTAACACATTAACTGTTGACTGAATAAGAACTTCCAGCTCATATCAGGCAGGACAAAAATGTTTCCTATTGGTCAGTTTTCTAAGATAAAAGAGGTAGAAACAGTAAAATCAATAATGCTGTGATTTTATCTGTTCACATCCAAAAAAAGGACACAACTGATAATGAGGCGAGAATGTGAAGGTCAGACTGCAGCTGTCCGTCTTTCAGAAGGAGAGAGGATGATTTGTAGAACATAGTTTCTGCATGGCAGCAGTAGTTTATTAGAAATTCACCTCTGAGTTGAAGAGCAAGCCCCCCACTTCCCAACATCCATCTGTTTACACTCTTCTCCAGCCCCTCTCACCCCCAACCTAACATTTCCAGTGCAACTCAAAGCTGCAAGCAATATTGAAGCTATCCAGCCATACAGATTTAAACAAGATTCCAGCTCAGACAAAGAAAACAGAGACGTTCATGGATCTATTTATCTGCAAATGGATGCATCAGAACAGAGCATAGAGCTTAAGCCCTGCCTAGCATATTTTCTACGTAACAAAAACAATCTTTTTCAAACTTCATTTTTTCATCTACTCCTGATTCACTGCAATTTGAACGAAGAAACATACAGAAATGCAATTTTAAGCTTAATTTTCTTTAAATATATGTCCTCCATCATCATAAAATGCCAGAAGAAAACGATAAAAAAATAAAAATAAAAAAACATTTTTATCAGTGAGTCTTTTCCTGTGAGTCAGCAAACACTTTATTCAAAAAGATTGCAAAGCATTGCTCATACAATAAACGGCGTGAACATGCAGCTTTTAAATGTTGTTAAAATGCAATAATCTTAGAATAATTTCTTATTTAGAATATTTTTTAATTGTTTTACATAGTTTTCCTATTAATAACCCATTTAACATAGTTTAAACAAAGCATGAGATGATTTTTGCAGAAATAGGGCTTGTCCATGACGCATTACCTTATGCAGAAACTATTTCTAAGCTTTATAAATAAACTACCTAAATATTTTAATAATATATTGACATCTATCCTGGGTGTGCTTTTCCAAAAATACGAATTAGGATTTTCGCTACTCTCCGTTGATGTTATTGGGAAGCTTCGGAGCTGAATGCTACCATCAAATCTGTTTCAGCATCTCGGTCTGCCTTTCCCTCGTCTCTGACTTGTCTATCTAAAGAAAGACAAAAACAGAGAATAACAACAACAACAACAACACCCCCCATCACCACTCCTCCATCTCTTGTTTTACTACCCTCTCTGCTGTCAGTGGGCATCCCTGCCCCCCCTGCTGGGCCAATCAGACAATTGTTGATATGAATTTGTTGTCTGTCTGTCTCCCACTGCTTGCAGATAGGCCGGCATGCCGCAGAGTCTCCAAATACACAGACATCTCACACTGAGGATGTGGATGGTGGACAACTATGCTCTCAGACTGATCACATGTTGCACAGGACACTTAACTGATGCTCTGCTCTCTTTCAGCTTCTGTGCTTTGGGGGTTAAAAAGCATTACATGGTCACTTAAAACACCATCAGAATGCTTAAATTTCGGTTTGTGGTCCAGCTTCTGTATAGTCGACCTTTAATACATTTAATTCACAATAAATGCATGTTATTGATTCCTAAAGGATGAGTCAACAAATGTAGGCTTCCTAAGAAAGAGAAGGGTGTCACCAAGCAACAGATCTCCTTGATGATCAGACTGGGGGAAGTTTCACTTGCAGTGTTTCTCAGCCTCAGGGCTTGAATTTTTGTTCTTCCTTTTTCAGCCATTCTGTAATGAGACTGCAAAGTTTTTCCAGCAGAGGAAAAAGGATAAACTTTTACCTTTTCAAGCAAAATGTCTTTCTATATCTTGTATATTTTCAATGAAATAGTCAGAAGACCAACATCAGAGTTCAATGTTTACTTCCGTATTCTGTGGTCTGAGATATTCCAGCGATTATCTGGTTAAATTTGATTACATGCAGGGCTGAGCCGGTCACAAAGAGTAAAATAACAACTCTTTATGAGAGCTCAAAAGGAGGCCTATTTTAAAAATGTTGAAGTTTGCAGTTTAATAAAACAAGATTGAGTAGACAACGGTACCAACAAAACTACAAACTTAAGGACTCCAGGAGGGCACAACAAGTTGGTTTCTCCCTTTGTTTTATGTTTTTTTTCATGATTTGAATTTTTTCACTTAAGTTTTAGTTCCTACCATCAGCCCTGGTCTCCTGCATTTTCGGTCCTTCACCACTAGTTCTTGAGATTAATCCCTCCAAGTAAAAATTAATACTGGAAGAATAGTTCACCTCTTTGGCTGTAACAACCCTCCCCAAATCTCTTTCAAGCAGGACAGTTCTTCATGTCACACAGCTAAGTCAAATGTGGATCTATCAGATCAAAATTCTGCCATGACCAACCTGGTTTCTAGACCTGAACCCCTTTGAAAACCCCTGGGGTCTGATCAACAAGAAAGAAGATGTTTACAAACATCAAACAAAAGCTAATATGTTGGAGCTATTAAGCTAAAAAGTATGTTTCTGATGATGTATTCAGATAGGAAAAGCCCCTCAGTCCACGTAATTTGGTCCAAATTAAGTCCTGAACTTTGCGTTTGTTCTGTATTCTGACTGCCACCAATAGGACATTTCTGTCTCAAACCAAATACTGTAAACAAAACCACATGACATTGATTTATGAGGCCTTCTTGTGGTCTTGTACAATTCTAGAACATACAATCGTGACCTGTATTACAAGTCATGTGCAAACGATTTTGAGAGCCTAATCTGGAATAGAACTCTTATTTTGGATCCTGCTTTTGGTCCTGCTACATGACTACCTGCAGGTCTGAACACAAGAGAACCCCTAGATGTTTAACTTTTAGTTAAACACAAGAGATGTGACAGGTTTTAATTAATGATTTTGTGTCAATAAATCAAAACCATTGAGATGAAAAATAACTCAGACCACCTCAAACCTCTACCTTGAACCCATAAGCCAGACCTACATCATCACTCCACATACAGAATGTGTGTACCTTTGCATTCTGGTACTTCTCCTGACACTGACTCATTTCTGCTCCAGACATCATCTTTCCACAGTTTCTTTTCCCTGGATAGATGATTTCTATACCATGTCATGGTGATTTGTGTATTCAGCAGAGACTGCAGAATGTCATCCTCCACTCTGAGACCCATCTTCTTTCTTCATTTCCTCAATTAAGAAGCTCATCCACTGCCATGATTACATGCTGCTAATTAAGCAGCTAATCAGCTAATTATCCAGGAGCAGAGAGGAACGAGGAGCACAAGTGTTAGTGTGTGCGTTTGTGTGCACGTGTGTGTGCATGTTTGTGTTGGGTTAAAACAAAGTGTCATACAAGATTGGTAACATAATTCCTGAGTTAAAAAACGGTTTCTCCAACTTTACCAATGCAGATAACAAACTTATGCTGGATTAACCAAAATCTCAATAGAATGCAAAAATGTATGGTGGCCCAGAAGGGTCGCAAAACAACACACCACTACATTTAGTCACAACACAAAAAAATTAACTCACAATATGAATTGAGTTTTTTTTGTGTTGTGAGTTGTTTTTTTCACGTTGTGACTAATTGTAGTGCGTTGTGAATTTAGTGTGTTGTGCTGTGAGGTTTTTTGTGTGTGTGTGTGTGTGTGTGTGTGTGTTTGTGTTTGTCACAACAAATTGGGCAGTGGCTAGACCTTGGCTAGACCTTGCTTGGAGCCAGTCTAGAATGAAGAAGTAAGACGACTCCTTCCCTCCACTAGTCTGAGGGTTCACCTTAGGCAAGTGATAGCACCCTCAAGCCTTCCTACCTATAGTTACAGGTGCAGACATTGGCAGCAGGATGTCTGGTGGTGCAAGCGGCAGATGAGCTTTTTATGTCAATGGCGTTATCACCAGACGGCATGCTGATGAATCTCCAAAAAAAAAAAAAAATGGGGTCAAAGGATGGCATCAACTAGCAAGTGAATTACTACTGTGGGGCAACCTCTTTGTCAGCAGTGTACATTACACAATTGTGTACCACACTGTATATGGCGCTGAGGACCAGAGATGCAGTCTGGTGGAGCCACAACACCAACTGGCTTTGGAACTGTGCTAGGCTTTTTTGTTTTTTGAATGTGTGTAAAGACCTGTGGCAACAAAGACTATGTGACAACAGCAGGTTTAAGTAGGTGGGAGCTGCTATCAGAAGCTCTGCACTCAGCCGACTTGCATCTGATGGTTGCGATCAGAACTATATTATGAGCACCAGTTTGTTGAGGCAGCAATGCAAGTGTACAGGCAGCCCTCTTTAGGGACAGCACTGCCTGCCCTAGAAAGGGAAGCCCCTAGAAAAGGTGGGGTAAAAATGGCGTACTCAGTTCGATACCTGCTTTGAAATGACCCAATTTCTTCTATTAGCTACCCAAAATAAGGGTTGTCACACCAAATAATCCAACAGTTTGTAAATCAGCTCAGTTTTATGGCGGATGCCTTTTCTAACACAACCCTCTACGTTTATCCAGATTCTGGACCAGCACATGGAAACACTAGAATCATCCCATCATAACTTTCAGCAACTGGTGATCCCAGGTTGTGTCCCATCCAAGGATTAACCAGATCCAACACTGCTTAGCTTATGAGATTAAAAAAGACTGGTCATAAGCAAAGCAACATGGCAGTTCTCAATTGGTCCAATGCAAACAAGAAAAAATGTTTTGTTCTTTTCTTTAAATCGTCACTTTAATTACATGACACTGCAGACCAGTTCCATAGCCTGAGGCGTGTTTGTCCAGTGAGAAAACCACTGTTCTCCAGTCTCTTTTTACCACAAGCAGGTTATGCAGCAGGAGAGAAAAGACTTGCATGAAAGTCAGGCCACATGAGCCCAGAATGGACAATGCTGATTTCTTCCAAATAAGAAAGTAAAGCTAACACAGTTTTATGTGGAGTTTTTGACCATGCAGGACATGGATCATGATTTCCAAGGATTACCCATCCCGAACTCAGAACTATCAAGAAGCACCTTGACCAGCCTTACTGGAAATCCTATTACAGTTTCTGACTCTATCCATGGCCGTCTGACCCAATTAATTCCTGATAAGACAGATAAGCTGAACCTCACTGATCCCTAAGGGAAAATTCAGACATTACAGCAGCCATGTAATCTGTTGCAGGCGGAGTTAAAGATATTTAGGATTGAAACGATCACGCAGTAAAGGTGAGAGACTGAAATAAACCTGAATGAGATGAAACAAGAGAATATATTAAAGGCAGAACAGCCTCTTTATGGTGCTAATTAAAGGTGCAGCCATGAGGGAACGAATCCCCAGAGCTATTGACATTTTACCATATTCAATATGACAGATATGACTGATTAGTTCACTGGGAGCCTCATCAATAAGCTGCCTGCCAATCAAACATGACCTTTTGAAGTGAGGTGATGAATTAAAACGGTCATGGGACAATCCGATACAAGCCCTCCAATCCATCAAAACAGCAGCAACCAAGGAATAAAAGCATCATTTCTGTCTCACTTAGTATCCTTCCTTAGAAGTTGCATGCATTTATCTGCAGTCACAAAAATTAACAGAAACTAATGACAGCTCTGGGGATTTATTCTAAAAAAGGACGTACTCAAGTTTTTGACCTTATGTAGTGACATAAACTGAACTGAAAATGAGCAAGAAACAGACAAACATCAAGTATTTCAAACGGAAATTTCCAAAACAGTCAGAAAAGACAGAAAGCCGCATGCAAGTCAGACCCACAAGTACCTCAATTTTTCTCCACACGTCAGAGTCTTTTTTCTGACTCTGAATGTCCTGCAGCAGTTGTTGAACCAGAGCGACACATCCATGCCCATCCACCAGGGGCACTGTCCGTTCCAAACATGGATCCCCTGACTTCCTTCCTTCATCTTCATCAGACTGCAGGTCACCGAAGGGGCATGACTCCAAACTTTCATGCGGTGAGGGTGCAATGTTGCTGGAGGAGGTGGGGCTGAAGCGGCTGACCAGCTTCCTTCTGTAAGGGTTCTGCTGGAAGTTACATAAGAGAATCTCGTGGAAATGTTCAATGTGGTGTTTTGTGAGATTGAGAAAGTCCAGTGTAGTGTCGTACCAGTGGAGAAGGAGCATCATCTCCACTAAAGTTGTCCCCACTTTCTTCCACATCCCAGTCTGTGTTAAGCTCTGTCAGCTCCCAGTCATCTACGTCCTGCAGGTCCACCTGGGTACCATCACCAGAACTCTGAGCACAAAGTTCAGGAAGCGCACTTGCCTTCAAAACCACAGACTTCACATGGAGGACTCAGGAGTTTTTTTTTTTTTACTTACATTAGGGATTGACTTGGGGAGACTCTCCAGTTTCAGCGTGAGCATCTCTGTTTTATGAAGCTGAGCAGGAAGAGCTAGGAACTCCTCTGAACCATACCAGTGCTTCCTGTCTGAGGCTGGAACCTGAGCCTTACATAAAGACAGGAGACTTAAGGATGACAGAGTGGAATCAAACTGTTTTACAGAATCAAGAAGCTATGTTAACCCAACTGCAGGAGAGACTTATTCTGCAACGTTTCAGACTGTGGCTGCTTGTTCAAGCATCTGCTGGATGAAAAGACCTGACACTCAAGTGGCTGTGTAATTATATATGGAGAAAATAAACTTGTTAGAATGGTTTCACTGCTCAAGCATAATCTGTAATATTTACACACATACAGTGGGTACGGAAAGTATTCAGACATTTTTGCAGATTTATTAAAAAAGAAACTGAAATATCTCATGGTCCTAAGTATTCAGATCCTTTGCTGTGACACTCATATATTTAACTCAGGGGCTGTCCATTTCTTCTGACCATCCATGAGATGGTTCTGCACCTTCATTTGAGTCCAGCTGTGTTTGATTATACTGATTGGACTTGATTAGGAAAGCCACACACCTGTCTATATAAGACCTTTAATATGTCTATATAAGAGGTTGGATGGGAAACGTTGGTAGACAGCCATTTTCAGGTCTCTCCAGAGATGCTCAATTGGGTTTAAGTCAGAGCTCTGCCTGGGACATTCAAGAACAGTCACAGAGTTGTTGTAAAGCCACTCCTTGGTTATTTTAGCTGGAAGGTGAACCTTCAGCCCAGTCTGAGGTCCTGAGTACTCTGGAGAAGGTTTTGGTCCAGGATATCCCTTTCCCTTGATTGCAGCCAGTCGTCCTGTCCCTGCAGCTAAAAAACACCCCCACAGCATGATGCTGCCACCACCATGCTTCAATGTTGGGACTGTATTGGACAGGTGATGAGCTGTAACTGGTTTTCTTTCATGTGTCTTTCACTGAGGAGAGCCTTTCGTCTGGCCACTCTGCCATAAAGCCCTGACTGGTGGAAGGCTGCAGTGATGGTTGACTTTCTACAACTTTCTCCCAACTGCATTTCTGGAGCTCAGACACAGTGATCTTTGGGTTCTTCTTTACCTCTCGCACCAAGGCTCTTCTCCCCCGATAGCTTAGTGTGGCCAGACAGCCAGCTTCAGGAAGGGTTCTGGTCATCCCAAACATCTTCCATTTAAGGACGATGGAGGGCACTGTGCTCTTAGGAACCTTAAGTGCAGCAGATATTTTTTTTTGTAACCTTGGCCAGATCTGTGCCTTGCCTCAATTCTGTCTCTGAACTCTTCAGGCAGTTCCTTTGACCTCATGATTCTCATTTGTTCTGACATGCACTGTGAGCTGGAAGGTCTTATATAGACAGGTGTGTGCCTTTCCTAATCAAGTCCAATCAGTAGAATCAATTATTATCAATAATAATCTGCAAAAATGTCAAAAATTCAGTTTTTTTTTGTCAATATGGGCTGCTGTGTGTACAAGAATAAAGAAAAAAATGAACTTAAATGATTTTAGCAAATGGCTGCAATATAAAAAAAAAAGAGAAAATTTAAGGGGGTCTGAATACTTTCCATGCCCACTGTATGTGAGAATGTATATGAGAATGTTTGTATGCGAGAGTGAGAATATAGGTCTGTGAGTGGTTGATAATGAAATATGTCTTGAACAGCCCCTCATACATTTCTTTACATGGATGTGCTCTGAAGCACAGAAGTTTACATTTGAATGCAAGTCATGACTTTTTGTTTTAGCATGACCTTTTTAAAATTATAAAACCGGTGTTGTTGTGTATTTGCCGAACGCGCAACATAGATGACCGATAAGTATGGATTATGTCATTGAGGGTTAGTAATGTCAAAAACTAAAGACACTATTTTTCAAAAGCTATTAGGGTCGCTTAGTGTAGGGGTAGGGACCAGCCGGAGGGGTAGGGGTAGAAATTCGGATTTGGTACAATTCTTTCATATATTTGGAAAAGAACTGTGAAAGAAAAGGCCTGGAGCAAAATTCACAAGATTTGCACTGTTGCTACATTTTGCATCAATTCTCCATTTGTAGTAACATGTAACATGCACTTTTAAATGGTAGAAAAAAGAAGAAGATCCTCCCTGCTTATCCTGTGTGAATACCATACTTTAAATGTATGTTCTTGAATGTATGTCACATGCGCAGTGTGAACATATTTGCAGTAAACTCTTTAAGAGATTTAAGGAATAACTGTGTTAAGTTCCATAGATATATTCTCAGAATAAAGTAAAGATGCAGTGCATGGTCTTTGTTGTAAAGACTGATAATCTGAATGGGACTATATGCCTGCGCGGAAGGATACCCTTCCCTCAGCTGCATACACATGTGAAGCGGCAGAATAGAAGGAGCTTTAATTGGAAGCTTATGTGAGAAGCTGTAGCAATGTTTTCAACAAGTTACATAAGTTATTGTTTGCTAAGGAGGGGCTTATAAGTGCACATACAGGTGGATGTTGCAGCGTGCATTACTGACAAATTTTAAGTTTATGTTTGTCGAAGAATTCCCTTTCTGATGTAGGTTTCTGTTAGTTAATGTGGTTAGCTTGCATTTCATGTTTGTTTAACCACTTAAACCTAGTGTAATTGATGGGAAATGTTAAATGGATAATTAAGTATTCTGGCTGTACGTGTTAAAGTTTACATCTTACCTGCAGGAGAGCAGTGGTTACATCTTATGTGCATCATGTTAACAAACGTTATAGAATTAACAATCTGAAAGTAATGACAGGAACATTTTCTATTGCAGTTTGAATCTACCTTAATTGCTTTATGGTGCCTACACACCGAACACGATTCATGCGGCAGAGGCGGCCAGTTTCAATGTAAAGTCAGAGGTTTAGACTCGAATTGAGGTTCTGTGGCAAATTAAGCTGCCGACACTGCGCGAAAGTCTGGAAATAGCGTGAATTGAGCTGCCAGAGTTTTAAAAAAATCGGAACTCTTGGGAGGTGGTTGCGTCTCCTCAACCAATCAGGGACTCAACTTTGGGACGTTTTCAGTGACAGCGGAGAGAAAACATTCAATATGCTGGATCAATCCATAATTCTCTATAACTTCCATTCATTTTCTTAACCCATTTTATCTCTTTCTGGGCAGCGGGGTTTCCAGATCCTGTCCAGATTACTGTTGGTGAAGGTTACACTCTAGAGATTCTGTCGTAGGACCTAGGTATGGAGTCAGTTCAGTCTCATAATTCAGAAATGCACACATTCTGTGTCACAAATGCACACACTGTAATTGGGTTTCCTTCCCTTTAGTCTTTGGCTTTAAAATATTTTGAAAAAAAGAAAATGCCTTTTAATTTTTGTCTTATTTCTTGTGATTTATAACTTGATAAAAACAAATAAATGAAGCATTGAGGGATGGGTCGCATGCATTTTTCTATCCTTTCTTGAGTTTTAACAGGAGCTTATCTTGAAAACAAGTTTAGGAAATCACCTCCAGTCCCTGCTGCTTCACAATCCACACTGTTGCTTTGCTGGGGTGCAGCTGAGGGTTTGACTCTTCTCTGGTTGCCTCTGTGTCTGAGGAAAAGAGCTGCTCCTTCATGGGAGAGGGCGAGGAGGATTCGGAGTCCCCCTTGCTGCGTAAGCATGTCTCCTTCTGCCTCTGCTGCATTTGGCTGGATCCTTCCTCCTGAGACATCGAGCTTTGGACAAGGAGGAGGCCTTTGCTGGGTCTGACCCTGGATGACCTGTGTGGCAGCCGTCTGTGCCCTCCCCCTCCTGAGAGTGCTCTGTTCGTAGAGTTCATAGAGTGTTTGGGGGAGCCCTGCTCAGTAATCTGTGGATGTCATCAAAAGTGAAGGTCACTTTGAATAAAAGCTTGCAGAACTACAAAAATACATTGTATCAATTATAGTGGAAACCAAGAGTTTTGTGGTGTTTGATAATATCTGTGTAATTACACAAAAAGAACAACCCAGACATTTTTTGGCTCTGAGTCACAGCTGCAAAGAAGACTGACCTGCAGGCTCTCAAAGGACTTCGACACGTTCTGTGGATAAACTGAGTCCAGCTCCAGCCAGAACTTGGAGCGGTCCGGAGGTTCCACCAGAGAGGGTGTGCTGCGGCTCAGCTCATGAATCTGGGTGTCAAAGAGAGGCTTGACTTTTGCAGCATCTCCATGTGAGTCTGTTGCTTCTTGGTTGATGAGCAAGGCAGCTTTCTTTGGTAACAATGGCTGTGTGGGTGACATGTCTGTGCTGTAACTCCCCCCCTGCAAAATGCGCATAGAGCTTTCACCCTGGTTGGGCATGCTGCACTGCATTGTAGGTAACACAGAGGAGGAACGGTTTTGGTTCGAGGCGCTCAGCACTGGGAGGTCAGGCTGTGGTGAGTTGGTTCCTTCATTCTTCTCATTCCTGGGAGGCTTCTGGTTTGAGTCCTGAATCTCCAGGCTGGAGTCCTCTGGTGTGGGTTCCACGCTGTAGACCTCTGGCTCATCACTGGGACTGCAAACACTCAGCTCAAAGGCAGTGATGCCACAGTCCAGAGAAAAGTAGTCCTGGCTGCAGCGAATGGTCAACTGGCCACAGTCGTCCACCTCTGTCAGAGCATCCAGGCGGGTCTGCAGAGCAACAAATCCATGTTTCATTCATGATTTTCCATTTATTCTTCTCCAATCTTAATTTTTTAGGCAATAATGAAACAGTTGTTAAATTCGCTGGTAAGTGTGTTTGTGCATGTGATGTAGGAGCTGAACGCAGTGTGGTACCTGGTGCTGATCCTGGCTGAAGGCCTGTAGGATGTCGGTCTGGCGGGTGTAGTTCCCGTTGGAGTCCTGCAGACCCTGCAGCAGTCGCTCCTTCAGGACCAGAACTGACACTCTCAGCTGATGCCAAAGCAGCTGCACCGTCCTAAACAGCAGTTCATATGAGTTCATGGTCACTGCATACTCACACAAGCAGATGAACAGTCAAACTAAAACAGATCAAGTATGTATCATCATGGAGGCTCACCTGATGTCAACTATGATGTTGACGGAGTAAGAGAGAAGTTTCAGGGAGAACTCCGTCTCCAGTAAGGCGTGGATCTGCTCAACATGGTCGGAAATGTCCTCACAGACGTCCTGAAGTCAAACACAGGCAGGAAACATACGAGTTTCAATGAGAGCATTAAAGCACAAGCTGCTTTAACTCCACTCTGATCTCACAGACGTAGAGTCCACAAGCTTCAAAATAAAAAGAGTGAATCATAGAGAAAAGCAGAAGTGATGGACGTCCGATCCACATCTTTAGCACCAGTCACAGTCATGTGGGAAAACTTCCAGGTTTGTGTGGAAACAAAAGTCTGGTCTGTTCATCAGGGATCAACTCTGCAATATCACTCTGATGTTGACGGAGGTTACCAAACTACACAGACGGACGGAGTGATTTCATGGTCGGACTATAGCTTCAGCTGAGAGTTACAAAAACCTTGAACATGAGGACGTCCGTTTCTGTAAATGTAGCTCATCCAGCTCATATTTATCCAGCTGTGTTCAGCTTTCAGTTTCATAAAATTAGAATCCCACTCCAATTATCTTTTGATCGATTTTCAAAGCATTCTCAGTGGTCTCTTATTTATGATTATGCTTTTATAGCCAGTCAAAAAAAACGACTGTGTTTTTTTCTAGAAAATAGTTTCCGGAAAGTGGCAGGAGTTCATTAGAAATTTACCTCCTAGGTGTGGGCAGGACTGTTGGTGCAGAGCAACTCCGTCCCCCTTCCCCTCTCCGTTGCTAGTATCTTTCTGTTTGCACACTCTCCCACAAGCTTACAGCCCCTCCGACCACCCAGCTAACATTGCTGGTGCAAAAAAATGCAGAGCAATTTTGGAGTTATCCATCCTTACAGTTTTGATTCAATTTCCAGCTCAGACAAGTGAAACAAAGATCTATTTGGATTTATTTATCTGCAAATGGAGCAGAACAGAGAGCTTGTGGCCCACCCAGTGTTTTTCTACATCATTAAAAGGCTTTTTTCAAACTACTTTTTTTGTCTGTTCCTGATTCACAATAATTTGAATAAATAAATACTCAGAAATGCAATTTTAAGCAATTTTTTTTTGTTTTCCCAACCAGAAAAAAACACCAATACATGATATCAAAACTAAAATCACAATTTAGTGTGGGTCTTTTTACATTCTTCTAGGTTTTTCTTCTTTTGTTTTTTTTGTTTTTCCATCCACTCTTTATACTCCACTCACATAAAGTCACTCTGAATTTGATTCTTCTCCAGAGTTGATTTTCCAAGATGTTAGCATATTTTCAATTTTACAAACAATAAAACATGTAAAAGAAGCAGTACAGACTGTGCCTCTGAAGTTTAAAACATTTAGTTTTCTTCTGTTTCTTGGTTTTATTTTAAAAGTTTAGTTTTATTACATTTTTTGTGTCAGGTTTTCTTCTGTAGTTTCATTTCTCTTCCATTTCCATCTGTGTGCTACTGGTTAGTTTCTCAAACATCTTCTACTTGGGTTAATACACTCAGTATTTTCAAAATTCATGTTTTTAGTTGTCAGATTGAGATCTGTTTAGTTGCTTTTTAGCCCCCCTATTTTTCAAGGGTTATTTGTAACGTTTAAGCTCAAGTTTAGTCCTGTTTCACTTTAAATTTCTGCTGTTTTAGACCACGTTTGATAGAAAACACTGAAACATTTTCGAGCTGTGTCATAGTTTCAAACAGTCGCTTCTTTGCAATCATTGTGATGAAGTCTACTGCTGACCTCTTGGACAGGTCACCCCTTTGAGGAAATTTTGTTCTCATTGGGTTTTGATTTGGTTCAATGAGGCTCAAAAGAGAAATAAATGACATTTTCATATCCTGCATGAATATTTCAGATGTATCTCACTAGGGTGAACACATGAAGCTATTAAAATGGTGGAGAATGACCTCTGAGAATCCCTGAGTCAGTCGGTCTGGTATTCATGTCTCTGGCTGCCAACTCACCACCCCGCTCCACCGTGAGCTGCCTCAACAACCCAACGCGGAATAAAGTGCCACCCTGAACGCAGGAATTTAGGTCACACACGCAGCCAGCTTGGCTCATGCATATTTGGCCAAGAATCTGACCTCCTGAGCACAGGCGGCTCTACTGTACACAGGCTGCTCTGATGCCATATTAGCAGGAAAGCAGTGTAGGCAGAGGAACAGAGCTGTTGTTTGGGCCTGGAACCAAGCTAACTTAAGAACTTCTAGCCAATCCAAAGAAAGTCCTGGTTTTATTCCTGGCTAAGGTTCTGAGTCCAATCACCTTTTCCTCCTGAATAATTTTTTTTTAAAGGTTGAGCACACAACTGCAGAACTTATTAGAAAATTCTGCACAAATCCTTTTGTTAGGATAAGAATTCAGTTATTCTTTCCATGATAACAAGCAAACTGAGAGAAAGAGTCACGAAGAGGACCAAAATTAATAAACTAAGATGGTTAAAACACCAGGAAAACACCATGAATCCTATGCAGATGACCTAACAATGACTAACTATATCCTTTGAATAGACTTTGAGAACAAATTCACCATGATGATTACTTCAGCCTGGGTAGGGGGCAAAAACAGAAAAGTAAGCACAAACTAGTTCAACCAAATCAAAATCACCCAAAAAACAATCTAATCTTAAATAATAGAAAAATGAACTGTGGTCAGTAAGAGTCAGCGTGCCAACTGCTCTGAATGAAGTTGTTAGTCTGCAAAAAACAAGTTGCAGGTTGCACCAGGTTGTTAGCATGAGAAGGTGGAGGAGCCCTGCATGATGATTAGGAGACAGGCACTAAATGGAGAAGACAGGAATTAGGGGAGCATGAGATGGAGGGGCCAGGCGTTAGTATGAAGAGGGACCAGGCATGAAGAGGAGGACAAGACAGGTAAGAGAGGAGGGGTCAGGCATGAGAGGAAGTTGCTGTCGCTATCCTATCTGTAATGACTTCTGATCTATTAATGCATGTGCAAATATTACGACACTTCCGCTACAGCAGTTTATGGTTAGAGTATTTCTTTGAATGTTAACAACAATAATTACCTCTTCAAATATTTCTAATGACAAAAATGTGTATTTTAATGTTGAAAAAAATAAAGCCACAGGTCCCAAGCATGAGGAAAAGGAGTCAGGTGTGAGGGGGAGGAGCTAGGCTATTGGTGGGTGTCATTCTCATGTTGCTGACACTACTGTTTGATAGATGAAGACATTTTTACATTTTAAAATGTCTTGTTTGTTTTAGTGCCAAATAGTCAGTCAGGTGTTCAAGAAGTGACAGAGTGAACTTTTTGGCAGGGAAGGTTTGGCTAAAATCTCCTGGTTGTAGCTCCTCCCTGCTGCATTTCCCACAAAACAATGTCCTTTTCAAATGTGAGAACGTCTTAAATTGAATTGAACTGGCTTCCTGGATGCACAATCCTTTTTCCTGTCCAGATTCATTTTTACAACAGAAGCATGATCCACCAAAAAACACAATTTTTCATGTATGAGGACTTTACAGCATGGAGATGATCACAAGCCCAAAGGAAAACTCTTCATGTTGAGCTTCAACATGGTCAAAACAGGCTTTTCCTGTTTTCTTTTTTCCCCCAGAATTCTTCCCACCTTTATTTACAGACATATTTGGGGGGAATTTGTGTCAGCAGGCCACCCAAGACAGCCAGGTATAATTCCACAGTCATAACTGACGCTGTCCATCGCAGAAAATCAGATAAATCCTTCAGACGTGTTAAGTCTCAACCAGCCATTCATATTCAGAGTTACATTTTACATGCAAATCTCTGTCACACAGACTGACTTGCAACTCTTTGAATGTACTTGAACTCCAGCTGGTAAACGCACATCCTCAGTTTCGTCATCAAAGCGCTGTCGTGTCTCCGTGAAACAGTAGTGAAAATGTCATTGGAGTCTTGCAAACGCTTCAATAATTCACTTGCAGCTTTCAAATGCTAATACACACATGGACACACACATGCACTGCACTGCACTCAGCAGCAGGTCTGTCCGACTCAATCAATGCCAAGTCTGAGCTCCTTGTATGAAGTCCTTTGTTGGAAAATCTTTGGTTCTAGCGGACAGCTCTGAGATCAGGATGACAAGTCCTCGATACAATTACTGGAACTAGTAAACATCACTAGTAAACATCACTCTGTCATTGTCAAGACTCGTCTTAGTAGCAACAATGAGGACGGGGAATGGGATATCTGTATCTTTCTGAGTCAAATTGTGCTACTCTTGTGTCTCTGGTCACATAAATGGAAATGCTGTCTTGTGATTTGGTAGAAATTGATTTTTCCAACACATTTCCAACATTGGATTTTTGTTTTGGGTGAGTCCTGACATCTGAGAAAGCTGTCTCTGATGCTGATGTCCTTCCTGCACTAGAATGATGCCCAGATTTTCAAATGACCAACACTTATGAATGAGAAGTGTGCTGTGTCTACATTGAAGGTTGCATTAATTTAAAAGGAAGTCAGTTGGATCTATGCACTGAGCTGTGTGGCGTGTTTCTGGTTGAAATAAGACAGCTGAGTTCCTTCCTCTTGCGGGTAACAGTAGATGTGGATTTTTGTTAGGTTTTCTTTCTTGATTTGTCTGTTATTATCAAAAAGACAAAATTTGCCTTCTAAAAATGGGAGAACAGAATCAAACATCAAACTACCACTGCTGTGTCCTTGAATGCGTAGTATCAGCTAAATGTAACTCTTTATCAAACTTCCACACTTTCCCAAAAGATGGCGAGTCATCTAATCCCGATGAGCGCAGGCCTTTAAAAAGAGGAGTTGTCCCAGTTCTCTCTGAATAGGACAAATACTTTCTTCTTGCCGTACATCCTTATGTCTAGAAGCAAACAGAGCAACCATACGCAGCCTGTGATGACTGGCAAGAGCAGGCTATATATGTCATCTTTTCTGCATAACTACTGCTCTATTACTGAGCAGGCTGCCCTGAATTTAGCCTGCTCCAGAGTCAAATGAGGGAGATGGTGATCAGCAACTAGTTTGCTTTGGAGTGGTTTGCTTCCTCTGATGATGACATCAGGTTGTACACAAGGTATACATTTGTCCGTGTTTTATATTACAGAAACACAAACAATTAGTGTTTAGCACAGTGTGCTAACTGCTAAGAGCATCAGATGACAAAAATAAACAGAAAACAGTTTTGGAAGTTTGAAAATTGAAATGTATAAGTACTTACAGTATTTTATACGGATATTTTGAGATTTTCAAGGCATAACTTTTTTGAAAAGTTATAGGCCACATGTCGCATGTTAAGTTGATGTTGGTTGTTCAGACAAGTCCAGACATGGTTGTTTCCAATACTGTGGCTGACATGAGCACTACAATGACATTTGTCTTTAACACAGCTTTGCAAGTTCTGCCCACCTGATGTCCTTTTGGAGCCAGATTGCATTCATTGTGACTTTAGGAAGCTCCAGAAAACATGTAATAAACTCTAAGACTCAGCCATTTCCATGTAATCCACACCGTTCCATCATTGACTTCCCAAACCAGAAAACTCAGCGGTCTTTCATCAAACGCAGAAGTAATATATGCATATAACTTATTATAAAGTGCTGGTTGTGGTTTAATGGGACGGGGATCTTTCAGCCAACTGGTTGGTTGGGGTTCAAATAATAAGCTTAAAACTGAAGACTGAGTTAAAAGAACATAATTTTCACTAAAAATAAACTGCAGGTTTCAGAGTATCTGTTAACTGCCTCCTGTCAGTGAGTTAAAGCTTAACAAAAGAAAATCAACTGAGGAAGTAACTTTGTGCCCTTTCCCACTTCCTTCACTTGACTGACAGAAGAGTTTATAGCTAGAAGCCCTCAGCATGTGTTCACATGCACTATATGTGATTTACAGAGATGCACTTTAGCATCCCTCTAATTTTAAACAGCAGTGTGTTCCAAAACTACATCATCTTCATTTATGAGGAGCTCGAAGAAAACAGCAGCACACAAGAATTCAAGTCAGTGCGAACAAGCTACACACATTTTCCAACTCTTCAGTCACGTAGGGTCAAGACAGGACCTGTCAATCACACACTGCACACATCCAGCAGAGCTGCTAATTGCCTGAAATCAATTTGAAACAAGTCGGCTTAAACTTCAGCTCCAATAGCGGCTCACCCTCATAACCCCCAACATCAAGAGCTTCAGCCCAGCCACGTTCAAACTGCTCATGACAGCCAGGCCTCATCCACACCCATTCAATAACTTAATAACCTTCAACTTCTGCACTCCAGCCCATCAACGCAGCATGTGTTACCTTGGAGATCAAATGCCGTGTCGTCCACCTCCACCCCCACCCCCCGGAGGATTCAAATTAAGCTGCTTCAAAGACAACCAAAACCCACAGCTATGATACAAAGACTCATTACAGAGGCTTTTTTTCAAAGCCTTTGCTTCTGCAAGGAGAACCCTGTTGAATTTGTGAGTCCTTCGTTTTTTTCTTTCTTTGCTGGACATTCAAACAATGTGAACAATATTTGGACCAGAAGATCCAAATGTGACCGAGTCCTCCTTGGCCAAGTTTGGATTGAGTTTGAAAGAAAAGAGCTTTTGAAGCAGAAATGAGCAAAACATCAACAATTTTTAATATAATCATTGACTTTTATGGGAAGTTTTGACATAGCTCTCAAAGCAGAAACTACAGCATTCGCTTTTCTTTTGGTTAAAATTAGAATTCAAAATGAACAAATATTTAACTCTAGAAGAACATTCACAACTTATCATTCATTCAAACTGAGTTCAGGGAGTTTTTTTCTTTCTGCACTCATAACCATCTCTGCTTCCTCCTGATTTAATTTACTTAATTTTCATTCTTAATGAGTTAATTAACAGGAATGTAACTAGATTTATGAATCCTTTCACTGCTCAGCAGCTGCTTCAAAGATATACACGATCTGCTGTTTATCCCTATTGTTAAGACAACTGCTGATCACAATAAGAGTCAAGAATGGATTTGAATAACTCCACTAAGAGTAACTAAGACCAAAGTCAGGAATTTTCTTTCTAAAATGATGTTATTAGCTTTCACTTTACAACATAAGGATGATGTTTCTGAGATTAAAAAAAAGGGCTTGCAAATTTTTTATGACATTTCTGTTGCAAATGGAGAGAAACTCAAACACATTAGGGTCGTGACATCGGCTTTCGGTTTACAAATTAAAAGCATCTGACTGTTCTGTGCTGCAATAAAATCATGGAGGAGAGATATGCATTTTCTGCACAGATTTGTTAAATGTGTAATATAACTTTTTTCTTGCTGCTGAAAAATAAACCCTAAAAGCTAAAAATGTACCTAAACTTCAGAACTTTTCATTAGTTTCAACAGCAAGAGAAAGTTCTTTTGGATCACCATTCGGAACCAGAACCTCCAACCGAACCTTAATCCCTGTGCAGCAGCATCAAAAATCTTGTGAGGCTTAAGTCAATATCAGCCAGCACTCATTCTTACCCATACAAGCCATCAGACGCGCATTCAGGTCAGCAGCTTCATCATCCAAGGACCAGAAAAAAAGGCTGAACTTTGGAAGGGATTAAAAAACTAAAATCCTTGAAATCAATCAGAAAATTGTGTTTGTGATCTAAAGTCCTGCTGCCATGTGGAGAGAGGTGAACAACCCTCACACCAACACAGTTTGTGTGCTGACCTGATTCTTCCAGAGTGGGGAAAGGACGGGTCACAACAGTTGTGAAGATTTATTTTAAGACACACCCCCCCCTCCCACACACACACACACACACACACACAGTCAATTGACACAGTTGCTGTACTTTCCCTCTCTGATCCTTTGGGCACATCAAGATTATAATCTCAAACTCTGACTCCCTCCAGTACCTTCATTCATTCCTGATGCAGATACTCTGAATCCCTACAAACCAAAAAAGAAGGGTTTCCTTTAGGGTTGGCTCCATGATTCACCACAGCTTTCCATTTTGTCGGAAACGGGTGGAAATTCAGTCATGAAGTGGGATGATGAGATCCATGAGAACAGCCCAAATGCTCAGCACCATTTGGGTGGAACCTGTGGAACCTGTTCCCTTTTTTTGTGTTGGGCGAAGGAAGGGTCAAAAGCATGAGGTTTGAAACTAGCATTTGTTCTTATATGTAATCATTCATTATTTTCAGTCAAAGAGAAGCAAGGACGGCAGCAGACAGGAAGAAGGGGCTAGGACAAAACACAGATGTGACAGCTGAAGAAAATCCATTCAGTCTATTGACAAACAACCGTTTGAAAAGCAAGGTCATCTCAGAGCGCTGCACAATGAATGAAAGTGAAAATGACAGAAGGACAGTTTTTTACTGGACTTCAGTTATAAATCACATCCTCATCAAAAAGATCTCAGAGAAAAGCAATGTTTGTGCTTTTATCCTAAATGAATAAAGTTACCAGAGCCGCTCAGGCCAACACGGAGTTCCTTAAGCTTGAGTTTTATGGTGAGCATGACTCCACCTGATGACAAGGAAATGTTCTTCAAAGCCAACACAAAGAAATGCACATTTAACGTTCAATAAAATTCAGATAAAAAAGTTAAAAATTCAAATATCTGACACCTTTGCGGCTGCATCATGTGAAGGTGCATCAAATTTGCACAGAGAAGAGTACCCCCTTCTAGTCAAAGAGCCCATCATTGTGGCACAGTGAGTCATTCATGAGCCATTCACTTTCCCATGTATATGTTAATGCAGTATGCCGTACTTAATGTGCATTTGAACTACCAGCCCACCAGAACTAACAGGTCGTGTGGGGTTACTGTTACTTGATGTATGTGGAAAAACACTAATACCAAAAGTATTGGCTCATGTGCCTTGACTCACATATGAACTGAAGTGCATCCCTTTCCTAATCCATATAGTTCAATATAATGCTGGTCCATCTTTTGCAGCTATTACAGCTTCAACTCTTCTGGGAAGGCTGTTCAACAAGATTGAGAAGTATGTTTAGAGGAATTTATGACCATTCCTCCAAAAGCACATTGGTGAGGTCACACACTGATGTTCGTGGAGAAGGCCTGGCTCTTGATCTCCGCTCGAATTCATCCCAAAGATGTTCTATGGGGTTCAGGTCAGGACTCTGTGCAGGTCAGTCAAGTTCATCTACACCAGACTCTGTCATCCATGTCTTTATGGACCTTGCTTTGTGCACTGATGCAGTCATGCTAGAAGAGGAAAGGGCCGCTCCAAACTGTTCCCACAAAGTTGGGAACATGGAATTGTCCAAAATGTTTGGTATCCTGAAGCATTCAGAGTTCCTTTCACTTGAACTGAGGGGCCATGCCCAAATCCTGGAAAACAACCCCACAGCATAATTCCTTCTCCACCAAATTTCACACTTGTCACAATGTAGTCTGAAATGTACCATTCTCCTGGGAACATCCAAACCCAGGCTGGTCCATCAGATTACCAGAGAGAAAAGTAGGATTCATCCCTCCAGAGAAGGTGTCTCCACTGCTCTAGAGTCCAGAGGAGGCGTGCTTTACACCACCGCATCCGACGCTTTGCATTGTACTTGATGTGTGGCTTGGATGCAGCTGCTCGGCCAGGGAAACCCATTCTATGAAGATCGTTGCATACTGGTGACATAAAGTTGAGTTCCTGTTGTAAACAAACGCTTCCATTTTGTCATGATAGAGCTGACAGTTGACTGTGGAATATTTAGGAGTGAGAACATTTTACAACTAGCTTTGTTGCACTGGTGACATCCTATGACAGTTCCACGCTGGAATTCACTGAGTTCCTGACCCATTCTTTCACGAATGTTTGTAACAACACTCTGCATGCCTGAGGGCTTGATTTTATACACCTGTGACCAGACTAAGAGATTAGGAAACCTGTTTCTGATCATTTGGATGGTGAGCCAATACTTTTGGTAATATAGTGTATGTTTTTACCCTATAAATGTAGACACATCTTCAAGTCAAGAAGACAAACATCCCAATTAAAGCAAGACGGTCAGTCAAGAAACTCACTCCTCAGGAAATCTTAGCTCTTTTTCAAGTACTTCCAGACGTGGACTCGGGTGGGGGTAGAGAGGAAGATTATTTTGGTGAAGAATCAGATTTCATCTTCTTTAATTCCTCCTCTGGTGAGAATATGCCAGTACCAATGGATTCACAGTCAAAATAGCCTCTCCTCATGAGACTTACACATTAATAGACTAAAAGACTAATAATTTTTGAAGAAGAGGATGATTTGGAGAAGGCTTCAACTTTAAAAGGAAAGTCTTCCGAATCCAAAAAAGGCAATCAGCATGTTGAAGACAACCAACTGGGCCAAAAACGCAGGCACACTGGAGAAAAGTCTTCCTTGAAGACTTTGCCTTGTAGGTCAGGGCTTGCTGGTCCTCAAAACCAGTTTTATTTTTAGATATGGAGTACACCGGTGAGGGGGAAGGGAGCAGAACTGTGTGCTGTCAGACAACCCAGATCTAGTTTGCAATGTGAAATCCAGTCATTAGGGTGATCACCACAACACTACTTTGAGAAGGGGAGCGGGCATTGCAGCAGAAGCTGAAAGTTCCAGGGATTCTAGCGTTAAAAGCTACAACTTTCACCTCATCAACATGCAGAAGGGAAGAAGAGGAGCGAAGGACTGGGATATTTCCTGGAAAAAACATGAGTTTCATCATTAGAACAATTAGACCTATCACACTGAAGATGTCAGAGTTTTCTCCTTCCCTTAAAGCTGTTTTTCTTCATTTGGTTTCACAAGACCAAGAACTGAACCACATCCAGTTATCAATGAAAAACAACACTGGACGTTTCTGTTTAACTGGTTAAAGCAGAAGGTTTTTGCCAGCAAAAACCTTCAAAAGATATATTTTAACATCTTGATGTGTTGTACGTTTTGCCGCTCTGCAGACCAACTGCTTTCATCCAAAATACACAATTTTTTTTCACTTGAAGTCCAGGAAAACTGGAGACTAACTAGTCTGAGCTCAGTGAAACTGAGACTATGAATCCCCGCCTTTCTCTTTCACTGCCTGTTGGAAGCCTCTCAGATTCCTGACATGGCTCCGACGCTGAGATCAGGAAACAGAAATATCACAACAGCTGAGAGCCAGCAGCTGAAGGCCAAACAGCTTCTGCACAAGCAGGAGAGTAAAAGCTAAAGCACTATCTTTGGTTGATTCACAAAAAAGCTGAAAAAAATGCTGCCAACAAGCAGGAAAGAAATAATCAGAATTTCTTCTAATAGGCTTAGTATTCCGTGTTTGTTTTACAAAGACTATTTTTTTATTATGGTGCTGCAAGTATTTGTACAAATTAAAAGCTGCTCATCTATCAGAAACGGCATTTTTCATTGTCTCTTCATTGTCTTTGAATTGTTCTCCAGGATGAGAGAGAAATTCGTTTTTTGATTCCTCTGTTGTGGGTCCAGTGTGTGACCCCTCTCTCCCCGAGCAACCGCGTCTGTTCAGCTGTTGCATGGCGCCTGCTGCAGCAGAAACCTAAGAATGGCTGAGAGGCTGCGCACCAAGACACAAAAGCAGGAGTTGCATCACTATAATCATGTCCTACAGTGGCTCCATGGCAAGGTCAGGTTATAGAAAAATGCCCTGCAGACAAATGCATTATAAATATAACAGGGGGAGGGCAAAGGGAGGAAAAAAAAGAAACATAGCAAGAAAAGAGAAGCAAGGACACGATGAAGGAGCTCAGAGATCACCAGAGGCGTGAATACAATTTCAAAGAGCTGCTTGGCGGCCTGTCTTTTCCAATCTCCCCTCCTGTCATGGCGGCGGCTGCTTGCCGGGTGCCGAGCTGGCCATTAAGTTTAATAAACGTCGGCTCGCCTTCAGTGTGGACGCTGTTGCTACAGGAAAGATGCAGGCCAAGCTGGACCTGCCAAGCCCAATCCAGCCTGTGAGGACACGAGCAGCAGATGTCAATGAGACTTCAGTCATCAGAGCTTCTACGGAAACTTCTGACAAGCACAAAAAAGTCCTGCATGCAGCTTCTTCACCAAAGTTATTTTAACCTCAACTTTAGGTTTGACCAATCTGATTTAGCGGTATTTCTTTCCATCTTCTGAACCCACTGAATCTCTTTCAGGAACACGGTAAGAGGTTACTGGAGCCTATCCCATTAACTGTTGGGCACACCCTGGACACATCACCAGTCTGTAGCAGGACCACACACTCATATTCAAATCCAAGGGATCATTTTGAATAATCAATTGACCCATGAAGCATGTTTTTGGAATACAGGGAAAAGTGTTTGTAATTCTCAAAGGAAACACACACATGTACAAGGAGAACATCCGCACTTCACGCAGAAAGGTCCCATGCTGGGATTCAAACCAGGACCTTCTCACTGTGAGGTGGGAGTGCCAATCCCTACACTTCAGTGCAGTCCTCTTACACATCCTTTTTTCTTAAAGTTATTTATCTTTTGCTCCAGTTGCTGCTTCTGTTGCCAAATCTGAATCATCTCTGAATGTTATGTATTTTGGTTTCTGGGTCTTTCTTTTTTTTTTTCTTCAGTGCAGATCAGCTGTGACTTCCACCAGATGCCTTGACCAGACCCCTGGGTTCTCCTTGAGATGATCACAGCTGTCTAGTGTCATCTCTTTAGTCTCATTAAAGGAGGTGTCTTTTCTGTGTTGGAGCATCTTATGTATTGGTCTATTAGTTGATTACTGTTATTAAATCTTTTGAACAGTTTTGACTTCATTAGAATCCTCCTGCTTCTGAGTTTTTTCTCCACCAGCCATCCATAACACTGATCAATTTTTGTGAACAAACTCCTGAAAACTCTGCTCGATTTAAGTTTAATAAGTTTTATTTTCTAAAAAAATAAACAAACATTTAACACAAAACACTTTGCTTTCTAGCTTTGGTGATTCTTATTCAAATCTACAAGATACAAGGATAAAGGTAGAGGTGGTAAAGTTTCCTTGCTCTTGTACTGCCACAGCTCACCTCCAGATGGAGCTGTCACCCAGTTAATGAGTCCTGCAAACATGGTCGGTCACACACATCTCAGTCTGCTGCTGATGTGAACAAAAAGGACTCACAGCCAGATGATGAGACAATGAATTCTCCTTCTTCACTAACTTTGTGTTCCTCTGTTTATCCAAAGCTGAGCTGCCACACAGTCTGCACTTTTTTCTGCAGTCAAATACATTCAAAGTTTAATTTTGATAAAAATGCTCAGAGAAGTAATGTAATTTTTTATTTTTTTATAAACAGTGAGGACTGCATGATTGTGTGTAGTGTTTAGCACTCTCACTTCAAAATAGAAGGTCCTGGTTCAAATCCCGGCTGGGACCTTTGTGGAGTTTGATTGCAGGACTTTCTCCAAGAACTTTAGCTTCCAAAAACATGTTTCAGAGCTTAATTGGTGATTCTGAGAAAGTGTCCCTAAAGTCTTAATGTGATTTTGTGGCCCTGCAACAGACCGGTGACCTGTTCAGGGTGTACCCACCTTCCTTTAACAGTAGCTGGGATAGGCTCCAGTAACCATGTGACCCTGAAAGTGATTCAGTGGGTTCTGAAACAGAATGGATGGATAATCAGTGAGCAGCATCTTTGAGCTATACTATGTCAGCTCTGAAGCGTTAATCATCTGACACAGAAACATTTTACAAACACAACGACAAATAAAAAATCAAAACAAACAATAAAAATACAGCATTAGATTTTTAGAAAACAAAGCAAAATTCCAGAAACTAAAAGATAAAAGCCAACGTAAAAAAACATTTTGCAAAGCATTTTAGAGCCACAGATTTATTTGTAAGATAAGCATCAATGCCTTCCTTCTATTCTGATATCGAATTGAATTTTCTAAACTAAACTGCCTTTAAAGTATACACAAAGTAAAGTTGTTGATCTGCATGCACAAAAGCTGCAGGTTAGTCATTGGGGCAGGGTGAATGCAATGGGACAGTCAGGTTCTTGCAGAGCTGCCTTCATCTGGTTGACAGTTCATTGGCGCAGATATGTTCTCAACACTAGAGGGTCCTGCTGGATATATTTTACAGAGTGAGTAAATTTAGCA
This sequence comes from Adrianichthys oophorus, assembly GCA_036245035.1. Lineage (NCBI taxonomy): Eukaryota > Metazoa > Chordata > Actinopteri > Beloniformes > Adrianichthyidae > Adrianichthys > Adrianichthys oophorus. The sequence goes on from BSAI01000101.1 coordinate 7,133,308, forward strand.
GTCTTTCCTGAAACTTCTTCTTTTGCTGAATTCAAGAAAACTTGTCACATTTTTTTTTAAATTAGTGCTGCAATTGATTCCGAATACTAAAACAAGATCTGATCTAACGCATGATCAAAGGATTCAACCCTGTATATGACCAACAGCCAACAAATCAATTAGTCAATATCTGATGAAAACACACACATGCTGAAGGGCATCAGTCCTCCCTCAACAGAGCTGCAGTTGTTTCTGTCAAACAATGACATCACTGTGAATGTTGGACCCAGGCTCAAGTTCAGAGAACACACAAACACAGGGTCAGATTGCGTGTTACCTGTTTTATACAATTCATTTGAATTCCATATCTATATCAATTATAATATATTCTGCAAATTATTTTTAAGAGAGACGCTAACATTGGAAGTTTTGAATGAGCTTCAGTTCAGAAATTTAGTTGCTTCAGCTGCATTTGATTATTTTTGTATTCAAAAGTTTACATCCACACTGTTTATATGCATGTTTGAAATTCACTTCTTTTTAAATTTCTTTAAATGTTATTTTGATGATCACACCTCTAATGTTTCTTGTGATTGTTTTCTTTCTTTCATGTTTTTGTAATGCACTTTGTATCGTCTTTGTACACAAAATGTGCTTCACAAATAAACTTGCCTTGCTCAACAGCTTCATTTTTCATGCCTGCAGCATCTTTTCTTAAATGGTTACATGCTTTGACTATATATGAGAGCTGGACTGAATGACCCCTGGCGTTAAAAACAGAAAGTACCTATTAGTTCCAAGAAGCCAAACTCCCATCGTCTTCCACAGGGAAATAAACAATACTCAGTCATTCTATTTGTCAGAATTACCATTCTTGCTCTGATACCTCTAACATGTTTTTGATCATTCTTTTTTCATGATACTTCTACTTACTTTCTACGACTACTTACCTCATTTCAAGTTCTTCAAACAACAAACTGACCAATCAGATGCCTCAGTAAAAGTACGTAGTCTAAAGTCAAACGTTCAAAACATTTGATTGAAAGATTCTCCTGAGCTCACTTTCAGAGATATGAGTGAATGACTTTAATCAACAAACTCACTCCTGACTGGCAAAAGTGGGATAAGATAGATATTTATTGTCATTGTCACTTGAAAAATGAAATTAAAAATGTGCTTCCTGGTCCGTGTAACAGTCATGCATTAAAATAAACAACTAAAAATAATGAATAATAAATAAAAGTTAATCACTCGATCACTAAAACAGGAAATTAAAATTAGATTGCTGACAGATAAAAGGGCATTTGTATTAGAAAAAATAATGAACCTAATGGGAAACATCACATGACCACGTTACTGTTCATTTTCAACATACAGTGGTGCAGTGGTTGCCATAAAACCGCTGACTCAGAACGATTTAGACCAATCACTGCTTACTGGTGTTATCTGGCTCCAACATGCAGTATCTGTATTGCAAAAAATAACAACAGAATTGACTTCATTTGGTTGGGCATTTTCAATATCATGTTCTATGAGTGATGGCACACTCACTTGGTCCAGTTCTCTTATACAGTCAGTGCTCTTTACAGATCTTAGGGAACAAACTTAGGAAGTCCAGAAACAAAACATCTATGTTTTTGTGTTTTAAAACATTGTAGAAGTTCACGTTTTCTATCAAATCAGCTTTTGTCAAAATGTGGAAAAAAACAGAAAACCAAAATGGGCTGAAGAGACAGCAGCTGACACGTTCTGTTTGTTGTGATTTTGTTTTTTTCTCTGCCTGTTCTGTGCAGGTCTGTCGTGGTCTTTTTCTCCTCCCACTCACCTGTATGTTTGTTTTAAGTCTGTGCGTTTCAGTTCCCTGCATTGGAGCGTTTTGTGTTCTTTAGGTGATCTTTGTTTAGTGGTTAAAACAAGTTACAAACCTACCCATCTGCATCCAAGCCTCCTCTGCTTCTGGGTTTTTGAACTCTACCTGTAACAGCAGCGGCCCTTCTGCACATGTGAAGTCATGACAGGTAGAACAACAATGCCCCCCCAAGAGATCCTGAATGATGAAGGACAGACGTTTCCCCTACAAATGGATCTTCACTGAATAAATGAGTCTCCTTATCAGACTGAAAAGAACAGATTAAAAAGAAAAGTTTTCATGACCGGAGACAAAGTTCAGCTGCTTGACCCTCTGAGAGCAATACTGGGGTCAGACCTGATGCCGCTGAGCTGAGCTGCTGGTGGATGAAGAGGAATTTAGAACAAAAGAGGAGGAACCAAAGTAGACTTCATTCCTCAAAAGTATCAAAAGGAAGTGAAGCGTTCCAAGAAATCCGCTGGCGACTGAAGACATGCAGCTGAGTCAGCGGATACTATGAAGGCCTCTGGATGGCAAACTGACTGAGGAGCTTCATAGTGACTGCACATGTGATTGAAAGAGTGTTGGAGGAAGCCATACTGTTGGTTTGCATTAAAGTTGATCTTCAGAGCTTCATGTCACAGCATTTTACTCACAATATTCATGAACCTTTAACTGATGTTTTTGATTGGGGGGGGTTAAGATTGTATATATTTATATATTTTTTCGAAATTAAAATTTGCTGCTCAACTTTATGCATTCAAACAGTCTGAACTCACTCACAGAGGCTCCGCCCTTCACTTCATGTTGAAACAACAGAAGAAGATGTCACTGAGGTGAGTGAGAGCAATCACCAGTGCAGCTCTGAGCATCTGCTCCACATGTGCATCAAGCGGACTCATGAAGAGAGCTTTGGTGCATCTTCAGGAGAATTTAAGTGAAAGTCCAAAGCATTTGCAGAAAACTGTGAGAACTGTGTGTTTGCAAGAAAAGTTACTGCAGCTGTAGAACTGTTGACCAATGTCCTGCCTGAGCACAAAATGCTGCTGCACACAAACATCCTACAAAGTTCTGACTAAATTCAGGCAGAAAACCTGAAGTTAGAGCTCAGTGAGAAAAATTAAACCAAAAGGAAGTGATGACTTTCACCTCAGAGGCTTGTGTCTACCTTGAGCTGCATCAGGTGGACGTCCACGTGTCTGTTGTCAGTGTCCTGACTTGCAGAGAGGGTGAGCTGAGTGACTCTGTCACTGGTTGCTCTCAGCCACTTCTCGATTTCTGGGAGGTGGAGAACAACCTTCCAGTCAGCTCCAGCATGAAGAGGCGGGGGCTTCTTTGTCCTGAAAAACAACACAAAAACCTAAACCTGGTTCTGTTTCAGTACAGGGAACGGCAGCACTTTTTCTATATTCTTTCAAGAATTCAAGTTTGTAAATTAGGCTGGGACATGTTTGTTGAAGGAAGGTGTTTTTTTATGAAAAAAAAATCTTCGGATTAACCTTTTAAATCCACAGCTACAACTCTGGTCCTCACGATCCCCCACCCTGCCTGTTTCCAATTTTCTCTGACTGAGGCTTTATCACCCCTAACAAGATTCAACCTAAATCCATCCATTTTCTTAACCTGCTAAATCCCTTTCAGAGTCACGGGGATACTAGAGCCTAACCTAGCTACTGTTGGGAAAAGGTGGGATACACCTTGGACAGGTAGCCAGTCTGTACAGGGCCACACAATCCCACACACAAGCACAGTCACGTCGAGAATAACCAATCAACCTATGAAGCACGTTTTTGGACTGTGGGAAAAAGCTGGAGTGTTCAAACAAAACCCACATATTCACAGAAAGGACCCAGCTGGGAGTTCTTGCTGTGAGGCAAAAGCACAAATCACTGCACCACAGTTTACATAACTGTGTCTGACATGAACACTGCAATAACATATGTCCTTACCACAGGTTTTTAAGTTCTACCCAGCTGATGTCCTTCTGGAGCCAGACTTCATTCATTGTGACTTTAGGAAGCTCCAGAAAACACCCAATAAACTCTAAGGACTCAGCTATTCTCATGTAATCAACATAGTTTTACTATCCACTCTCCAAACCATAAATGACAGGGCATCCTTACATAGAACATGGAAGTATTTCGCCCATACAATGAAATATTCAGATACTCTTCATCATAGTCTAAAATTCATTCCATTTGAACCCAAAAAACAAAATATTTCACAGGTTAAATGTTGGTCAAGGGTTTGTTTAAAGCTTTGATCTTTAGTTAAAAAGTATGGGGTGGCCGGGGAGCAGCGGTAGGGCAGTTGACGACTTATCGTAGGATGCAGGTTCGATTCCTGCCTTGCCTGCCTATATGTTGAAGTGTCTTTGGGCAAGACACTGAATCCCAAATTGCCTCTGGTGGAAGGTTGACACCAGTGTTCAGCAGTTGAGCCACCATCAATGCGTGAAGTGTGTGTGTGAATGGGACTGTGACTGTAAAGCGCTTTGGGCCTTCAAAGAAGATAGAATAGTGCTATACAAATATCTGACATTTACCATTGTCATCAGTGTAGGTGGTTCGTTACCTGGAGAAGTTCTGACCATTGTTGGGTTCTCCAGCAGTCAGGGTGCTTTTGCTGGAATTTTTTGGTGGACCCTCCTGGTCCAGATCTTTGAGGGGGGCGCCGACTGTTCCTGAAGAAGACCTGGAAGGGCCGAGGTCCAGAGTCGGGGTAACAGATGTCAGCATTGGGGATGGGCACTCAGTGCTTACGGATGAAAGAACAACAGTGGTCATGGCGGGAGAAGATTCCTAGTGTGGATGGATGTCACCAGAGCAACCTGGAAAGGACAGAGAAAGATTGTTTTTTCAAAAAGGACAATTTAACAAATATGTTAGACAAAGATGGTGAGAACAGAGAAAGAAACAACAGTTTTAAACATTGAACCAAAAATGTTGATGCATATGGAGCGATTTCATTCCAAAATCCTTTTAGACCTTATGAAAAGGGTGCTTCAAAACCATCTCCAAACTGAACCCATTGCTTCAAATACATGGTGAATGGTGTATACTTATATAGCGCTTTGCTACCTTCATTGAAGGTCCAAAGAGCTTTACAGTACACAATCTGCTGCTGAACACTGGCGCCAACTTTCTATCAGAGGCAATGTGGAGTTCGGTGTCTTGCCCCAAGGACACTTCGACACATGAGAGGCAAGGCAGGAATTGAACCTGCAATCCACTGCACCACACGGCCACCCTTTCAAGTGAAGGGTTTGTTCTGACCCTGTCCGCAGGCATGATAAACTCCAGGTTTGCTGGATGATTTGATGATTTGAACATATAAAACATTTAGAATTTTCCTTCTTAATTTGTTTTGAA
>BSAI01000101.1:7146509-7178760 GCA_036245035.1 Adrianichthys oophorus
TGTTACTTGTGAACTTGGCTACAGATCTTACGTTGCCAAACTCATCCCACAGAATAATACATATTTTGAATTGAAAGTTAGAAAAATTAGGGCCCTCTATATGCATTTTCCAGGCATCTGAGGCATTATTTTAGCTGTGAACTTTTGTTGCTGCTCTGTCCATCAGGTTTATGCTCCATTTCTGTCTGGATTCCGTTCAAAACTGCTTCATGTCACGCTGCTCAGAAACCAAGACACAGCGTTACATGACGGTGAATAGCGGAGGTCGTATCTGTGCCTGTTTGTATTCGTGCGCGCTGGGGGGAGGGGGCTACCCTTACTCCGAACAACTTAATCGTTTCAGTCCTACTCGTTGATTCTGGCTTGTTGCGATGCAAACTTGTGGATTATTACACAAAAATATATGCTTGACTTTCCCGCATTATTGGAGCTCATTCATTTTCTAAACCGTTTTAGTCCTTTCAAGGTCACGGGGCTGCAGGAGCCTAACCCGGCCACTCATGGGCGAAGGAAGGGGACACCCCTGGACAGGTCGCCAGTCTGTTGCAGGAGCCACAATCACACACCCATGCACACTCACATCCACAGAAACACCCCACAGAAAGGTCCCCCATTGTTGATGCTGTTTCAGGTCCCCCAGCCGGGGCCTTCTTGCTGTGACACAAGAGTATAATATCTGTGATTTTCGCTATCCCGCAATGAAATTCAGGCTCTGCTAAGGGGAGGGTTAGTCCCCAAACAAAAGGCTCGTGTCACAGAAAACTCCAGAAACTTGGCTCCACAGCCGTTTGATTCCTTCAGCACACATTAAGGCAGTGTAAGATGAGAAGCTTCACAGAAGTCATGTACTGTACATGTGGACCTGAAAGTCAAAGGGCCCAAACCTCAAAGCTTCACACTCAGACTCTGAATCCAACCCAGCCAAAGAAGCTCACCCAGAGGATTAGAAGAGCTTGACTGTCTGCTGGTTTTCCAGATATCATTGCCCGGATCACCTGGATCAGGTGTGTCCAGCCAATTAGAACACACCAGAGCAGATATGTTGGAAAACAGGCAGAGATGCAGCCCTTAGTCTCCACTCCTAGCCTGAGTAAGAGCAGCACTGAAGCTAAGATACAAGAATATGTTTTTAACAGACCTCACCTGCTGATAACACTATCCCTTCTGACAGAAAATCTCATCCTAGAAGATTACTGTTGGGTAAGCTCAGCTTCTTTTAACTGTCTGCTGCTTTCAGTGCTGAAAAAGCTTCTTTAGCTTCTACTGTCAATACTGATTAAAGAAAACAACACAGACAACCAAAGGCAGGTGGACATAGTAAGCAACCGACTCAACAAGCAAATGAAAAAAAATGAGAGTCCAAGCCAGTGGCAGCGGCACTGAACCTCCCAGCTAAGCTCCAGCACCTCCAATGATCCACCTCTGTCCTCAGATGATTAAAGAAAGTCTGAAGTCCGGGAGAAAAAAAGAGAAACTGTTTCAAACTAGGATCCCAGAATGCACCTTTGAAAACCATTATCAACATCTTGGAGGATGCTAGCAACAGGTCAGCTCTGCAGCTACATTAACACCACCCTCTGTAACACGCATTCAAGCAACAACTTTGAATGAAAAGTTTATGTTTATGCTTGGAAATACTTCAGGCTTCTGTCTTCAAAAATCCCACTTTCACAAGTTGCTACGGACGTTTTTATGAATATTTTCAGGCTTTACGTGCATCTGTCACTGTAACTCACAGAAGTACTAATCCTCTGAAATTTGAGCACAGAGGATGAACTCATAATTGTGGTTATTTGTGCCCGATCAGAATTCTATGACACCAAGTCTTTCATATATCGGAACAGAGCTGTGAAAAAAAAGCCTGGAGCAAGATTCACTAGAGTTGCACCTCTTCCACATTTCACATCAAGCTTCTTCCAACTGTAGGTGGTGAAACATGCGTTAGCAACTAGGGGTGTAACAATTCGTTTTAACAACCATTCGATTCATATCATAATTCTTGAGCCAAAACTTCAACCAGTGTGACTCAGTGATAAATACCTGGTACTGAACAGTGCAGGTGAAGTTTTCCTTGTATTTCTTCCAAAATGTCAAATCCATCCACATTTTAGTTTGATAAAGTTCAGCCCACTGTTGTTTTTCTACATCAAAATAATAATAATGAAACATTATTAGAACATTCTACCACACTGTATGATCACGTCTTTGCTAAATCCAAAGTTTTTCCACACATTGGACGCGAATGATTGTTGATCAGTTTTTGCTGCATCACGTGTGTTGTCCACTGTTGTCTTGAAAAATAGAAAACATATTTTTGACATAATTATTTAAAACAGCATCCTTTTTTTTCTTTATTCCCCATCTGCAATTTTTTCATTATTTTTATAGTGATGTAAAATAAACTCAGTGAGAAAAAACTCGGACTGAAACCCCTGTTTAAGGACTCAAATGTTTCCAATAGCTTTAACTCATACTGCTGATTACGGAAGATTTATGAAAGATCTTACATTTAGATCTGGTAAAACAGATCTCTTAAGGTCCACCACAAAATTTAGATTTTTACACTTTTTATTAGATTAAAAATCTTCACATCAACTTTCAATTCTCTGACAAAATAAAACTGAGAGGTTTTTTTGTAGATCAGGAAGACTTTAGTGTTTTTTGCTCATCAAGTTCTGAAGAGACAGAAAAACAAGTAATCGGAAAAACTGATAACATTCCAATTTCTTCTGATAATCAGTCGAAATGAGTCTTCTTTCAGAAAAAAATCTTTGTATAGCTGAGGGGAATGTCTTTTGTCTGACCGTCCTGAGTGAACGTTTGGTGTTTAAACTTTCATCATCAGAAGCTTTTTCTGATTAAAAAAACAAAAGTGGTGACCCAAGAACATGAGCAGCGTAAAGGACTAAACTAACAAAACATCTACCAGGATGAGTCCTTGAAGATCTGGAGAATAATCAATGATGTTGTCATCATCTTTTTTAGTCTTCCTCACAGCATCTCCATTGTTTCTATTATCTCCGTCTTCACCATGCTCATCATTATCAAAATTGTTGTCATCCTCATCAGTAGCTCGTGTTACCATCATCCCCATAGCTCTCATTTTCATTGTCATCATGTTCATTGTCTTCATCCTCCCCATCATCTTCATCATGTTCAGCATCTTCATGATGTTAATCGTCTTCATCATCCTCATCATTGTGGTCATCCCTGTTGACGTTGTCATTTCTATCGTGGTCACCATCATCTTTACTATGGTCATCTTCATAAGCATCACCATCATATTTGTCATTGTTGTCCTCTTTTGTCGTTTTTCCTGTAATCATCACCTCATCTTCTTCACCTGTTTAATGTTGTCATTGTTGCTTATTTTTTCTTATTAATATTTTTTTCCGTCACTTTCATCTTTGGCAGCTTCACCAACATGACCATCATCAACATCATTCTCATTGTTTTTGTCATTCACATGTCATCAGCATAATCTTCATCTTCTTCAATAAAGAATCACATGTATCAACAGGAAAGAAACATAATGAAATCGATCAAATCTTGTTGATTCATTTGTTTCCAAGCCCACTTCCTGCAGCGTTTATCGAGCATTTGGGGTGGCCATGGGCGCAGTGTAAGGGCGGTCGGCCTCTGATTGGAAAATTGCAGGTTCGATTCCCGCCACGTGTCAAAGTGTCCTTGGGCAAGGCACTGCACCCCACATTGCCTCTGATGGAAGGTTGGTGCCAGTGTTCGGCAGCAGAGCCACCATCAGTGTGTGAATGTGTGTGTGAATGGGTGAATGTAAAGCGCTTTAGGCCTTCAATGAAGGTAGTAAAGCGCTTGGTAAGTATACACCATTAACCATTTCCTGTGACATCAGATCGCTTCCAGATATTTCTAACTCTGAACATAAACACAAGTGAACAGCTGCTCATCACCCCAAAGCTGAGATAACATAGTGAAGATGTTTGTGTGTGGATTGCCTCAGACTCAATCTTCATAATTAGGATCCAGAGCAGCAGAGGTGTTGGCCTGTGAGCTGCAGGTCCTGCAGAGCAGGCCTGAACAAAAGCTCACAGCATCCAGAGGAGTCACCTCTTTCTGCAGCTGCCCTTCTCCTCGCCTGCACCATCCTTACTCATCCTCTATAGAACCTCTGATGGCCCACAGAAGGAGCCATCAGGAAAGAAACACTCTCCATCCTGTTTGGAAACCGGAGGAGCAGCAGATTCCATGTACTCACCACATCCCTCCTTCGGTCTCCTTTCTCCAACTCGCTCTTCTCCTCTTCTAGGGTGGATACTGGGGGACACAGAAAGCCAGGGAGGTGACTGAAAACACTGAGCATGCTAACCCTATCTAGCTTACAGCTCAGAGTGGGATGGCCGGATGGGAGGAGGAGGATGATGATGATGCAGCACCTCTCAATGCGGAAACAGAAAGGGAGGTGGGGCTGTTACCATGGGGACTGAGATGATGAGATGGAAGAGGAGGAACAGGATGCTGATTGGCTGGCTGGGTGTGGTGCTCCTTGCCTGAGGGAGGGGGGAGGATGACAGAGCAAAGGCTGGAAAGGAGCAACTGCGGTACATGTGGAATCTTATGTCCCCCGTGTGGACACTTTAGAGAAGTTAACAAAGCAAGTTTGTGTGCGGAAGAAGCTGAGCAACAACCTTTCATCTGATAAGCAGTAAGGGATTATTGATCCACTGTATAGTTCTGTTGTCCAAAATAAGTAAATACATGAAATGAAAGAAAAAGTCTAGAATGATCTAATAAACACTGAAGGAGATTAAGTGATTTCGTCAAACCTGAGTCAGCCGGATCAGTTCAAACCAAAAATAAATAGTTTTTCTTGTGTACAGAGCAGTGACGTACGGTGAGGTTCACGGCTGGTGAAGCACTGACGTTATCAGTCAGATTTACAAACACATTAATCACACTACAAAGTACCTTATTCACCATTTGATTGGCAACAAATAAAGTGTGTTTTTTTAAAATTTCATTTCAACATTTTTCTTCCTTTTTCAAACTGTAGCATAAAAAAAAAATCACCAAAATTGTTTTCGCTGACTTACTGCACATCCCTGCCACTGACCCAGTATCCTTGTTGCCTTGGGCATTATTGTAGTTATAGTTCTATCTTAAGTCCGTGTGTCATTCCCTTGTTTTATGTCTATGGTCACTCCTTCTGAAGAAAAGCATTATTAACCTGTTTGTAGAAGTCTTTATTTTCTTTCTTCAGTTTAAAAGTCTTTCTGTCACAGTGGAGACCACTACCAGTGACGTGTCTAATCAAATTCTTGAGTTTAGGGATTGAAAAACGTGATCCTCATTTAGAAAAAGATGCTAAACAATATGAAGGAGTAACGCTTGACTTTCTACCGCTAATTCTATTATTCATTAGCTGCAGTATAACATTCTCCAGGCTCACCAGCGCCCTCTGCCTTGAGAGTTTATTTCTACAGCACGTATTTAGCGGATAAAAAGACTAAATGAGTCGCAAACTGGCACCTATGTAATCAGACAGATGGCAAGAAAAAAGCGAACTAAGTAATTCTAAAATAGAGCGTTAACTTGTTCTTTTTATCGTCATAAAAGTTATGACGATAAAAAGAACAAGTTAGTAAAGCACATGCGTCATCTGCAGCTTCAGTTAGTGTGTGTGGCGCTGGGGCAAGGAGGTGCTGCTGCTCACAGGCTCATCTGCCGCTGTCTCACGTATTTCAACAAGAAACTGGTAAATTCACCGCTTTTTCCCTAAAGATAGGTTGAAAACCCACACAGAAAAAGATAATCATAGAAAAGACGTGTCTAAAAAATATTTTTTTTATTTTTCAATTTTAAAAAAAAGTATATTCATTTTATTTCATGTATGCACTTTTAAGCTATATTATAATTTCTTTGTGAAGCCTTTCAAACTCAAAGTGTTTTTAAGTATGTTTCCCTCTGAAATCCTGCGTTTATACAGAAAAAAAAACGTCTGATATTTCTAGATTCAAACTGGCATAAACATTGTTTTTAATTGCAATGAAACTGAGAAACGAGCAGGTAATTAGTGCTGATTCCCACATGATGATCATAATATCTTATCAACTGTTCTCTTTTGACTGTCAACCATATTAATAAAAACATTATAATAAATGTGAATTATGCAATTATTTTTCTGTATCAGCTGAAATCAAACTAATTAAACTGTGAGAGGCCTTATGAGACTTAATTCATACTTTCTTTCACACATACCATCAAACTCTTTCACATATTATATTAAACTCTTTCAAGGCAAGGAAAATTAGTTTCCTCCTGAGGGTGGCTGGGCGCTCACTTAGAGATAGGGTGAGAAGCTCAGTCACCTGGGAGGAGCTCGGAGTAGAGCCGCTTCTCCTCCACTTCGAGAGGAGCCAGTTGAGGTGGCTCGGGCATTTGGTTCGGATGCCCCCTGGGCGCCTCCCAGGGAGGTGTTCCAGGCATGTCCCACTGGGAGGAGGCCCCGGGGAAGATCCAGGACACGCTGGAGAGACTATGTCTCTCGGCTGGCCTGGGAATGACTCGGGGGTCCCCCCAGAGGAGCTGGAGGAAGTGGCCGGGGAGCGGGAAGTCTGGACATCTTTACTTTAGACTGCTGCCCCCGCGACCCGGTCCTGGATAAGCGGAAGAAAATGGATGGATGGACTTTCCATGATACTTAACATATTTGCATGAAAACTCTTGAAAAGTTCATTGACTGAACCTCCTGAGAGGGGAGGTGTTAGAGAGAAAATCTGGTTGAACATCTCGCTAGTCTTTTCAGTTATATACCGTTTTGTGATCTCCTCCCTCAAAATATTTGTGTGTACTGGAATTATGCTTTCAAAGAAGACACAGCAGTGATCAGACAGACCTAAATTACATCCAGTAATCGTGGAAATGTTCAGACCTTTGGAAATCAGTAAATCAAGAACATGTCCTCTGTTGTTTGTGGACTCTGTTACATGTTGGGTCAACCCAACATGTAACAGAGTGTTATTCAGGTCTTTAGTCCCTTTGTTCTGAGAACTGTCAACATGGATGTTAAAATCTCCAACAATAATTATACAATCAAAATCAACACAGATCACAGACAGCAGTTCACTAAATTCATGGTTAAAATCTGCACAGTATCTAGGGGGCCGGTAGAAATTTATAAATATGGTTTTAAATGAGGCCTTCAGCTGTAGGACCACGTATTCAAAACATGGAAAGCTTCCAAAAGATAGTTTCTTACACTGAAATAGTTCAGTATTGGACTGAAATAGCATAGGACTTTAATGTTCCTGCTGCAGACCCACTGAACATCTTTAACAGTGGAATCACCAACAATCAGAGTCTCAGGCCGAGTCTTCAGCTTTCTTTCTGGCTGTTTATCTTTTGACAGGTTATGAGTCCTCATCCTGCTGCCTTCCCGTGGATGGTCGTTGGGCAGAGATCTGAGGTCATCTGACAGTGGAGCAAATCTGTTTTTGCAGTTTCACCTTTCCATTCACACTTTTCTTCTCCGCAGTCCTTCCACGTACAGGAGTAGAACAGGTCCTCTGTCTCGCTGGAAGAGGTGGCCAGTCGGCCTCAACAAAGACTTCAGCTCTCCGTGTTGAGTCTGTACTCCCACGTCCTCCAATTCTCGATCTGTATGATTCATTCTTTGGCTTTGCAATAAGATGGTTCCAGGAAGGATTATCCTGGACAAGATTCTTGTACTCTACATCAGCACAGATGCTGTTCTTTCTCTGTCATGGTATCTGTGCCTTTTAGCTGCGCATTGGCTTTGTCTTCTCTGCTGAGCTGAGGTAGTGACAAAGTAGGATTGTTTCCATAAAATCCATTTACTTCTACATTTACTTCAATGAGGCAAGCCTTTGTTTCCAGCGCTGTTATCTTCTCGAGAAGGTCTTGGTAATCCTTTGTGGAGAGGGAAGGCATCTTGTTGCTAATTAGCATAGAGTTAGTTGCTGCACCATATATCAGGTTTCAGCTGTGTGTGTGGGCCACGCACACGTAGCGCTCACACATACTATCAAACTCTTTCACACATACTATCAAAGCCGTGTATTTTTGCTAATCTCACACAAAAATATTAAAGGATCTCTTTTATAGCTGCAAACACAAAGGTCGAATGTTCATAACTGGAGACCTCAAACGATTTTTTTTATTATAGCTTTTACATAGTTTTACATGTCCAATTGTTTTCATTTGATTTTTTAAAAAATTAATAATGAATTAGATTAATTTTGATTGTATTTCTGGGATGTATGTATGTGTGTGTTGGGTTTTTGTATTGTTTAAATTTATGTTTTCATTATGATTGCTATTTTAACCACTAATTTTTATCTACTATTATTTTTTGTAATTGTTATTTTAATGTAAGCACTTTGAGAGTTTTGTAGCAGGATAAGTGCTATATCAATAAATTGTAATTTGAATATTTGTGTATGTTAAATATGCATGCCTGTGCATGCGTGGGTTTTCTCCGGCTTCCTCCCACTGTCCAAAGACATGCTTCATAGATTAATTGGTCAACAAAATTGTCCCTAGGTGTGAGTGTGTATGGGTGTGTGATTGTGGCCCCTGCGACAGACTGGCGACCTGTCTAGGGGTGTCCCCTGCCTTTGCCCATGAGTAGCCGGGTTAGGCTCCAGCAACCCTGGGACCCCAAAAGAGACAAAACAGTTTAGAAGATGAAAGATAACAAGACAGAGAATTATGTTATTACAATCGTTAATTCATTTAGAGTTTGATACTATGTATGAAAGAAAATATGAAATAAGTCTCATACGGCCTCTCATATTAAACCATCCCTGTGACCATCGAAAGGATACAGTGGGTAAACAAGATTTAAAGAATTTATTTGAAAACTATGCTAGAAAAGAAGTATTCAGTCAACAATTGAAAGAACATATCCTTTCTTGGCAGTGATGGACAGGGTGAATTGAAGAGCTGCAGTTCATGTGAACATGCAGTAGTTATGAATCGACCTTTAAATTCAGACTGAACACAGCCACACTTCAACAGTTTAACCACCAGGTGTCAGCCTTTGGCCTGGAATTCATGTGATGATGAGGACTTTTTCCAATTCAGTTTTATTTATATTTAAATCATTTCATACTTTTCCCTCAATGGCATGATTTTTTTTCATGAATAAAAAAATAGGTTTAACCATAGTTTCCGCCTGGGTGCGATGGGGGGTTGTTATAATACATCAATCAAAAAAAATGTGCCCCCACCATCCCCTCAGCCAGATTTTGGCTTGATGCGTTGGGATAGCAATATGTAATGAGGGTACTAAAATGTTGCTGGTTTCAACTTCAGAGTGAGAACCTCTTTCCCTTCACCAGGAGTCTGTCGTCCCTTTATTTACTCTCTCGCTTGCAAGCTTACAGCCCCACACCCCCAACCTAACATTATTGGTGCAACAGAAACAGCGAGCAATATTGGCGCCATCCAGCCATCCAGTTTTTTGCTGCCAGCTCAAAAACGAGGTCATACAAAACAAAGACGTACGTGTTTCTATTTGTCTGTAAGCAGATGATCAGAATGGAGCGGAGAAAGCTTGTTGCCCGTTGACTGTAAATTTTATGCAACAACTACAAGCTTTCTCAAACAGCATTTTTCACCTGTTTCTGACTCACAACAATTTGAATAAAGAAATACTCAGAAAGGTAATTATAAGATGAATTTTCTCTGATATGTTCTCAATCATCAGAAAAATGCTACAAGAACTAACAAATGCACAAGGCAAATAAATCAGTTAATTTTCCTCGTTTGAACTGGCATCTGGCTCAAAACTGTACGACTGGATAGCTCTGATATTGCTGATATTGTTGGGATTGTGAGAGGCTGTGAGCTAGCGGGAGAGCATGTATTGGATTATGATGGGGGGGGTGCAGTAAAAATATGTGATGTCGTTCATGTAGGATGTGAAGCTCACTTCTGAGTCTGAAAGGAAAAGTGGAAAAAAGACTTTGAGAGATTGTTCTAGAGGCTGTTTTTATTTCAGAAAATCATTTTTATTTACTATAGAACAGAGCCAATGTTAAAAGTCAGTTGGTTTGTACAATGAGCCTGATGGGAGCAGATCCACACAGCAGGAAACTAGAGAGGACTGACTGATGGAGGACTACAAACTGGATCAGTAGCTGCTGAACTCTGACCACAGTGTGGAAGATGTTCACTCTTCATCACCGCAGCCTCAGCTCCCCAATTAACAGTCTGGTTACCTTCACCCCTTCTTCTCACATCCCAACACAACTGTCTGAATTGTTTCTGTTACTGTGTGATATTCTCTATTTTATCTGAAGAAAATTGAACATTCTTGAACGGCTATCTGCTTTTTTTAAGAGAAGAGGTTGAACCTCTCAGTACCCGACCGCCTCACGTCAAACTGAAACAAATAACTATACAAAGAAACTCATGCTTCCTAACATTCACACACCGTAGATCATTCTGGATCATCAAAAAAGATTGTTGACAGATGCAGACGTCAGGGGTTAATGACAAATGACAGGCAAGAAGTCGCTGCAGAGATCTCCGTGATCAGGTAAAGGTTGGAGCTTCTGGAGGAAAGCTGATGGCGAGGGAAGCTTCAGCACAGGAAGGAGTGTTTTAATGCTGTAAAGTTTAGTCCAGTACTTTTATCATCTTCTTTAAAAACAATTTCGGACTGGCAGGACCAGGAGGAAAAAACAAACATTACAAACACTTTCTGAAGATGAACTTGGAGAAACTCTGTGAAACCAGATGAAAGACATAAAATCATCTGCTGCTTTGACAGACTTTTGCATCCATGCTTTGGTGGATGGACGTGTTATCACTTTGAAATGTTCAGTACCACAAAAGACAACCGAAGATGATGTTTTCCTGAAAGGAAGTGTAGAATGATCTTCATCCAGATGGACAGAAACCATAATAGATGAACAAAGGAGGTAACCTCATCAAGCACAGATCAGCTCTGAGTACCCCACCCTACACACACACACACATTGAGAAAAACGATGTCTACATGGGAACCACAGTACCCAACCATCAGTCACCTAAATCAATACTTCTGCTGATGATAAATTGATATTCTTATTTATATATATTTTCTTATATATACTTTTTCTCTATTTAGGGAAAACTATTCAATAGGTAACAGAAAATATGATAGTAAGGGTTAATTTTTTTCATGATAAAAGCAGCTGTGGAACCTCCCCCGTGTTATTTTCTATAAAGGTTTTTCTCCACTAGGCGGCAAAAACAGGAACATGCCCTTTTCTCAACAAACAACAGGAAGTGAAAGTAGAAAAGCAGGAAGTGGCTTCAGACTCCATGATGGAGGAGCACCCCCATCCCCACCTCCGTGAAGTCAGTTCTCCTCACTCGTGGATGGGGGGATGGAGGTGGGGAGACAAAAAGCTGTTATTGCCTGATTCTCTTATTTTTCCCTTCTAGGACACCCCCCCCCCCCCAAAAAAAAAAAAAAAGAAGGATGATAAACACCACAGATCTGCTCCCACACACACACACACGCACACATACATGCACACTAGCTGGTTAGAAATCACATTACAAAAAATATATCTAAAAAAAAAAGTGGTGATGAAACTAAAACAGAGGTGAAATTGGCATGAGGACCTGTGACCACAGTGTGCACGTGTGAGCCGAGTGTGCACATGCAGTCTCTTTACTGTTCGAGGTCATGTAGTGGTGGTGGATTAGTGTTCAAGCACAGTTCAACCCACGACTGTCCTCGGATTCTCTCATTTCCCAGGGTTTCAACAGGATTCCTCTGCTTTCATCTGGAGGAAGACTCAGGAGGTTTCTATGAAGACCACCGGACCAGGATCTCTCCACGAAGAACATCGCAGCAGGAGGTCTCCACGAAGACCACTGCAGCAGGAGGTCTCCACGAAGACCACTGCAGCAGGAGGTCTACACGAAGACCACTGCAGCAGGAGGTCTCCACGAAGACCACTGGAGCAGGAGGTCTCCACGAAGACCACTGCAGCAGGAGGTCTCCACGAAGACCACTTCAGGAGGAGTTTTACACGAAGACCACTGCAGCAGGAGGTCTACACGAAGAACACCGCAGCAGTAGATGTCCATGCAGCAGTTTAGCTGCCTCACTTCCCTTTTCCTTGATCCTGCAGGAGGACGGGGGATGATGGTGGAGGAATGTGCGACCCTGCTGCATGGTTATAGTTGATGACCCAAACATGGGATCTGATATGTGTCGTGCAAATGTAATCCTGTAATCCAGGATTACCTGGCAGATTAGACAGCTCCATCAAATGGTCAATGTGCCTCTTAAGGGCACTCAGGAGACGCAGTGGACAAAAGTTAGGGTGTTCCTGGACCAGACAGCCTATCCAGCCCTAATGGCTACTGTTCAGCAGCTGGAAGTGGAGGTGGAGGTCCAGGAGGTGCTCCTGAGCCTCACATGAGCGGGTCGGGATGCAGGGCATGTTGGATCTGCTGTGGCTGCAGCGGTGGGGGCAGCTGCAGCGGCAGCAGGGCCTCCACCATATTGTGGCAGCGTGGTGGCGGCGTGCCCTCACTGCTGGAGCTCTCCGCCATCTCGCCGCTGTGGAACAAGAAGTCGCTCTGCAGGATGAAGGTCTCAATGACTGACTGGCTCAGCTTGGTGGTGGACAGAGTGTCCTTGTTCTCAAAGTCCGGCCGCATCAACGTGGGCCAGAAACAGATGGACAAGTTCTCCGCCGTCATAAGGGTGGTCTTGCTGTGCAAGTTCACCCTAAACACAGAAACATTCACAGACTACTGGTGAAAATCAATTTTTGACATAGTGCACGACCCCCCCAAAACAAAAATGATGACATCACGGTGGGAGAAAAAAATTTAAAGGGCCAATATTTCTTATGGGGCATAAACATTTCTGAATAAACTAACAAAACAAAAATGTGTTGGCGATATCAAGTGGAAGTTTTAAAATCATTATGGGATGGCTAAAAGACCTATGGTTTGTGCACCATCTTGTGGTGAAGTGTAAAATGTGGTGATTTGCACATTTTCACACAATACAGGAAAACAAACTTTTGTTCCAGTGATCCTCCCAAAATCTCACACATGCCACTAGTTTAAGTCTATAACTACATCCATAGTTTTGTTAAACTTTTATGTGGGGAAGAGGCCAACCGCTCCCACCCCCCACCCCAAGTTTTTTTCTTTCCTTTAGTATCTTGTGCAAGTTTAAACTCCTCCTATAGATTTCAATCTATTGCCTTCTAACTCTTCTAGCATCGTAGGTAAGATACTTCGGAAAAATGTAGGTTTTAAAGTTTGTAGATTTTTTTAACGGTGTTAGCGTGGTGAGCTCACAAAGGCGGAGTTCCCTTTTTTTGTGGAATAATGTAAAAGTGTCATACATAAATTGTTGGCTCGAGCCTACATAACATTTAATATGAACATATTAAGACTGTGGGGATGGTTATAAAAAACGTTGTTGCCAAGGAAATCCAAAAATATTATTATTTTGCAGATTCTTATCAAAATTATGCAAATCTATTAATAACTCCCAGACAACCCAAACATAAAATGTTTTCTTTGGAGATAAAACCAATAGCTGCCATTTTGAAAAAAACTGCTTTTTACAAGTATGTCATAACTCTAAGCTTTGATCAGGGAGCCAGAGGGGAGAGTGAAGGGCTTGACACAGCTCAGCAAATGAGGGTATGTAAAAAGGGGGTAATGGGGGTGTCAAGGGCGGGTAGTGCCAGCAGGCCATCCAGCGCAGCTTCAATTTTTATATTTTCTGCTTCCTTAGGATTCATGTGGATTCTATAGCATCAAGTGACTCACTGCTCAAGATACAAGTTTTCCTCTGCTGTTCACGCTGCAGCACATGCTCAATGAGTGCTGCAGAAGACAAACTCCTCCTCTTTCACAACATTATTATGAGGCTAAAAGCAAAATCGTGTCAAATTATGGCTGGAGTTGGAATGCTGACATAAAAAGCGGCCACAGTAACACTGCGATGGCACACCACTAAGATGCACTCAGGAGCAGTCCTGCCCCATCAGTGCAGGGTTGAGGTTTGGCTGCTGATAAATCCACAACTAAAGATTAATCTCCAGTTGTGAGATCACCTCAGAATCCTTAGGGTTTCTCTGTAGCGGCTGGTCTGAGTTCAGCAGAGGTCTTTACCTGTTCAGGTGTGTGATGATGTACTTGAAGACCTGGTAGTTGACAGCAGGAAACTTCTTCACAATCTCTTGTAACTCCTGTAGACGCTCAGTGTAGTCTATCATTTCTTAAACACAAATAACAGATGAGATCAACCTCTGAAATTCTGAGTCTGAGCACCAAAACAAAGTAGAAAAACACATTGCTCTTTAGATCCACATTCATGTTTCAGTCAGGAAAAAAAATTTACTGCAGCACATTAAGCACAAACATTTCACAATGTTACCATAAATTACACTTTCTCAATGGAGATGCAGAGCATCACTGACGGAAAAAAAAACACATTCTGAATGATCTCAGAGCCACATCAACAGGCAGCTGTAATGACTGATTCAGTTATTAAACAGCTTTTTTAGGAGCTGAATACAGAAGTGAAAGAGAAGATTTTTTACTGACAAGCAGAAACAACAAACAGTAAAGATGTCACAGACAGTTGGTCACTCTTAAGACTTTCATCTGTTTTCAGTGATTCTAAAGACAACTTTAAAGGAAAGTAGGAAAATTTCAGAAACGTGGATTTGTTTTGTCACATAATCTATGAACCCTTCGATCTTCTCAGCTGGAGGCGGAATGAAAACAGATGATTATTTTAAGGTAAAAAGCCTCACACAAACCGAGGACGGAAAAATGGGCATCAGTCTTTGGAAGTCTTTAGATTTGGGTTCTATAGAACTGGGTTGATGTCAGTTTCAAATTATAATCCAAACTGGACATGACATCCTCAAACCCTGCCCTTTCCAAGCCAGGCCAACACGACTGACAGTTGTTGGGAGAAAATAAAAAACAAACCAACTTAAATCCTTAAAACAAAGTAAACTATGATGGACTGATCCACCCCTCCAGATGTTTAGCTGCCCCCCACCTCGTGGGGGCTCCTCCCACAAGGGGCTTTCCAGAGTTGAGCTCTGTGTTCTTACTTGCAGCCTCCACCAGCTCAGGGTGCAGGCTGTAGGGGATGAGCGGGTCAGGCAGGTCAGCAAAGAAGGCCTTCAGAGCTCCAGCAACAGCATTCACAGCCACATCCATGGCCACAAAGTCGATGTGGTGGTCTAGATAGAAGAGAAGACAGCTGATGAGCGCTCAAGTTAAGAGTCACCTTTGATCCTCCACATCCTCATCATCAGGAACTCCATCAACTGATTGTGAGGAAATGCAATCAGGCTTCATCTAGTGCCAACTCTGGAGCCGGAAGGACCAGCTTCAGTAGTTTCGGCCTTTTCAGTGCTTTTGGGTCAAACAAGTCTCTTTAGAGAAACACAAAACTCTGCTCCAATGGACTCAAACCAGTTTGGACTTACTGTTTTGATGACAACTTAAGAATCAGTTTCACGTCACTAGTGCCATATAAATATGAAACCCTCTGTATCTCCAGTTAATTATTGTCTGCAGGGATCTACTTTGCAGCAGTAGGAGCAAAAAGAGAAGTGATCACTACTTTGTGAGACATCGGCTCCCTTTTCTAGCTTGTCTCTACTCCTCTGTTCATAGCAGCCTCTCCGCAGCTTCTGTCATCCAACATTTAACTCCAACTCCAAAACGAAATAATCCCTCTAGCATTTATAGCAGATAATAGGACATGAAATATATAAGCTAAGAGAAGTTCTTAAATCAAAGCAGATAGAAAAACACTTTCTTTAATCCCCAGTTTAGCCTCAAGCAGCTGTTTGTCATCCAGTGTCTGTAGGTACATTCTTGAAGTGTTGAGTTCAGTATTTCTGCATGTCTGCAGAGCAGTGATCAAACAGTCCTCGAACCGTTCTGATCTTTCCCACACATTTTTAAAAACGGCCACACTGTTTGTTATTGTTATTATTTGTTATTGTAATTCTGCATTCATTCAATGGCAGACAAGAAAAATGGCTTTCCAAGTTTTCTTTGATCAGGAGGAAAAATCCTAAATCAATACAAAAACTAGTCTTTATGGATTTAAGGGCAAACAATTGAGAAATTACTGTCAGAATTTTTCTTAAAGAACTAAGTAGGAGATAAAAACAAAATAATCCGCAAAAGCAGCAGAATGATAATAGATGTGTAAGTTCAAATTGAATTTATCTGCCAGCAGATGCAAAGAAGTGAAGCAGCTTTAGATCATATTGACTGGTATTGAGCTTTTAAAACCAGTTTTAAGTAATAACACACAATTTCTTGATATTGAAAAGCTAATGTTAGGATTTTATGTAGAAAAGTCGTCATTATCTGGAAAACATTACTTTCTGGTTTCATCTGATCACTTCAACAAAGTACTCTTGTTTTTCCACTTCTGAGTGTATTTTGACCACATCATTTATGGCAGGCAAAAAGGATCATTAAACACCCGGTGAACTTAATCTCAAGGAAATGTTGCTGTGCTTTCTGCTAGCATGATAGCAGGAATGTGCTAACACCAAATCAGAAGTGGATGGTAACTTTGACACCTTCAGGGACTTTTGCCAGTCCTTTGGGCAGCCAATAACATTTTTCTAAAGGTGTTTTGATGTGACTTTTGTCTTTCTTTAAACCCCACCAGCTGTATGGGGATTGACTCTTACAGGAGCTGGGGGGTTTTGGGTTGTGCGGGCCCGTGGAGGGTCATAAAGAGAAATGGCTGCATTTTAAAAAAAACTGTAAAACATTTTTGCCAAAATTTTTTCATTTACAAAAAAAAAAAAAAAAATCAGCTAAGCTACCTCGGAGCTAAATTAGGCTAACTGGCAGCAACTGTTGCAGCAGTAAATAGAAAAACAAAACATTTAAAAAAAAAAAGATAGTGGTTTCAGAACACCAAACTTTCTTTGTTTTTAACCATCACTATGGTCGGATGCCAGTTAGCCTACTTATGCTCCGAGTTAGCTTAGCTGTTTTTGTTAATTCCATCCATTTTCTTAGACTGCCAGAGCCTGTTTCGGGTACTGATGGGCAAAGACAAAGGTAAATCTGGACAGGTCCAGGGGCTAGAGCAGGCGCTCCCGCCTTGCCTGTCCCAGGAATAAACTGGCTGGCTAAGCGGGGGATCCCTCACTCTAATATGCTGCCAGCCGCTGTTGTGTCAAGGTATGTGGCCCCTGCCAGAAAGATGCCAAAGACTGGGGAAGCAAATTTTAGCAGGGGAAATGTACTTTGGCACAACACCGGCACTGGCGGGCAGCAGCAAAAAAACGGGGATCCCTCTGCCGTCTGCTTGGGCGTTTTTATTTTCTTTCATCATTCTCTTATTAACATCCCTCTTTTTTTGCTACCACTTCTGGGTCCATTGCATCCTTTAGACGCTCTGCCGTTGTCGCCTGGCCAGAAAATAAAACAAAAAAACCTGATTTTAATTGTTTTTTTTCTAGCAGAGCTACGATATCAAGATAATTTTCCAATCCAATCCAAAAAGTTTAATTCTATTGTAGTTTAATAAAATAATCATAATGTGCAGGCATTCAGTTAAATCTATGTTCGATGTATATGCCTGTGATCCTGTGATGTATTTTTTGTTATTGGAGAAATCCGTATTCAAGACAAACAAGAGCCATGTTCAAAACAAAGACAAACTGTATTCAAAACAGAGATGTCACACGTAAAGGTAAATGTTGTATTCATATTTTTCTGAAATAGTTGTGCACAAAGTATTAATTTATTCACAGCTATTGTCACAACTTGGTCTTTATGATTACAACTTTGTCTTTTTGAATACGTTTCTTATTGACAGCTTTCTCACCCCATACATAGTGATGTAGACAAGGGAGAACAGACAACACGTTCTCACTACCAAGTTGTCACATATTGACGCATGGGTAAGAGCACCTCTGAGTCACTCTTTGACGCTTTGGGTGCTCCCAACTTGTCGTTGTTTGATGCGCCGGCTGATCGTTTTTCAATGCACTGACTGTTCAGATTAAATCAGGGGTCCAGTTGTTTTCTTGGACACGGACCGAACCTTGGGATACGTCCAGTACCATCCAGTACTCTAGCCCAGTCTGCATCCAATACCAGGTTATGGTTGGAGTACCTGGTTACGGTACCTGTGCTGTCTGGTACCGGACCGGTTTGCGGCCTGAAGGTTGAGGAGCTGTGATTTAATTGGATGAGCCAGCGTGTCAAAAAACGACAAGTTGGGTACACCCGAAGCGTCAATTTTTGACGCTGAGGGGTCCATACCCATGCATCAATATTTGGAGACTTGGGAGTGAGAATGGGTTGGAACAGCCCCTTCCAGGAAGAGTCTTTGCTGCCAGCACCGCCACTAGACTAACAAACACATACTCACTGTCTCTGCGAAGTCAACAGTGATCGGCAAAAGTTTGGATGTTGTTTGTTTTCAAGGGAAAAACGCAGACAAGCTGCCAAGTTCGGCTCTAAACTGACGTCATGAAATGGGCGGCAACAAAGAGCAAAAGGCGGAGCCCCAAAACTTTCAAGTAGGCTTACTTCCGGGTAGGAAAAGACCTTCACAAAAATAACTTGCATTTCATTTTTAAAAATTGCTTTTCAGTGTGCCAAAGATAATATCAAATATGTGGATATAGTTTACTCTGAAAGGCTTAAGAACAGCATGATATAGGCACTTTAAAATAGGAATTCTTATTAAGATAATTTTTCTTAGTCCATTGGCAGATTTTTTTGCTTGTGTTAATGGCAGTGTTCATACTCAGTATGGACCCTTTTCTGTTTCTAATGCATCTGATATAAAGGAATGACAGTAAATGTGGTCTAAAAATCCAAAAGGTGGAGTCTGAGGTGCTGCAGTTTATGTGTGATTTCTAAATGAACAATTATACTAAGGAAACAATATGAACATGAGAAAGCTGCTTCTGCCTCCAGAGGTAGCTTTTTTTCTGACAATACACTAGCATAGGTGCGCGGGTTCTACTTTGCACTGCAGGACCTGCTCTGCTGGTCAGTAACCCATTTGGTAATCAGGCCTCAAGAGTTTTAGCTGCAGTTTAGATTTATTGGAAGCACAATAGATGTCTTAACTGCTTATACTTCTCAGCGTTTCTGTATGAACTGTTGGTTTGGATCAAAGCAGAGGAGAGTTTTACCTTGATCAAACTGTTTCTGAATGTTGTCCTGGTCTGTTTTGTTCCCGCTGACACGATACAAACCCTCAGTGGTCAGACCTGCAAACACAAACACATCACTGAACACAATTGGACTTCAGGTTTTTCCACTGAAAAAGAATTAGCAAACAAAGCAAAGTTAAAATGTTACAAAAAAAACGCTCCGTAACAGATCAGTTTAATGCAAAACCATATTTGTTTGCATAACTCCATCCATCCATCTTCTTTCGCTCGTCCGGGACCGGGTCCCGGAGGCAGCAGTCCTAGCAAAGATGCCCAGATTTTCCTCTCCCCGGCCACTTTCTCCAGCTCCTCTGCGGGGACCCCAAGACGTTACCAGGGCAGCTGAGAGGCGCGGTCTCTCCAGTGTGTCCTGGGTCTTCCCTGGGGTGTCAGTGGGACATGCCTTGAACACCTCCCCAGGGAGGTGTCCAGAAGGCATCCGAACCAGATGCCTAAGCCACCTCAACTGGCTCCTTTCAATGTGGAGCGGCTCTACACCAAGCTGCTCCTGGGTGACCGAGCATCTCATCCTTTCTCTAAGGGAGCGCCCAGCCACCCTACGGAGAAAAGTCATTTCAGCCGCTTGTATCCGGGATCTCGTTCATTCGGTCATGACCCAGAGCTCATGACCATAGGTGAGTATTGTTTGCATAATTGCATAAAATAACTCTGCTTTCTAATATTTTCAATGAAATCTAATTAACAATACACATGATGTAATGGAGAAACTCACTTATGGAAGCTTAAAGCAGAAATGTAAGAACAAGTCAAACAAACAGATTTTACTTATTTTTTTAATAAAACAAGTGAAGCTTTAGTCACACACCCATATAGGGGTCAATCCCCCCTGCTGGAGCAATAGGTTTTTTGGTCATCCAGGCTCACAGAGGGTTGTAGAGAGAAGCAGCCGCATCTTAAAGGGAGCGCAGGTATGTCTTGCAGTTCCTTTGTTGCCATGAAAATGGAATGTATCATTGTTGTGCGTGTTGCAATTACGATGTACGGATGTTGTCGTCGTACGGTGTCCTACTGCCACACTCTATTAGTTGATAAGGTGTGAATACTGGTCCTTACTGACCACATGCAAATGTGACACTTGGTGTTCACGTGATACGACAGAGCCCGTAGGATGTTCACACAAAATACACAGAACTTAAAATCAGACATGCATGAAAAAGTCTGTAAAACTGAGAGTTCATTCAATATTAAAAAAAGTTAACTGCATCTTAAAAACTTCTTCATCTTCAAAAGAGTAAAGGCAAAGGTAAATTTAAAGGAATAAAAATAGAGATTTCCGTCAAGCAGGTTAATGGCATCACTTTCAAATCTTCAGCAAGGACTTGACAGACTAGGTAGGTGTTCCAACAGTGTCTGCTCTGTTGCAGCACAAACATCTCAATACTTCAAAGTGAAAGCTTTTTTCATCAAAAAATGTGGATAGACCAAGACTTTGAATATTACCATCAGCTAATTCCAGCAGAAAAGTTTTTCCTTCAGTATTTTTCTCCATTTGTATTGTGGCTGTGAGGCTTCACATTATAACTAACCTTCTGACAGAGAGGTGACTGGAGACCAAGACAGAGGTAATCACAAACTCCACATTAAAGCTGTAGTCATGTTATCCCTAGTTCTGTTCTTGAGTGGAACTGAAGGAGCCTCTCAAATGAAGAGAAAATGTATTCTAGATCAACAGTAAGGTCCTCTTTCTCTGAAGAACTGAATCCTGGGAAACATGAAAACTATAATCAGCCTTCATTCCTTAAGCAGACAAGGCCAAAGGTAAAATTTAACAGTAGTTCAGTGATGACAACAGTCATGTGGAAACAAAGAACAGCATCCTGAGAATCTAATCAACAGCTTAGTCATTTTTAGACCTTTGACCATGAAAATCCTTCATTAGAAGAAAAGTTTCCAGCAAAAATTGTTAAAAAGGGGCAAGAGAAGAAGGGTAAAAAAACACCACCTCTGCACCATTCCTGTTCAACTTTATTTCACTGAATCCACAGCTCTCACAACTCTAAGGGTAAGAGAAGCTTCTGTGTTTCAATTACAAGCACTTGAACTGAACACTTAATTTAACAACAGTTAAAGCTCTGGTCTTAGAGGAGCAGCACATCAACCAGGAGGAGATTCAGAAACAACAACTAGCATGAGAGCTGCATCTCAGACACTACAGGCTTCAGTAAGGCCTAAATGACAAAATTCTTTAATGTGAAAAGATGCAATGACCTTTCTACACTTTTAGTTTGGCTGAACTTAATGCCGTTAGTAAGTAGTTAGTAGCAGCTAGCAAACAATAATGTTGGATTAGATCACATTTAAGTAAATCTTTGTTTTATTGTAGATCAAGACGATGAAGCTACTAATGATGGTTAATCTAACAGATAATTCATGTCATCATGACAGGTGGGCCAACAGTTTGTCATGTGTCTAAGTCCACTAAATACAGCATCATTCACATAACTGAGGGACAAACCCTCACAAATACTGGGACCACCTTGCAGGATGCAACACAACCGGCACACACGAGCACACAGACCTGCAGGCAGAGGAGTGAGCAGTTGAGTTAGTGTTTGCATGCTGGGATCTGATAGGACCCATCTTGTCCTAATATGACCACATTTCCTGTCAAGCGGCCGCTTCATCACAGCAAGCTCAACGCCCTTCATCTTGTCATCTGTCACAGCTGCTTCACTGTCATCCCCTTGGCCCGTTCTTGCCTCATTGGCTCTTTGCCGTGTTCATTTTATTGCAACGATAACCATCTGCTCTGGGACAAAAGGGGACTAAAAGGGACTAAGACAATCGATGGCTATTTTTCATTCCAACTCTGCCGGTCTGGTAAGTGCACACGCACGCACGCACGCACGCACACAAACACACACACGTTGACATTTGATGTAGCTTAATTGTGTTGATCAGACCAGCTGAGTGGTCATAAATATTATTGATTTTCATTCTTTTGATCTGCATGCCATCAATCAAAGCACATATTCTTTTCTTTTAATACTTAAAAAAATATCTGGGGGGGGGGTGAAGAGATAAGGTAAAGCTGGTATTTGTGCCAGTGACACTTCTTATTTGTAATGAATGTTGGATTTTCCACTGTGTTTTAAACCATTATTTCCAAAAAAAATATATGTCCACAGAATATTCTGGAAACTGTTCATCCTGATGATGTGACTGTTCACTCATTGTTTTACAGATACATTTATTTTGTTCCTGTGGATTTTAAGGCAACAATATAAATGGACAGGTGAAAGCGCCAATTAACTTGTGGATTGTAAGGACTGCATTTCCCACAATCCTCTGGGCCACAAATGAGCTAAGATTTCTGGTCTGGAGGTCATTCTGCTGCCAAAACTTTCCCCCAGAGAGAGAACTGAGAAGATGTGTCAGAAACAGCGTAGATTTAAGTACCTATGCAGGTAATAAACATACACATTGAACCACACAAACACAAAACACACACAAAGCTGAGGTTTTGGTCTGGGGGAGTCATCAGTTTCTCTGTTGGTGTGCTAATTTAATGACATGACCACCACACAACCACAGGTCAATATAAATCAAAAGAGAAGCCGGGAATGGCACATGTGTGCTTTTTGAGGACGGGGGTCTGATTTGATATGTGGGCACCTTGCGTAACGAGATCCATACCTATACGTCTAGCTTTTATAGGCTGCGGCTTTCCTTCCAACTCCAGGCGTTTATTGGGGGGGCTAGAGAACGCTACACAGGATCTGGCCTTCAGAGTAACTGTTTCTGTTAGAAAGAACGACATCACTTCAGCTGCAACCATCTGTTTCTCTATCAGCCCCAAAAAAAGCCTCATCTGGACAACTTTAGAACATTATCGAACTGGATTATTTTAATCAGTACCTGTTTGGATTTTTCTTTACTTTCTTGGAAGGTCATGGGTCTAAATTCACACTTGGGTCATAAGAAAAACTAAAAATAGACCCAATGACCCCTGTTTGACACCAATATTTAGGGTTAAACCACAAAATGACAACTAGGAGAGGCTGCAGCTCATCCCCCCAGACATGGGATCAAATGCCGGGAACAAGTTTCTTACACCTGACAACTGTTGAGACTTGAATTTTTGGGAATTGAATCAATGACAACATTGTGTGTTACTAAAGTAACCTTTGTTACTGTGGTTCCACCTTTCTTCAAGTCATTGACTAGTTCCCCCTTGTAGTTTTGGGCTATTACCTCAATGTTTTCAAGACCATTTGCACCACCAGGTGGAGCTCAAGGTGGAGGGAGATTGTCAGATCTTGTATGTCTTACATTTTCAAATAACTTTGAATAACAGTTGATCTCTTCTCATTAAGCTGCTTGTCTACTGCATTAGTTATATGTTTGCTTATTTTAAATTATGTCTCTCACAGTTGAAATTAATCTATTATGAACATTGCAACCTCCATTGCCGTCTAAAGACACTGTATCCCTTTCACAATCATAGGGTTGATGGAGCCAATCCTATCTACTATTGAGTGAAGATAGAGTACACCCTGGACAGGTCACCAGTCTGTTGCAGGGCATTCACTTCCACATACCCACCTAGGTGTAAGATAAATTTGTTCTTTATACTTATGTGTTTCTGTGCTTAAAACATGACTGACCCATAAGGGTGTCGTATTTCACTTTTTTACGTATATACCTTGTGACGTATGACTGCCAAATCTGCCTAGCAACAGCGTGCTCAATAAAAGGGTCAGATCGAGGAGGAGCAGAGAGAGAGTGAGTTCATCTGAGGGCAGAAAAACTCCAAGGAAAGTCTTCTCTCCCGATCGCGATCGTAAAAACAATTTCCAGTCTCCAGTCTCATTTTTCTCCGTTGTTCTTAGGTTTTAAGATAACAAGTACTTTAGATCTAACACTAGGCATGTGTAAGTTTAGACCAGGGATAAACAACTCCAGGCCTCGAGGGCCTTAGTGTCTACATGATTTTCCAGATATCCACCTTGTGACTGATTACTCAGTTCAGGTGTGTCCAGCCAATTAGAACGTGCCAGAGCATGGTATGTTGAAAAACGTGCAGGAATGTGGCCCTCAAGGCCTGGAGTTGCCTATCCAGGCAGAGTAACCAATTAACCTATTGATCTGTGGGAGGAAGCTGGAGTGCCCGGAGAAAACCCACGCATGCACGAGGAGGACATGTAAACTTCACACAGAAAGAACCCAGGTGGGATTTGAACCAGGGCCTTTTCACTGGGAGGAGAGAGTGCAAACTAGACTGTGCAGCCCTCCTTACATAGTCCAAAACTGACAAAGATGTTGTTGCCTCCATGCATTTGATGAGTTTTAGGAAGATCTAGACCACCAACAGCTCAGACCACTAGTTGACAGCGCACCCCAGATCTCGCAAGAACCATCTCACAGTAGATGTTCACTCACTAGCCTTACGGTTTTTGTTACACAGCTTAATGACGCCTATTTAACTCCGTTTTACCTGAAATAGGCAGATCACTGTGTTGGAGATTGTTCATCATTTCTTTGGTCATTTGATCCAGCAGCTCTTTGAGGCAGTGTTGGATGTAAATATCACTTTATTTTCCTAAGTAAGTAAAGTAAGTAAGTCTTATTTATATAAACACAGACAATGCTCCATGTAGCTAACATGTAGCTAACAACTAAAAACATTAGCTGCTAGCTCCATGTAGCAATTCGGGGATGAATCCTAAACCACGGAGACGACTGCAGAAAGAAAAGAAAGGAGCAAACCTGGTTTCCTGTTGAGCAGAGAAAGTGAACAACAAATTAGAAGAACTGGTTTGAACTTGGATTACTGAACAAAAGAAAAGGTGCGCGTGTCTCCAGGAAAATGATCGGCATGAAAGCGATGGGGATTTTTTTATTTAAATTTTAATGACATATTTATTTATTTCATAGCCAGTGTGGGATGGAAGAGACATTATTTGATAAATATATATGCCATTAAAATATTAAATAAAAGTGCCATTAATAATTTTAAAGTGGCATTAAATAAATAAAATTGGAAATCAATAAATACATGTTTAAATATATGTGACTTTAAAATATTAAAATTGCCATTAAAAACCACTTTTAAAACAATTAAATAACTTATTTATTTCATTTTCTCAGTGTGAGATGGAAGAGACGCTTTTAAATAAATATATATGTCATTAAATTCTTAAATAAAAGTGCCATTGAATGTTTAAAATTGGCATTAAATAATTAAAAGTGTCATTAAATGTGTCAGTATTTCATTAAAATTAAATTTTAAATGATTTAAAAAACATGTATTTATTTAATGATTTAATGACATTTAATGTTCTGGCTCACACCATTTCACTACTTTATCTGTCAAACTGTCCAATCAAATTCAGTGTGCGTGGTTTACTCCATTTCTCTGGCCTAGTCTGAAGGTGCATTCACACCAAACGCGATACGGGCGGCAAATTCGCGTGGCCTGCTCCTCTTTCACCGCGCCACAAATTTGCTGCTCTCCGCTTGGCCAAAAATGTGTTCTCTAAGCTTGCCGCATCGTTCGCATGTGGGAGGAGCTACCAGCTAATGTTTTTGATCCCTACATTAAGCGGTGTCTGTATTTCGTTTAAAATGGATGGAAGACACTGAGGGTTTTTAGAAATCTTTTTTTTTCTTTTTCGAAGAGCTCTACAAAAACATCGGTGATCAGGTCTCCATGTATATCGCGGGCCATCAAAAATAAATCAACAAATATATATACCATCTACCCACAAAAAAAAGAAAAGTAAAATTTTTTTATTAAATCGCATGCCTTGAAACGTATCTGCTCTTTTGGCGACAGCGGTTTGTCGTGCACTTGTATAGCTCCCACTCAAGATATAACCAGGTTTGATTCTCATTATTGCTGGGATTTACTTTTAAATATATAGCTGCATTTTATTAAGCATAAAAGAATAAATCCTTTTTTCAGTAAATCTCTATGAACATCTTTTTAAAACCGACAAGAATTTTAAACTAAAGATTTCATAAACTACATTTATTTGTGTTAAATATGTATTGCTAAAAAACTCATGGCTATAAAAGATACATTGCAATGACGTTTCAAATCCAAAGATTTATCCTGATGTTTTTATTAATATTTATAGTAATGTGTGTAAAGTAATTTAGTGAAAACAAGATTCAACGAACTACGAAAGCCGGGTGGGGGCTAAGCACAGTCACCAAAAGAGCAGCTGACTCACAGAAGGGTTTGTCATTTTATAAGACAGCTACCCACAAAATGCTGAGTGAAGGGCTCACTCAGGTTGTCACGAAAGGATTTGTTCATCCATGGATTTTTCATTGTTTTTAAACAGGAATTATGTGTTTCTGTTTAACAGCATGTTGTTTGTGTATTTGAGGACTTACACTTAAAACTTCCAACTTTATGTGTTTTAAGTAGCTTACATGCCAAAAAAGTGTGAGTCCCGCTGTGTCTGGATGACGGCCGCTTCCACTGTGTTTCCGTCTCTTTCTGGTCATGACTGAAGCAGACTGTCACCTAACAGTAGCCGGGATGGGTTCAGGAAACCCAGCTGTCCCGAAAGGAATACATCAGGTTAAGAAAATAAATGGAAGTTCAGGAGATCCGATCCAGCATATTGGATTTGTATTCCACCTTTTGTCACTGAAACTGTCACGTCCCCAAAGTTGAGTTCTTGATTGGTTGACACAGACGTGGCGACGTCCCCAGAGTTTAGATTTTTTTACTCTGGCTCGCCATGCCCACCGCCCAATTCGCGCTGCGTCGCTCAATTCACACTGTTTCCAGACTTTTGCGCCACGCTGGCCGATCAATTCGTACCGCAGAACCTCAATTTGTGTCTAAACCATTAACTTTACATTGAAAACGCAAAAGAAAGGGGAAATGGGAGGGTTACAGAAGTTAGAGTATGACTTCTGGGGAGGGAGGGTAGAATCGTAAAACAACAGGTAACAAGATGCTGAAAGCTTATAATCATTACAATCAAGTGCGAGTGTTAGTCTAAAATGGGCAGAGCCTGTCCACACACTCAGTTGTTACAAGCACACCTGTTGGCCAAACTTGTCAACCTACAGTTCACCCGCACACTTAAGCATACAAACCAACACATGTAAAGCTTTCCATTCTGTCATATAAACTAATTATGCAAAGGTAAGCCAACACCTATGCTCAGGTGAATATTAAGCTGAGGTGGGTGATGTAATGTAAAAAGAAGGAGGGAGAATTCCCAGCCATCCCACACCAAGACCCCTTGCCGCTGTTAGTGCTTCTTTAAGACTTGAAGGATGAAAAAGCCGAAAAACAAGAAATCAGCGACAGCTTTAAGGGGGAATAAGGGGAAGGAAAAGGACTAAAAATGGGCTCAAAGCAGAGGTTTGTCTGTTTTATTTACAATCAAATGCTTTGAAATTCATCCCATTCCCCTGCAATTTGGTAGAAGAATACTCTTGTTTTTGGCCGAAAAAAAGAAAAACTAAAAAAATTAACTGATGATCTATTTTTTTTTTCTATCTTTAAACCTTTAACAACTGAGATCCTTAAACCTTTCACATTGGAGATGCCTTGATTGCAACCTACTGTATGTTCCATTGCAGTCAAATGGTGGCCCACAGGGTAAAGCTCCTGCCTCCCAATGTAAAGATCGCCGGATTAAGTGCAGTAAGGGAGCAGTTTTTTTAAACGAAAAAGTGGTCCTTAAGTGGTGATAGGTGGTCATTATTTCTGGATCTCCGCAGCTGCCTGGAGCTTTGAAGCAGGTCTCCCTTGGGGGGCCCCGGCTTGTACCCAGGGGTAGGGTGGGGGGATACTCAGAACTCCTGGGTGGTGGTGGGCGGCTTGTCTGGGGTGGTGGGGCTCTCGGGGGTGGGGCCCGTGCTGGGCCGCCTGGCGCGGTGGGAGGGCTGTTCTTCTGACTGGGCTGGGCCTTACACTCTGCGCTTCCGTACCTCACTCCAGGTGTTTCGGGTGTTGGGGGCCCGTGTGGCTGTCCTGCGGGCCCTGGTCTGGGTGCTTGGCCAGGCTGCCTGGCGGGTGGATCACCTCCATTAACCCCACAGTATGGGGGCGGGCCCTGGTCGGCGGGTGTCTTGGTGTGGGGATGGCTGGGGGTTCTCCCTCCTTTTTTGTGCATTCCATCATCCACTTCAGCTTAACATAACATTCACCTGAGTACAGGCGTCGGCTCACCTTTACACCTTCAAATAGTGTGCGTGACAGAATGTAATGCTTTACATGTGTTGGTTGGTATGCACAAGTGTGCGTGTGAACTGGATGTGGACAAGTTTGTGAACACTCTTGGAGCCGGCAGGTATGTAACAGCCGAGTGTGTGGACAGGCCCCGCCCATTTTAGACCAACACTCACTATTGCAATGGGTATAAGCTCCAGCATTTTGTTGCCTGTAGATTAACAACTCTACCTTCCCTTCCCAGAAGTCATCCTCTAACTTCTATAATCCACCCCCCACCTCTTTTCCCCCCCCTTTCTTTTTCCATCCGGTCCAACGAAAAGAACACAAACAAAATTAATATAAATAAAGTTTCGTTTAAATTACAAAAGGGGCTTATACTAACATACATTTTGTGTTCTCTATGATTTATAACCCCCGATTGTAAGAGTAAAATCTGTCTAATACAAGAGGCTCTCAGCTCATATCTGTCTGCTCAGCTGTTGGACAGGACAAGTTAAAAAAAAGTTTAGAGAGTTAAAATAAAGAAATTCTTATTTCCACATATTCCATACATTTTTTAAATTTTGTTCCAGACAGTGGTGGGGGTGTTGTGAGGATGCGTGTGTTTGTGTGTGGGTGTGTGTGTGTGCCTGGGGCAGCGGCAAAAAATTATTTTTTTGCCTTTGGCCAGTGTTTTAAGTGGGCCTTTACTCTCGGGTACTCAGTACCGGCACTTCTAAAAATAGCTCTTTAGAGTACCGCTACTTCCCCACGCCAGAAGTACTCCCCGGTACTCGGTGCCTGGCAGAAGTACTCCCAAATACTCAAACAGGGCTCCAGTTTTTCAGTGTGACTATAATTCTTACGAGATCGGAAGGATATAATTATTTTTAACAATTAAAATTTTTCTTCATCCACCTGATAGCAGGATCAAGCATTTATCGCCAATATTCCCAATCAGGAAGTATGTTACAATACATATTGGATTTGTCTTTTCACACACACAATGGTGATCAACACAAGGTGGTGAGCATCCTCTACGTCCGTCTCTCTCATGGTACAGAAAGAAATAGACATAACAGGGTAAAATAACTAAGGGCCAAACAAAGTAAAACAGCCAGACAACAAAACACATAGACAAAAACCCACACTTAAACCCCAATCCAACCAACCAAACAAAAGGAGTGGTATCCCACAATTTCTTGCGCAGACGGATCTGAAGGCAGGCCCAATGTGAGCGTGACCTTCATCACAAATTCGGCGTGTTGGACACAGCTCTGTGCAGATCTACTGGTGCACAGTGTATGCTAGTTAGTTTTTCACTCCAACATCACATGTCAGTCATCATAAAAATATCAGGAGAAAGAGGGGGGTGCAAGGCCCCTACTTAGGCAAGTGCAACAGGATGACCACAAAACATTGCATTGTGGGAAACATTCAAAATTCTCTTAATTTTATGTTTTGACTTCCATAAAAGAGAGTACCGCCACTTAAAGCACTGCCTAGGGCACCATGCAGCCAAGAGCCAGGCCTGACCATCACAGCAGATTGTTAAAGACCAACTCTGATCATCTTCTGATCTGAATTCTAAAATAGAGCAGTGGTCTTTCAATTAGGACTGTGTCAGGTTTTTTTTGTTTTGTTTTTTTTTAAAGCCAAAATTGAAAAAACCTGTGATGTTTTCTAGGACAAAGTTTTTGCAGAGTGGCAAATGTTTGTCAGAAATTCACCTCTGAGTTGTGGATAAGACCGTTGGTGTCAAGTAAGCCTGCCATTACACCCCATCAGCTATCTGTTTATACTCTCCCCTGTTAGCTTACAGCCCCTCAAAACTCCCAACCTAAAATTATCGGTGCAGCAAAAATAGCAAGCAAGATTGGAGCTATCCAGCCGTACAGTTTAGATCAAGATTCCAGCTCAGACGAGGAAAGCAAAGACGTACATGGATCTATTTGTCTTCAAGTGGATGCATCAGATTGGAGTGGAGCAGGGAGCTAGTGGCCCACCAACTGGTTTGAACGTAACAACTACAAGCTTTTTCAACTGCATTTCTTTGTCTGCTCCTGAATCACAACAATGTGAATAAAGCAATACTCAATTTAGGCAATTTTGAGCTGAATTTTTCTTTTTATATATCATCTATCATAGGAGAAATACCACAAATACATGTTAAAAACACCAAAAACATGATTTTTATAAGAGTGGGTCTTTAAGAATGTCTTTATCACATACAACAGAGAAAATCCTTCATTCAGTTGTGGAAAGTGAATTAAGGATTGGCACAAGCATGTGCCTTGCTCAATGTTCAGTTTTCAGCTTGCCTCTAAGCTTATGCAATTGTCCTGAGCCAAGTTAGAAAAGGAAACAAGGGCAACAGAAGGGTTTTTCAAGGGAAACTAATGGAAAATTGGACTGCTCAAACACTGCCACTGGTTGGGGACAAATACACACACACCATTATTCCAGATAAATGCCTTGGAGCCTGGTGGCATAACACTCACCTCTTACTCAACCTTTATTCCTCCCTCTACAAAGTCTGCCCTCAAGACAAACACACATACACAAACAAACTGTGCATCATAAGTCTGCAATTGCCCCAGGTCTGGTTCAACCCATCTTCATCTGTCCCTCGTCTTCAGGTTAATGGAGCTATGAGAGCTCAAATATTCCGCCTTACACACTAGAGGCGAGAACTAATCACCTAAATTTAATAGCCACCTATTTTTAACCCATTGTCTGTCAGAAATTTCAAGTAAAAACTAGTGCTTTAAGACACCAGTTAATCTTCCATTCATGGTGTTTGTAAAACTGCATTCACAGTTCAAACTCCAGCAGTCTTTGGCCCCAGACCATGATCATTCTCAAAATCCACCCATGGAAAAGATTCAAACTGGAAATTACACTGGTGGTGTTTATAAAACGCTCTGAATTGCTAAAGTTTTACACCTGAAAATGTGGCAGTCTGCAGGAAACTTGCCAGCAGGCCTTTAAATTAAATCATTGACTAAATTAAGATTCAAACAAAAACAAAAACTGTTTATTTTTAATTTTTACATCTCAAAGCTACACTATAAATCCCATCACTTTAATATTATTGAGAAATACTTATGTTAGTTTAAAAGAGAGTATTCTATCCAGAGACACAACGATCTGTGCCAATACCTTTTTTTAAGGACACCTTGACACACACAGATTATGTTTTCAGAAGATTCCTGGCTCATTAAAAATTATAGACATATACACACCTTGAAGATAATCTTTGATGCAATGCCCCAAATAAAACAGAAATTTGAGCTATGGTACAACTTAAATAATTGTCCTCCTCCCTGACTCACACTCCCTGAATAGGGAAGCAGATTCGTTGTGAATCTAGATTCATATTAAGTTTTGATGCCGGATAACAAACAAACCTCCAAAGCTTTGTTTCTGTTAGTGAAATCAACTGCATTCACTGTCACCTGGTGGAAATTTTCTTTGGAAATGAAAAAAAGACTGCTGGCTTTGATTGCCAACAACTCATTCTACGAGTCTCTCCCGAAATCTAAAAAAGTCATTGTGTTCCTCCTACAAAGCAACATAGCAGACGCACAGATTTCACTGATTAATGCTGTGGCATCAACCAATATGACAATAACCGAAAACATAAGACTGTTTTCAGGCTGTTTTTTGTTATGATTTGTAATAAAAAGTGATCACCTGGAGGCAGAATTAGGAAATCTCTATTAAATCTGTCCTTGTTTTCTCAGCATGTTTGAATTTGAGTTTACAAAGATGGCAGTAAAGACGTGTTCATATCATTTATAAATTACTTTTATGCAATTTCATTTTCCTAAAAAAACTGAAAAATGACAAAAAAAACTAAAATGCCTAAGGTATTTTTGTGTAAAATAGTGTT
>BSAI01000101.1:7178770-7193842 GCA_036245035.1 Adrianichthys oophorus
TAGATCTAAACAACCTGCTGATGATTACACATTTCTCTAATGAGCCAGATATAGTTATTTGGTTTATATTATGATATATGTTGTTTTACCTGATATGAAAAAAATATAGTTTTATTGCCTGATATAAAAAAACACTGTCGTGATATTCAAAAATTCACCATTGCCCAGCCCTATGTTAAACCTAATTTTTATTTCATGATATGTATATTTTCCCATATGTTGTTCAAGGTAAAACTGACTAATCATATTCTTCAGTAAAAGCATGTGGCGTTTGAAACGTTTGATTGACAGATTCTTCTGAGCTCACTTTCAGTGGAAAGGGTGTGGCTTTCCAACCAGCTCGCTCATGATTAGCGAGATTGGTTGCCCTAAAAATGATGACTCAGACCAATCACCACTTATTAACGTCGTCTGGTTCCAAAATGGCAAGTTCCGTACCGCAGAAAAATGGCGAATGAACTGGCTTTATTTTGTTGGAACCGGAGGCTAGGTATTTTCTATGGATGAAGTGACCTCAGTATTTTATCCATCTCTATGTATGTCTGCTTTGCTCCATTCTGATACATCCACTTGCAGACAAATAGCTCTATGTATGTCTTTGTTTTCCTCGTCTGAGCTGGAATCTGGATCAAAACTGTGTGGCTGGATAACTTTAACATTGCTCGTCATTTTTGTTGCACTGGTACTGCTAGGTTGGGGGCGTGATGGGATGGGAGCTAGCAAGAGAGAGTGTAAACAAAGCACTTAGTTATGGGTTAGAGGAAGTAAGGGTGGGGTTGCTTTGCACCAACATACAGAAAATTAAGCTCAAATTTTCATTTCTGAGCATTTTTTTATATTATATTAAGACAGGCAAGCACAGTGGCAGTACCCTGTTTACCGGCACACAGGAAACATGGGTTTGATTCCCAGGGAGCACAATGGGGGAATTAACATAACAATTGTGAGCTAATTAACGTAATCCAGTTAGGGTCCATGGGCAAAAACAAATAATTAACTAGCCAACATAAACAAGCCAACATAATCAACAAGACTGGTTATGGATACCGATTCAGAAATTGGGCCACCATTAGTCACCTCCTCTACATGGAAGACAACAAGATATACGTTAAAAGCGAGCATGACATTGACTCCCCGATTCACACCACCAGGACCTACAGTACTGTCATTCGAGCTTGAGAATCGCAGTTGGATGGTGACAAAGAGGGGCAAGGTAGTCCATACAGCATGCAGAAAAAATGCAGTTCGAAAAAGATTGTATTTGCCATACAGACAATGTGCTGGGCAGGCCACAAGCTCCCTGATTAGAGCGGTCAGCAATGGGGAAGGGAAGGGGGGATTTGCCCAAGGCCAACAGTCTCATCCAGAACTCAAGTGATTTTTGATTGGAGTGGGACTTCAACTGTTCTTTGTTTCACCTAACATTTCCAGTCATCTTTTGACAGGTTTGAATGATCTACATGTTTCTGTGGTCATGTCCATGCCTTTGTATCTCCATCTCAGGGTTTTTTTCTATAATTTTTCTCACAATCATGCCTGTTGAGCTTAGGCTAGGAACCAGGTCTAAGTCAATAAATCTCACAGTACTGTCTGTCAGCAGAACACAAGCATGTTTGGCAGAAAGCCTCTCTTAGTTTTAATCTACTCCAAGTGTTTACCCCCATCAGAAAGGTGAAAAAAAAAAAACAGCAGCTGCTGCTAGAAAGAACTTTTAAGAAGCCAGGGATAACGTGACTGTCTAGGTTCCCCTGAAGGAACAAACACTGACCTGTGCGTTCAATATATTCCACACATTTCTCAATAAAGAGAGGGATGGGATGCTCCAGAGTCACCAGATTCTGCAGAGGGACACCGAAGTAGTTACTTTCCCATGTTCTCCGGGTGGGTGGGTACAGAGGCTTAGGTTTGGACGATTTGTGCTACAAGAAAAAACAAGGAGATCAAAACATGAGAGGACTAGATGAGACAGAGAAAAATCAGTATGCTTTAAAACAACATTGTAGTGATGGTGCTAGAAAAATGGTAAATGCCGTTTACTTATATAGCATTTTTCTTCCTTCGTTGAAGGCCCAAAGCGCTTTACAGTCACAGTCCCATTCACCCATTCATACACACATTCACACACTGATGGTGGCTCCGCTGCTGAACACTGGCGCAAACCTTCCATCAGATTGGTGCTCAAAAAAGAAAAAGATACTGAATCGGGAGAGGAGAAATGGGAACGAAAAATGAAAAGGAACAAAACACGAGGGACAGCGAAGATGGAAGTGGAGGTAGAAATATCAGAGGAAAAGAATGGCAATCAGGGAATAGATCAGAGGGAACTGCACTGGGAGAAAAAAAGAGGCGGATTATGTGAGAGAAGTGAAAAAAAGAAAGTGGGTCATTCTTCAAGGCCAAAGCTAGGACAAACATCAGGGTGCTGAGTAAACTTTAATCCCTGCACTCCTCTGCTCTTAAGTATTGTCCCACTCGCAGCAGTACTCACTTGTCTGTGGTCAGGACAGAGATTAAACACCTTCCACTTCGTGGTCTCTTCTTCTCCTTTTGCTTCCTTGATTAGCAAAGACATTCGCAGTGTTCCAACAATGCCCTGCATTCATTAAGCCTGTGTAGTGATGAAGGATGTTTCTCCACTAATTTGCAGTTATCTAATTTGTGTCAGTGGGCCCCCAGCTCTCGGGCAAGAACATCTGATGAACTGACAAATTATCATGCTGGGATCATTACTAATGCATAGCCAAGTTATAGGTTTTCACCATTTATTACCTGACTGAAGTCCATGCAGTTGACACACACTAAAGTGACAGGTTTCTGAAAGCAACATGTTTGTTCTATGATATACACAGTACCTCTGCTAAGTGTATTACATCCATGAGAAGTGACGCAATGACAGCTGAATCAAAAGCAATTATTTACACATTTGTAGACGTCCTTGGAGGTCTCAAGCAAGTTTTCTAAGGAGCCAGATTAGGATCTAGGATTACGAAACAGAGCATCTTTATCAGCATGCCAGTTTAGGACTGTTGCATCTTTTTGAGATTCAAACAATTTCAACTACAACCTCTGTGGCCTTTTAGTTATGTTTATTCTTCAGTAAGTTTCTAAAATACTCTTGTCATTAGTGATCATGCATACATGACTTCCTTTTGTTGTCTATATTTGTGTATTCAGGCTTTGATTTTAACCCTTTAACAAAGGAGCTGCTGCCGCCCCCCCCGAACTACCATAACTCTTTGACCTTTTACACAGTTAAAGCAATTCCACCAGATTCTGATGCAGAAAAGAGTGACTTTGCATCCATCCATCCATCCATCCATCTTTTTCCGCTTATCCGGGACCGGGTCGCGGGGGCAGCAGTCTAAGTAAAGATGCCCAGACTTCCCGCTCCCCAGCCACTTCCTCCAGCTCCTCTGGGGGAACCCCGAGTCGTTCCCAGGCCAGTCAAGAGACATAGTCTCTCCAGTGTGTCCTGGGTCTTCCCCGGGGCCTCCTCCCAGTGGGATCATGCCCGGAACACCTCCCTAGGGAGGCATCCAGGGGGCATCCAAACCAGATGCCCGAACCACCTCAACTGGCTCCTCTCGATGTGGAGGAGCAGTGGCTCTATTCCGAGCTCCTCCCAGGTGATTGAGCTTCTCACCCTATTTCTAAGTGAGTGCCCAGCCACCCTACGGAGGAAGCTCATTTCAGCTGTTTGTATCCGGGACCTCATTCTTTCAGTCATGACCCAGAGCTCATGACCATAGGTGAGTATTGGAGCGTAGACCGACCGGTAAATTGAGAGCTTTGCTTTCTGGCTTAGTTCTCTCTTCACCACGACGGACCAGTACAGCGACCGCATGACGGTGGACGCAGCACCAATCCGCCTGTCGATCGCACGCTCCAATCTTCCCTTACTTGTGAACAAGACCCCAAGATACTTAAACTCCTCCAATTGGGGAAGGAGCACTCCACCCACCCAGAGAGGACAAAATAGCTTTCCCCGGTGGCTTTGCACTGACATGTAATATATTTTGCATCAGGATCAGATAGTTTATGTTGACTGCATGAACACTCTACCATTGTAATCTGCTTTCTTCCAATTCAGAATCCACTGAAACTATGCTAATTGCGTATACGGTTTAAGAGTTACAGTAGTTCAAAGAACATCAATACTAAACCTAAAGCTCAGGTATTAAAGGGTTAAAATTAGCTATATTAGCATCTTCTGTAAACATGAGGCGGTCACAAATGTGGACAGGTCCCCATTATGTAAATTCTCCACTTAGTATCAAGTCAGAAATGTCTCATTTTATGCTTTTTTATGTTGTATGTGTGTGTCAGCCCCTGATGCCCGCCCCGGGCAGCATTGTGTGTGTTTCATGGAAAAAGTTTTTAAAAAATAAGTATTTAATTAAGCTCATTTAGATGCTTCTGTCAGAAAAGTGCTGTATAAATAAAGTTTGCGTTTGATTTGAATATGCTTTAATGTCAAGAAACCTGCAGCTTATTAAAGACCCATTCCAATGAAAATTGTGTTTTTGGTGTTTTTAAAATGTTTTTGTGGCATTTTAAGTACGATTGAGTCCTTTCATAAAGAAAATTAAGCTTAAAATTGCCTTTCTGAGTATTTTTTTATTCAAATCATTGTGAATCAGCAGAAGATGAAAAAAATGCAATTTGAAAAAGATCGCAGTTGTGACAGAATATACGCTGAGTGGGCAAAAAGCTACCGCCCACAATTTAGAGGCAAATTTCTAATGAACTCCTGCTGCTCAACAGAAACTATGTCCTTGAAAACAAAGCAGTTTTTTTGGCTAAGAACAGCATAATCATAGAGAAAAGACAACTGGGAACATTTTTAAAATAACCCAAAAGATGATTGGAGTGTGTTTTTAGGTATATGTGCATACAATAAAAGAAGCAGTAATATTGCTTACCTTTTTCTGCTCCTTTGGGGTCTTAGGGGTCTTCTTCTTTTTGATCTTCTTCTCTTCTTGTTCTGGGTCAGAAGTGATGGCAGGGTTGTCAATTCCGCCTTTCCAGGGGTCAACTGGGGAGAGTAAAGGGTCTTCTTCACTGCCTCTGTGGGTTCTTCCCTTTTTCTTTTTCTGTGTGGCAGGACACGACTCCTCCCCATCGCTGTCAGACTGGAATCTACTTTGGTAGGCCTTTGTCTTACTGAACAGAATTTTAGAACGATGCTTGTATTTTGATGGCCGCCTGCCAGCCTGAGACCTTCTATCAAACCCATTCTCTTCCTCTCCTCCTCCTTGGAGGCCATGCAGCCCAAAGGAATGTTTAATTTTGACCAGACGGTTTTGAGCATCATCAGGCACTGCATAAATGTCATCATTTTGGATTCCTCTAGACTTTAGTAAGGTATCTACAGGATCTGCATAGTTGTCTGATGCTTCCAAATCCTCAGTATGCATTACTGGACCACGCTGCGCCCTGCGGTTGCTCCGCATGCCAGCCTCAATTGTTTTCAGTAAGTTTGGGTCCAACTTCTTCACACTAGGCTTAGGGAGAACTGGTTTGGGCCGAACAGGTGGAGGCACTTTGTGGTTACGTTCATATTCTCCAACAGGTGTGCTGTGAACTGGGTATTCGTTCCCTTCAAGGTCAATTCGGTACTTGGCTCTATCGCTGGGCGTAGGGAGAAGCTGAACATCGTCACCAATTGGACTGTAAGGCGGAGGGGCCTCGTTGTCTTCATCTGATTCTGGGTAGTAAGTGTTGTAAGCAGGGGAGCGGCTGTGTGGTGATGTGTGAAAGACCTCCTCACTAGCTCCAGTGGTGCTCTCCCGCAATGAGTTGTCAAACAGGAATGAACTCTCAATGCTCAGCTTCTTCTCCAGCACTTCGTTAAAGAAGGGTGTGAACACTTCTGTCTGCCGGTGATAATGTGACAGTGAGTAAAGGGCTGTAAACTTGGCGGTGATCTCTGTGGCAATGTGCTCCCCCTCCGTCATCAGCTCTTTTATGGAATCGTTCTCAAAAAAATCTGCCTGGCTGTCTGTAATTGCCACCATCTGGACAGGGATCACATCATGGACTTCAGCAAGGAAGGCCCGCAGAGTTGCCATGGAGGCTTTGCGTTTGGCAGAGTAAACCAGAATGTAACCATGAACCAGCTCGTCTTTACGGACCCCTATAGCAGAGTGGTAAGAGAGCACAGTGACTTGGATCCTTCTCCGGCTGTCTCCAATTATCTTGTCCAGTATCAGCGTGTTGCACTGACCTGGTGGACCTGCACTGCAAGAGTGAGAGTCTAGGAAAGGTGAAAGGATGAGATCAACGCTGAAGGGATCCCAGCACATGGCGCACATGACTATCCTGAGGTCTGTTTCTGCCATGTCTTTTATACAGGGCAGGGGAGCAAAAACATCAACATGTTTGAGCCCCTCCAACACTGCTCTCAGGCCTTGCTTAATTTGGAATTCAGTGAATTTCCGAGGGAACGCTCCAGAAGGGATGTCAACAAAGGTGCACTGCAGCTTATTGGCCAGCTGTTGACCCTGGTGCCTCAGAATAGGTATGTTTTTGCAAACAATGTCCCTCTGATTTGCAAGAATGAGG
This sequence comes from Adrianichthys oophorus, assembly GCA_036245035.1. Taxonomy (NCBI): domain Eukaryota; kingdom Metazoa; phylum Chordata; class Actinopteri; order Beloniformes; family Adrianichthyidae; genus Adrianichthys; species Adrianichthys oophorus. The sequence continues at coordinate 7,185,335 of BSAI01000101.1, forward strand.
ATAAAAGTCAGAGGTGGAGCAAATTTCTCTCTTCGACTCTGCGTTAGCTCCGCTCTGATCCGGCCTATGCAATCTCCGATGGAGTTCAGTGACTCAATAGAATTAAAGACGCAAAAACAGCCATGTGGTTTAAAAGTAGTTAACCAGGTATGACTGAAAAGCAGTGTGGAGTTGACATCCACAGAAAGAAGCTCCAGCTCGTAAATTTTGCCATCGAGGGTGTATTCGTCATCTGTGGACTGAGCTTTGATCTCATTGGCCAGCTCTTGTGAGAGACCCTCTTTTCCCAGAAGGCAGAGGTTGATCTTGTCAATGCTGGCATTTCTGTAGTAGAAATCTGAGTGCCCGTGGTCGAGCTGCACCAGTCTGTTCCCCAAAACCTGCTCCACTTTAATGTCTACACAGTTCTGTCCACTTAGGCATGTCTCCTTTGTGGGGTGATACACAAACCCAATGTGTTTGAGAAGAAGTGACTCTCTGTCTGGGGCCAGCTTTTGCAGTGCTCTGTATCTGGGCTCCTCACTCAACACGCTATGAATTTCTGTCATCTTGTCACAGCTCGGTGTCGCATTCAGGTCCAAGTCGTAAAACAGCTCAGCATGCTCAAAAAGCATTTCCTGAAAATCCTCTTTGGCCCTTTCAACTATTTCCTGTTGGTATTGACAGTAAACATCTCTCCTATCTGATTCTGCCATGTACTTGTAGGCCTCATCCTCCATGACAAAGCACATGACTTCCTCCCAAGAATGTCCAGGACTAATAAAATGAACCTTTTCTAGTGTCTTTTTGAGCCTGTCTTTATTCTCCATCCGCCTTTTCTCTAACACTAGGTGCTGGATGTGGTTATGGTAAATCCTCTCTGCATCAAACGTGTTGAGAAGGTCAAAGGGTATCCTGCGGTCACCGCTGTCAACATAGTCTGTCTCGTCCCACGGAGTCTGCTCCAGTAAGACAAACCAGCACTGGAAATCAGAACGGCTGCAAATTACGCTTTGTGCCTCGTGCCACGAGAGTTGCTCAACCTCTTCCAGCTCATTAAAGAGGTTGTTGAGGGTTTTTGGCAGTGTTGCCAGGTATTCCTCCCTCCTCTTTCTAATGTGTTCTTGCCTCAGTTGTGCATTGTACTTTGTGAAAATGTGGTGTGCTTTCCTGGAGCCCTCCAAAGTGATGAACTCATCGTAGTCTATTTGCCCTTTCAGAATATTTGTCACAGTTTTCCAGGTAAGGTGATAATCTTTCACTGTGTTTAGTATAATTTTTTCAAATCTGTCTGTTACAGAGGCCACTAACTGGCGCTGAACCTTGTAGGCCTCCAAGTATGGCACAGTTTTTGGCTTTCCTCTAGTTTTATCAAGCTGCTGAGTAAGTGCACTGAAACAGAGCTCTATGTTAACATTGCATCGGGCTGATGTTTCAATGAGCATTACATTCTTCTTGTTGGCAACAAAAGCTTGCAGGTCCCTCAGATGCTGGTCCACACATTCGTCACATTTAGTGGCAGCAACAACAATGGGTTTCTTTGACTTTACAATCTGAGAGTAGAGACTGTTAACAAACTTCATTTGGTCATCAAACTTCCGATTGCAGCCCTTGCTGACATCAACACAGAGGACAAAGCCATCGATATTAAGTTTCCCATCAGGCATTTGCTTCTGGTCAAAATCTTGTTCCAGGCCCAGCTGGTCAGTGCAGATGTACATCAGCTTCTCTGCAGACTGAAGCTTTGTTGCTGCAGCTCGTTTGGTGTACGGCTGCAAGTTTGTACTCCGGTGTGGAAGAAACGTCTGGTCATCTATGAACTCTGTTTGTTCAATTACGTGGATTTTGTACTCCAAACCATCGTCCACTCGATGGGACGCCTCACCCCAGTACAGAAAGTGATCATTGTTGACAACACGCCCCCCAAAGTCTATTGTGCTGAGCACCGACGTGTGCTCAGAGTGGTAATTGTCCGCGTCAGGGCGCACATACCGGTTACACAGGCAGGACTTGCCCACACCACAGTTGCCCTTCTCTTTTTCTGTCCCTGAGAGGCCAACCACGCTGACAGTAAACATTGGGGGGCGTGCATCCTTGTTCTTGGCCATTATACCCCCCCACTCATCTCCAACACTGTTACTTTCAGAAAAAAGGATCAAGATATCATTCCGGTTCTGTTCGTCAGTGGGTCGGAGGCTCTGTTCCAGGAAGTGCTTCTCTCTGGATCTCTATTTGTCTCCTTAATGCTCTCAGACCTGGAGCAGACCAGCCAGCTTCACCCTGTATCACCTCCCTGCAAGACACCAAATCCAAAATTAGGCAAAGGTAAAAACAAAAAGTGACCAATAAATCACTGGATATTATATTCTTTTCTTATTTGAAAAGTTAATGCAGTGGGATGTGCATTATTCAAAAACAAACAAGAGAGGTTGCCCTAAAATTCACAGAATAAAAATAGAAAAAAATTAATTTAACAGTCACATTACACAAAAAACTCAAATCAAGATGGTTTCTAATAAACTTCAAAAAACAAGTCAAGCTCTTTTTTAAATCTGCAAATATAGACTTTTGAGAATAATAGAAGAAGTCAAACAGTACGTTATACCAAAAAAAGGGAAGGGTAATTCAGTCAAAAACTCTGCTCACTGATGACACTTTTCTGTGGGAGAAAAAAAATGGGCCGAGGCGAGATAAAAATGGCATGCAACTTCAGCCCTTTGACAGCCACCGACCTAGAAATTATCTGTGCAGCTTCCAAAACTTGACACAGAAGATAACTCAATTTCGTTAGCAGTACAACTCAGGGATATGTTATCAGCTTTAAATCTATAATCCAGATTTGCTTGGTAGTTTTCAGTGCTTCCAAAATAATTAGAGCTAAATCAAACTTTAAAGTAATATCTTAAAATCCCACTCCGATCATCTTTTTATCTATTGTAAAATTGTTCCCAGTGGTCATTTAATTTTGATTATGCTGTTTTTAGTAAAAATCTAAAAACCTGTAAAATTTACTAGGACATAGTTTCTGCAAAGCAGCAGGTTTTTTATTAGAAATTCACCTCTGAGAAGTGGTGGAACCATTGACACAGAGTAACCCGGCCCCTTTTCCTGTCACTCATAACTGAGTGCTCCTTATACGCAATCTCCTGACAGCTTATAGGCCCAGCTCAGACAAGGAAAACAAAGCCGTAAAGTGGATCTATTTGTTTGCAAATGGATGCATCAGAAAGGAGCGGAGCAGAGAGTTCGTGGCTTGCTTTATTGTAGCTTCATTGTCAAACCAACAAGATGTTTCAAACTGCTTTTTTTCATTTGCTCCTAATTCACAATGATTTGAACAAATAAAATACTCAGAAATGCAATTTTAAGCTTAATTTTCTTAAGATTTGTCTTCCATCATCAGAAATAATGCCACAAGAACAAGTAAAAAAAAAAAAAAAAAGATTTTCATCGGAGTAGGTTGCTAGCATAGAGGTATAATGAAAGTAACACTTAAAAATTGAAGTCAGCATTACTGAATTTTGTTATATCTGTCAAAAACATGTACAGGCACAGCACCTGGATGCATTTGACGTCTACTGTGACAGAAACCTGACAACCACAGGTACAGCTGATGATTTTTCACTGAGCAATCACCAGAGTTCAACTGCCATCTTCACAAAAGCCTGTTGAGTCTTGGAAGCTGCACCAGAGAAGGTTAAACTTGAAGAGAGGTTGCTTCAATAGAATCTGCAACTCTGACATGTCAGTAAATAAAAGAGATGTTTTCAGGGAACTGCTGCTGTTCCCTTTCAGCGATTCACACAGATGAAAGAGAGACATTAGAGTCGAATGTCTGCGCGTTTACTCACGGGAAGCTGCAATCCCCAAATCAGCTGACTGACAACTGTGAGGAACAACACACTTCATCGCTTGGCCTCATGCATTTACACAGCACCCTTTTCTTCACTGTTACTACGATGATACATGGGTGCAGCGGAGCTGTCACACCATAGCTCACACAGCACAACAAAGCAGGCTGCAGAAACAGAAAAACACACAGCAAAAGCACTGCAGGCCCAGGCATGACCACGACTGTGGATCTGCGTGTGTGATGACAAAAAGGGGCTGCGATGGTTTTTATAATTCATCACTGTGACAGTGAGAATTACGAGGACTGCAGAGAAACACAGAATGACTGCAGTCAACTCAAAGGATTCAAAACAACACTCTGACAAAGGCTTTGTCAGCACAGCAAACAACCCAGCAAAAAAACATAAGTGACTGAAAGGGGTACATTTATTATTTGTATAAAATCTCCAAATACTTTGGCAATTAACTCTTGCCATCCAAAAGAGTTTTGTATTGTTACTTCAAAAGCTCCCTTTTCCATCAAACACACCCAGCACATGAGCATGAGATCATAATCCAGAAGAGAAAACCAACCAGCCGGTCTGTCAGGTTTACAAACCCAACAACAACCCTGTACACAGCAGAAACATTACACACAACTGGAACAGACTCCAGGATGAACGGCCTCTGAAGATAACAGTATTGGATACGTTCCAATACTCAGAGCAGCCCGCTTCTCTAACTTACACCCCTACCTCCGTAAACCAAAGCAACCTTTGAGTAAGAACCCAAGAAAACAAGCTGCAATAAAATTGAACATGTTTTATGCTTTTCCAATAAGGTTCCTGAACTCAACATTAGACAGGGAGGAGTTTCCACATCTGAAGACACTTCCTGTAGTTGCGGAAAAGAGGCTGCACTTTACACAAGGGTTAAGCTAAAGTTCTGCATCAAGCAGACAGAGAAAAAACAGCTTCCGGAGAATTCAGACCTGGAAAAGAATAGTCTTTGATCAAAATAACATCTTTAATGACAATAAGCCACTTCAACACCTATTTAAGAAGATCAGCAGAAGCACTCCTGATGTTCAATGATAAAGTCACAACACATGCACTGATGTGTGGGAGGACTGGATAAAGAAGAACAGTGAAGAACGTGCTGTTCTTGTGGTTCATAGAGCCTGCTATACAGCCAAAGGTAGAAATACTGCGGTTCCAGGGAGGCTTCAGCGGATCAGGTTGAAGTTTACCAGCACTTTTTACTTTATGTCGGCCTGATTATATTCCAAGGTGGCAACGCCAGATTTCAAGGGACTCCAAAAAGAAGAGTCGTTCAAAGACACAGCAGTCTCCTCTGGAGAACCCTCTGGGGAGACCAAATCCTCTAAGTTACTGCAGCCACATTGGGACAGTCTCCATTGTTTACATATGCTGGTCCCAAGTCCGGGTAAATGTAGAGGGTTTGGTTAAGAAGTGCATTCATCGTAACTGAAGCAATCCACATGGACAAATTCAATGGCGATTGATTTACTCCCACAAAAAAGTAAAAACAAACTCTTCTAGAGAAGGTTTTTTTTTAACCTTTTTTGAGCCCAGGTACACTTTTTCCTTGACAAAAATCTTGTGGCACACCAACATCCAAAATTGTAAAAAAGGAGAAACTCTGTAGTCTATGTTAATGTATTGACCCTCAACGATCTTGCATGCATTTTTTTGTAATAACTGAGGCAGAAAAAGCTGGAAGTTGCAGCTGTTTTCCTAAATGTTGTAATTAAAAGTTGTGATAGTTTTCAATAATCATTTTCAACTAAATAAGTTGAAAATTTGCACAGGTAGTTTATTTTCCCTCCAGTTGAATAATATGCAATTGTATATAACTTCACAAATAACCAAAAAAAGACAATAATATTTTCATTCTAAACAACGATTTATTTATTTATAAAGTTTGTGCCAAAGCTATTGTAAATTTTAAAACAATTATATGGTCACAACATGCTTGATACATTTTACACAAAAAAGACAACATTATATTCATTGTTATGTTCAATTGTAACTAAATAAAAAGTGAACATCTTGAAGCTTGATTAGTTTTTCTTTTATTTTTAACAGTTTTTTTTACTTCTTTTAGGGTGAATAAATTGTTTCAATTTAATTTAAATGTCTGTTCGAACTTCACCTTAATCCTGTTTATTTTATTTTGTTATTACTTCTATTTAAACTTAACTTGGACCAAACACTGGGATGTCTGGCTGGTAACAATAAACGCAAATCTTGAAGGAAAACTAAACCTCTGATTTCATCAAAAAGATTTGAAAACTGACGGTTTGATGTGTGTTCGTTGTGTCTGTTAACAGAGTAGAGTCATTGAAATGCAGAGATCACTTTAACCCATTGCAACATGAGATATGTTGTGCAAAAACTGATGCCATTGCCGGACAGACACATCTCTGAGCTTAATTATTTTATTCACTTTTCCCATGGTCTGACACCGGATCCCGCGGGAAGCTACACTGCTAAATACAAGCTTTATGAGCCAAGTTGGAACAAGGAAGTGAGGACAAATAACCACTTCTGATTGGCCAGACTGATGACATATGATTAGGCCTCCAAGAATGATTGGCGGAGTCAGTTGTGGGGTGGGACTCCAAAAACCGCTATTGGCTAAAGCTGTAGGTGGCTAAATCGTAGTACTGTCATTCTAATCAAAATGTCTTTATAGAATCAAATTAACCCAAAGAAAAAAGTATTTTATGATCTTTCATTTTCCTAACTTAGTCAGTGTTTTATCACGGCCTGTTTGGATGAACATAGAACTGATATCCTGGCAATGATTAAGCTTTTTAGAATCGTGAAAATTTGTAATTTCCGACGGTACACCAGACCATCATGGCACACTGGACGAAAAAGGTCTAAGCCTCAAATTTCTGGATACCTCTGACTGTAGAGGACTGTGCTCAAGCAACCTGCAGGGGCAGTGCAGAGAAGAATAGGATTGGTTGTCTTAGCGGTCAGTAAAATTTAGGAAATGCCATAATTAGGGGCAGCAACCCTACTATAAAGATGTTCATGAAACTCCTTTTCTTATCAAACAAAAAGATCCATGTATCCATGTCTTTTTTTCTCTCGTCTGATCTGGAATCTGGATCAGAACTGGATAGCTCAAATATTGCTTGCCCTTTTTTTGTTACCCTAATGTTAGGTTGGGAGTGTAAGGGGCTGTAAGCTAGCAATATAGTGCGCAACAGAAAGCTCTCAGCAATGGGGAAGAGGAGGCAGGATCGCGCCATAATTCGTAGGTTTTTTTACTAAAAAAAATCATAATTAAAGAATCACTGGGAACACTTTGAAAATACTCCATCAGATCACTGGAGCGGAACTTTAAAGGAGTGAATGGAGGCAGAAGAAGTATTGAAATAAGCCAGAGCTCTGGATTTTTCAATGGTGAGCTTAAAAAAAACATGGCCACATCAGTGCGCCCAGACTTTCTGTGGGAAAAAACATCATCGCAGCGACAGATTTAACATACCTCGAATTTTTTTTTTTTTGGTTTGTTTTTTGGCAAAAATGCTTTTTGCACAGGGCGCCAAGCAGCCCAGGACCGGGCCTGTTTCCATTCTTTCGTCTACCCAATTAATGTAATTCCAGCAGATTCTGAAGCGAAGTAAAGGCCGTGTCACACTGCCACATACCTACATTTTACGCATGTGAGGATATCCATTGAAAACGGACAAACCGCACCTCATTCAATTGCGTCATTCTCACAGTCAGAGAACTGACCTGACCAGAAATGGCATTGCGTCGGCACCAAAGACAGCAACCAGCCCGTGTGATGCCTTTTTGTTTATTTGTTTTGTTTTTATTGAATCGGATTCCCTTGGTCCGCAACATGGGTGGGGATTGGGGTACCCCGGCAGAAGCCGCAGCTGTGAAAATCCTGCGAGAGGGATGGTGCACGTTCACACACACATACACCCACGCACACACCCCAGCAGTCTATACCGAGTGGGGGTTTGCAGCTCCCCTTGTCCGGCTTGTGCGGGGAAGGGGGGGTCTCTTGGTGGCTGCCACGCAGAATGCGAGTCACAAGAGGTTGCGAGCCTGAAGCGCATGGGGTCCCTCTCGCAGGTCCCCCCTTGGCTGCGGCTTCCGCAAGGATTCCCCTGTCCTGGCGGGGTTCCCCTGTACACCCCCCCTCCCCCACTGGCGGCCTGGTTTTAGAACTGGTCTGGACAGGGGGAATGCCAGTTTAATTGAAACAACGCATCGTAAGGCTTAGCAGCGGTTGCTGTTCATGCTTCTGCCGCGATGTGATTTCCTCCCAGTGCTCTGAATGTCCAAGTGAAGAAATTCAGTGAAGCGCGGGTTTAGCCTATTTGTCTATGCGTGGTTTATTCGTGCTACTACGTACTTCAATGACCCTCGACGACACGAACATCTGTGCACATCGATGGATGACGGACACAAGGAATAAATATGAATTACGTTTATTCGCGCATTTTTCACAATAAACTGAAATTACATATGCGCATTACATACATGCACAAAATGTACGTATGCGGCAGTGTGACACGGCCTTAAACAAGCTTTGCAATGATTTGCAGCACAGTGCAGTTGTGACGTGTTTGCGTAATGCACCTGTATCAGCTCATCCCGCTGCAGAGAAAAGCAGCTTTGCGCCGCAGCACTCCCCATTAGAAAT
>BSAI01000101.1:7198842-7215022 GCA_036245035.1 Adrianichthys oophorus
ATTTCTAATGGGGAGTGCTGCGGCGCAAAGCTGCTTTTCTCTGCAGCCCCTCTTGCTCATGTGCAATTCGAGAATTAAATGACAACAAAGTCACCTGTGACCTCCTAGTGACCCCACGTGAGGCTATAAAGTCACTTGTCTCGCCCTCCAGAGGCTGCGCAGGTGATTTTTGCTGCGGTTGCCGGTGCCGCTGCTTGCCTTGTGGCATTTCTTTTGTCTTTCTCTGTCTGCAGACTCTCGACCGTTCTTGTGGTGTTCCTGGTTGCCTCGACTCCCGTGGTTGCGAGCACTCCGCTGTTCGTGGGTCTGCTGGCAGCGACTGCTTGGTGGCATTCTCTGCCCCGGTGCTGGCTGTACCGTCGTTCCGTAGGGCATTCCCAGGTGCACCTGTTCCGCGGTCGCAGCATTATTCCTCCCTGGTTCTGCCGAGTGGCCTGGTGGCTTTTCCTTTGCTGGGCCTCTGTGTTCTCACTCTGTGTGCCTTGCTGGACCAGGTCTGTCATGTTGGCGTCCTTTTGCTGCAGGGACTGCCATGCCCCCATGCCGCATGGTGACAGCCATGACTTGTGCCCCTCGTGCTTGGGTGTTGACTACCTTCGTACGACTCTGACCGCTGACGCTTGCCCTGACTGTAGCGTTTTACCCCTGACCGTGCAGGCTAATCAGTTGCAGGCTGTAGAGCGGTCTTTGGGGACGGCATCTCCTGATCCTGCGGAGCTGCCTCTTGTGCGGCTGCTGTCTCGGAAGCGTCTTTCCGAGGGCCGTGGAGTGGATCTGTGCAGCACGCAGTCCCCAGATGCCGCTCACCTGACTCCAAGTTGAAAAATCACCCGCTTGTCTCTTAAGCAGCACACACAGCCTCGCTCAGTGCAAAGTATTGTTTTGTGCCACCCTGCCTGCATTACTGAGCGTTTCTATCTGGAGCCGATCTTCTGTTTCTGACCTGACTTATTCTCTGATTGCCTGCCCTGCTCTCTGCCTGTCTGACTCTAATTTAGCTTTGTGGACTTTAGCTCTGCTTGATTTCTGTCTGAACTAATAAACCTGCTGCAAGTGAAACCAGCTCTCTGCCCGTTTGTGACAGCTGCACTCTATAGCCCGGTGGCACACAATTTGCGTTCAGTGATTTGTGACACACTGAAGCTGCTTAGATAAGTGGTGGCATTTTTCAAGAAGATAAGAAGTTAGTTGCCATGACACAACTTCAAGAGAATGTCACCTGGATGAAGGAGGACCTTCATCAACCGATTTGACTGCAAACTACTGTTGAACATCATCAGCAAAAGTTAAATATCTTGACGTCATAAATGTAAATAGATATAATTTATTAACTTGTATTTTGGTTTGGTTGAAGTGTTTTTCATCATTTATACAGGTTAGATCAAGATAAAAGCAGATCTTAATGTGATTTACAACAATTTAACACTTAGGGCCTGGTCACACTGCCCGAACTTTGCTGGAGCATTCCTGGAGCGTCACCGAATTTTGACAACGCTCGTCACCGCGCGTTGATGTAGCGTTGGTTGCTTTACAGGTATTAGGCGATCTGCGCATGCGAGTGTTTCTCAGGATCCATGGTGATGCAGTTTTTGGGCTAATTCAATGTCCATTTCTCCCTGTATTTTTGGCCTGTTACCGGCTCTGCTATGACAACGCCACATCAATGTTCATCACTGCCACGGATCGTTGCTTCAAGTAGCCGAGCGTATGCGGCGTTGCTTTAACGGTGATGAACGATCACCGTTTCCCCGCTCCAGGAACGCTCCAGCAAAGTTCAGGCGGTGTGACCAGGCCCTTATCTATAACCTCAACTTTGACATCCTGTACAGATCCACCTCTTCCTCCTGTGTCCAACCTGTCATACAAGTCCGCACATGCCGTTTGTTTGACCTTTACCACCTCCACCTTCAACTGGTGCAGCATCTCCCTCTACTCCTGTCTTCTGTCCTCTCAGAGTTCCACTTCTTCTTATCTAACCTTTTATTTTAACAAACTCCTAAACTTCTTCCTTACACCACCAGGTCTCCTGTTCTGCTCTTATCATTCCAGATGAAACACCAAGTTCTTTCTCTCAGTCTCCCTGAACACAAAAAGTGTAGATGTCCAATTATCTAGAAGAACCTCCTGATCTCCCAAAGCCTCTTTAACATCTTCCCTAAAAGCCACATAGCCCTCCCCTTTCAGCTTCCACCACTTAATCCTCTTAATCTTCCTCACCAGCGTTATCCTCATATCACCATCCTATGTTGTCTGGTTACACTCTCTGCAGTCACAACTTTATAGTCTCTGATCTCCTTCAGATTAGATCATCTCCATAAAATGTGATCAAATTGAGTTATCTTCCCTCCACTCGTGTATCTTTCTATTCTTCTCTTTTTTCTTCAAAAATTTCTTTACCCCTGATGTTTCTATTGTTTTAGCAATGTCCACCATCATCTGTTCCTCTGCATTTCTGTCCTGAATTCCAAACTTCTTCATCACTTCCAAATCATTCCTGTTTCCTTCACCCACATGGCTGTCAGTCTGCTCTAAAACCTTTCTGGATCTATCACACCAGCAAATCTTATTGAAGTAACACTTTGGGAGACTGTGGTCGATAATGTCCTGAGTGCTGTCTGTCGTACGAAACTCTGCTTCCCAATCTGGAAAGTCATTGTGTTTTCTCAATCTTGTGCTTGGCTTTTAGCTTTTGTCATCGCTGTCGTTTGCTGGTTCTTTTCTGCATCCTGCCTCAGCAGCATTTCCTTTTCCAGCTTGTCTCACTTCATTTTCCACCTGCCTGTCTCTGATCTTTCTCAGATCCTTCACTTTATCCCAACTGTGACATTTTTCCACAGACATGAACTTGACATCAGGGTTTCTACACTCCCCTCCAGAGCATGCAGATGGACAGGAAGGTGAGAGACAAAAGGAAAAATCACTGTGCTTGTTAGTCCCTGAAGACAGTGTCACCAGTACAGGAAAGAACAGTTCTGAAGATCAGATAATTTGCATGTTGCATGATTTTTAAGTTTAATTTTCTTTATATATCCTCTATCATGAGAAAAGAGCCACAAGAATATGTTAAAAACACCAAAAACGTAATTTTCAAGGGATTTTTTGGGTCTTTAAAAAGAAACTAAAGATGTCTGCAGATGAAATCTGGAGTGAAAGCTCCAGTAGTATCGTGTGAAAAAATAGATGAAAAAATTCTAGTTGAAGGAGCTACGATCTAGTAGAAGTATGGAGCGAGTTGTGCGACTGAAACTAAATTTAATATCAGGACTGAGCTCACCATTGTTCTTAATCCACACAGACCTCAAACCTTCTCTGTAGACACAGGTCAGCATCACTCTTCCACATCTTTCAACTGCATCCTCATCTCAGCCCACTCTCACCAGCGTATCATCAGACTTCAGACAGTTTATAAGGCAGAGAAGGACTTTTTGCCAGTGAAAGAGCTCCTCTGTGAACTGTCCTCTCCCTCTTTCTTTTCAAACCATTCATCTCTAACTTTAGGCAGTCCAGAGTCTTCCACTCTTCAAAATTACTCTGATTACTCTGCTACTTTTGAAAGAAATCAGTGAGAGAAGAGAGGGAAGAGCTGTTTTTTGGAATCAGTCTCTTAAAAGTAAACATGATTAACTCTTAGATTTAAAAGTGTTTAAGAATTACTCTAAACATGCCAGAAGAACTTGGATTTTCTGATAGATGACACATTGAAGGAATCAAAACAGATTGTGTTCACACTAAAGCACAGAGTCATTTTTAAGGAGAACATGATGCTTCCATGTCTGCATCTTCTGTCTGTCTGTGGGGCAGAATTCAGTTCATCTGCTGGAGCAACAGCACTAGATGCTCAAAGAGACTGAAGAAGAAGGCTGCTTTTGTGCTGGAGATGAGTCTGGATTCACTGGAGTAGATTTGACAATGAAAAGTGTTGCATTAGGTAAAAACGGTGATGGACAAGCCTGCACAGCTTCAGAGGGTCTTCAGTCAGAGGTTTCAGGTTTGCTGCAACACAGGGTATGTAAAACTATTATCAGCTGCAGAAGTTATAACTCTACTGATTGAAGTTCAACAATAATGTCCCTGTTGAGGAGGGGAGGGGGGCAGTAAAATATTTTGAAGCTGAATATTACTAAACAGAAAAGCTGTTGCGAGCTTCTACTTGCTGCTTTTTTTAATACCTTATGTTTTCTTCCACGATGAAACATTTGCCCTCAACTGTTCTACAAACATGTTTTGTCCTCTTTTATGTTCTGCCTTTGATGGAACAGCATCACATTGTGGCTGAGTGGAGAGAATGCAGAACCAACGGTTTTGACAAACAAAAGCTGCAGGATCTTGATGCGTTCGTTACCTGACATGCTCCATCAGCACGTTCGGGCAGAATCTGCAGATATATCGCTTTTCTTTCAGCTTTCATGTTTTGCCCCTCTTGTGTGAAACCCTGAATAGGCTTTTTTCTTCCCTTTGGCGTCATCTCAGCCCCTCGTTTTTGCCTGGATCTGAGTGTCTGAGCTGCTGCAGTGGAGAGGAAGCTACCACAACTATCTAATGCGATTTTAAGAAAGGAAAAAAAAAGAATAAAAATTTAAAAAGTTTCAGTTGCCGCAAGATGCAATGAAGGAAAAGAGAAGACCAATGTCGATATGTGTAAGGACGTTGAGGCGTGTGGATCCATATGCGTTTAATAACAATAACAAGAGGGCAAGGCGAGGCGAGGTCTGAGACAGGCGGGGGTCAATAACAAGGAGCAAGGCGGGAGTCGGCAAAACAGGCAAAGGACAAAACACAAACAGACAGGCAAAGACAGGAGAATAGCTTAGACTGAACAAGAGTGAACCAAGTTCAAGACTATGCACAGAGGAGAGGGTGAGACTGGCATATAAGCAGTGTGGTAATGACATGATGGGAAGCAGCTGGTGAAGACAAGATGGCGGAGGTCTGATGCATGATGGGAGTTGGATTGAAACACGAGAACAGAGGCTGTCAGTACACTGGCGATGGCTCCCTCTGATGGTCGGAGAGGGAACTGGACGGCCAGATGCTGCTGGGATGGCGGAGGAGGGTCGGTTTTGTTGACTTCAGCTAGCTTCGACATGATGTCCCATCGGATGGGAGCCAGGCTGATGTTCTCTGGGTGACAGGTGTTCGTGATGGTAGGTTCATGTAAGCGAGACAGGGCGTCAGCTTTCCTGTTCTTGGAACCAGGATGGTAGGTTATCTGGAAGTCAAACCGGGAGAAGAACAGAGACCACCGACCTTGACGTGCGTTTAACCTTTTGGCCGTCTTTATGTACTCCAGGCTCTTATGGTCTGTAAGAACTGTGAAGGGATGTGTAGCTCCTTTCAGCAAGTACCTCCACTCTGAGAAGGCACCCTTCATGGCGAGCAGCTCTCAAACCCCCACGTCATAGTTCTGTTCAGCCACAGACAGCTTCCTGGAGTAGTAAGCACAGGGGAACAGTTTGGGTGGTAGAACATGCTGCTGGGACATCCACTTCGACCACAAACGGTAGTGTGGGGTCCGGGTGATGTAGGATGGGAGCCTGTGCGTTGTTGTAGAGTTTTGAAAGCGCTGACAGCCTCTGGAGTCCAGAACAGACTTTTGGGTATCTTTTGAGCACGGAAGTGAGTGGAGCTGCTACAGTGCTGAATCCTCAGATGAAGCACCTGTAAAAGTTTGCGAACCCCAGAAAATGCTGGAGGTCCTTGACTGATGATGCCTGGGGCCACTGCAGGACAGCGTCAACTTTTCCCTGGTCCATGACCACCCCCTGCGCACTGATGACGTAACCCAGAAATGCGACAGAGGTTTGATGGAACTCGCATTTCTCCAGTTTTACATAGAGGTTGTTGTCGATCAGGTGCTGGAGGACTTGGCGTACATAAGAGATGTGTTGTTCGAAGATGTCAGAGAAAATGAGAATGTCGTCAATATAAACAGTCACAAACTGGTGGAGCAAGTCTCAAAAAATGTCATTTATGAAGGCCTGAAAGACCGAAGGGGCATTACACAATCCGAATGGCATGACGAGGTACTTGTAGTGCCCTGAAGTGGTGGAAGAGGCCGTCTTCCATTCATCCCCCTTACGGATGTGGATTAAATTGTATGCACTTCGAAGGTCTAACTTGGTATAGCACTGGGCTCTTAACTGTTCAAGAGCAGGAGGAACCAGAGGCAGAGGATAACGGTATTTGACCATTACCTCGTTCAGACTACGAAAGTCAATGCAGGGGCGTAAACCTCCGTCAATCTTTTTAACAAAAAAGTAACCAGTAGAAACAGGAGATGTGGATGGCCTTATGAAGCCCTTTCGGAGTTCTTCTTGTATGTATGAGTTATGGCCTCTGTCTCAGATTGTGAGAGCGGAAAGACCTGGCCCCGAGTAAGCTTGGTTCCTGGTAATAAGTCTATGGCACAGTCGTGAGTTCTGTGAGGGGGAAGACGCGTAGCATGCTGCTTGTGGAAGGCCTCCTGGAGGTCACTATTGAGGCGGCAGGGAGCCAGAGGTTACCTCAGAGTCACTTGTACCGAGCATGGTAGTAGCAATCTGGCTGATTTCAGGGGGGACCGGTCTGATGAGCTCTGGAGTCAGAGATGTTGGCAGTCCACTGAATTGAAGATGATTTCTTTGGATGACCACTTTATAGTGGGATCATGCATTTCAAGCCACGGAAGCCCTAGGATGACTGCACACTGCGGGGAATCAACAGTGAAGAACTGGATGATCTCGTGATGCTCCTCCTGGCTTTTTAGGTGGATGTCTTACGTCATAAACTTGATCTGACTAGAACCCACGGGTCGACCATCTATAGCGGAAACTGCCACCCACGAAGTGCAGGGAAGCAGGGGAACATGATTAGCTTGGGTGAAACCCAGGTCCATGAAATTTCCTGCTGCCCCTGAATCTATCATGGCTTTGGTGTGAATGCTTTTATTCTGAAGAGTCAATGTTATGGGGTTTTTTTTTAAGGTAAGAGGATAATCACTCACCAGCCTGCCCGATCGTCAGGGCGGACGATCAGGACAAGAAGCCCGAAGATGGCTGGGCTGCCCACTGTAGAGGCATAGATGTACACGTAGGCGCCAACCTCGCTCCGCAGGGGTGAGTCAGGTGGAACCCAACCGCATGGGTTCGCCAGCAGAGTTCTGATTCGTTGAAGTGGATGGCACTGAAGGGAAGTCTGCTTTGCCATGGTTAGGTTTTCTAACCCAGAGGAGATTGTCCAGTCTTATGGTGAGAGCAATTAAATGTTCCAAACTCAGGTCTTGATCCAGGGAAGCGAGTTCTCGCTGCAGATCGGCAGAAAGCCCGCGGCGGTAGTCCGCCTTGAGTCCGATTTGGGACCACTTGGTTTGGGCGGTTAAAGTTCGGAACCTCAGAGAATAGGCAGCGGCTGAGTCTCTTCCCTGGTTAATGTCCAAAAGCTGCTCTCCTGGTTCTTTTCCGTCGGTTGGGTGTTGAAAAACATCGCGCAGTAACTGCATTAAGGAGTTATCCACAATATGGGGTAGAGAAACTGTCAAAAAGAAACATGTTCATAAAGACAAAATTGCATTCATAAAGACAAAGTTGTGCACAAATTTATATTTTGTGCATAACTTTGCAGAAAAAATATGAATACAACCTTTAGTTTTACATTTCACATGTCTGTTTTGAATACGACTTTTCTTTGTCTTGAATACAAATTTCTCCTGTTAAAGCACTGTCAAAATACGTCACGGGGTCACAGGCACAAACATCGAGTCTCAGAATGTCAATTCAACTGAATGAGCATGATAGAATTAAAGTTTGTAGAATGATATATTTAATCCACTGGCAGGAAAATTATCTTGATACCTTTGCTCTGCTGGAAAAAAAGATCTTAATAGCCAAGTCCTGCTGCTTTTTTTTTTTTTTGCCAGGCGACATCAGTGTAGCGTAAAAAACAATGAAACGGAACCAAAAAAAGAGATGTTAATAAGAGAATGATAAAAGAAAATAAAAACACCCAAGTAGGCAGCAGAGGGATCCCTGCCTGCCATTGTGTGCATAGCTACTGTAACGGTTTTGAGCTAAGTCTGAGCAACCTGTGTCCCCTTCTTTATGTTGGTTGCTATATCAAAACTTATGTCAATCAGCGGTGGGCAAGAGGCGGAGCCAACCTGTGTGTGTTCACTTGTTCGGGCTGCCACTGAGCTGAGCGGGAGCTCCTGTGGTGTGTCCTTACTGTAAGTCTGACACACAGATCTAAATAAAAAGAGCCGTTCAACAGCCCATGACTACGTAGCCTCCTTTCAGCCATTACAACACGTTTCTCCTGCCAGATTTTGTTTCTCCAGTCTCAGACATGGTTCTGGCAGGGGAACGTACCTTGGCGCAACACCGGCCAGCGGCGGCATATTAGCGTGGGGGATCCCTGCTTAGCCGGGCAGCAACCCGGGACAGGAGGGGTGGGCACACCCGCCACAGGCTCTGGCAGCACCGTGGGGATAAAGAAGAAAAATGGATGGAAATAACAAGGACAGCTAAACTAACTCAGAGCTAAAGTAGGCTAACTGGCAGCCAACCATAACAATAGTTAAAACAATTAGAAACAGAAAGACAGTTGGGTATTCTGATCCTAAAGACTTTTAAAATTTTCTTTTTTTGTTTGTTGTTACTGCTGCAACAGTCGGCTGCCCGTTACCATCCTTTAGCTTCAAGTTAGCTTAGCCGTTTTGGTTTCGTTATCCTCTTATAATCAACTAATTTCAGCAGACATGTTTTTATTTTACAATGAATGAGTGGAGTCATACGTCTTTCTAGGCTGTTTTCCAACACTTCTGGTTATAAAACGACCCTCTGCAGCATTGTTTACACGATCGCTTGTTGTAGCCTGAAAACAATAAAATGCGGCTGGAGATCACTGTTTTTAAAAAAATATATTTTATCTACTTTTCTACAGAGCTATGGCTATCAAGATAATTTTCTCATGATGGTATCAATAAAATTCCTAAAAGATCAATTTTATTTTATTTTAATAAATAAACTTTATCACACATGCGCAGTTGGAAGAATCGATGCTCCGGGACTCGATGTTTATGCCTGTGACCCCGTGACGTATTTTTGACAGTGATTTTACAGGAGAAATTTGTATTCAAGACAAAGAAAAGTTGTATTCAAGACAAAGACAAATCATATTCAAAACAGAAATGTCAAACATAAAACTAAAGGTTGCATTCATATTTTTTCTGCAAAGTTGTGTGTGCACAACTTTGCAGCTATGCACAACTATGCAACTTTTTCTTTATGAACACGTTTCTTTTTGACAACTATTTTACCTCATAATCCAGCCAATGGAGACTTCTTTACAGGTGTATCAGAGACCAGGCCTTAGTGAGATCACTGAAGATCTCACAAAAGAAAGCTCACTAAGTTCCCCATGGTACTGCTGCTTTAAAGCAGAGTCTGCTTGACTGTCAAAACATTTTAGATGGCACTGGGTCTTTGTCAGGACTGTTTATGATTATTAATTTGTGCACAGATTAGGAGCAAAGCATGAAAAATCATTTAAATCCTACAAGAAGTGCATTTCTCAAGTTTGTCCTTTTCGTTCATTTGTGAGCCAGTTTTGTCACGTCCTGAGAGGAACTGAACAGAACCCTGTTATGAAGGTCTGAGCTCCTCGTTGTGTTTGTTCGAGCTCAGTAAGGACGTCTGCAATGTCGTAACCAGAAGAATGGAAGCTGGAAGAGATCTAAATATTTACTATGAAAAACAATTAATCTGCAGGACTCCAGATCAACCCACCAGAGAAAAACAACAGTTAATTCAGCCTGAAGAGGAACGTTCATGTCAGGCATCAGCCAGGCTCCACCTCCAACCATCAGAGTGAGTCCTCTCCTGAATATTGATTCCCCATGTCTCCACCAGCTGTCTCATCTTCTTATCACCCTCACCATACTTATAGGTCCTGTTTCGACTCTTCCCTTTGTGAAGTCTTGTTTTGTCTAGCAGACAGTCTGACCGTTTATTCTCCTGGTTTGATTCCCTGTGCCTTGACTTTGCCTGTCTCTCGCCATCCTGCCTACCTTTGTGTTTTTGACCCTTGCCTGGATTCTTGACTTCCACAATGTCTTGCTCATGTTCTAAATCATTAAACCAGTTTCATAATGGATCCACACATCTCGGCCTCCTTGTATCAATTCAGTGATGGAAAAACTGTTTTGCAATAATGTTTTTTTTTAGGAATAGCATTTTTTTTTTTCAAAATTGAGTCAAAGACTTTATCAGTTGTTTTTTGTGTTTTGTATTTGTGTTAAATTAGTTAAGTCTTAGCGGAGTTGGATGAACTGACAAGTGCCACAGTCTGATTGATGGATTCTTCACAGAGTGGAATTTTAATTTCAGTTCATTAAAATCTGTTTGCCCAAATATTTACATGGACCAGCACATGGACTGGCTTCTGGAACGCATGAGTGAAGCTGGGTGGGATGGATGCTAGTGTCAAGAACCAGTGGTGGGGAGCCCAGAATGCAGGAGAACAGGCTGGTGGCAGGAAATTAAAAATTCAATAAATAAGCTTAAACATCACAAAACATGTAAACACAGGAGCAGAATGACAGGGATCAAGAAGATGACCTGACAATGAAGAACTGAAAACCAAGCACTTATATCAACTAAAGGATATTTAGCAACCTGGCACAGCTGACAGAAAGACAAACGCAAAACCTGAAAACAGAACAAAAAAACCAAGAAAATCAACAGTCTTGAAAAGTGCTTAAAGCCTTAGTCACGTTCACCTGTAGGGGGGGTCACTCATATGGGTTCTGTGGGTGCAGGTGTGTCTTACAATCCCCTTGATGCTCGTTTGGCCACCTCAAGGGACGTCATGAAAACGTAACATGCCATTGTTGTGAGTGTGGTAAAGTGTATCATGAAATATTTGTAAGGATAATGTAAGTTACTTGTAATTATGATGTAAGGATGATGCCCTTTACGCTACACTCTTGTCATTAGTAAAGTGTCTCCTACTGACCAAATGCTCCACGTACTGGGTGTGCAGGTGATATTTAAGTGCCCGTGAGATGCATGCACAAACTCTGATGGTTTAATTTCTAACAATTTGGCTGAATATAAGGAGTGTGTGAGGGACACACACTTATCACGTGAATAGCACTAATGGGACCCTTGGACAGTGCACAGGTTTTGGGAGGCGTTAAAAAACAAGGAAAAATCTAAAACTATCTGTGCAGCATGCATGCCTGTGTCTCACTTACCTATGTGTGTTTTTGCTGCAACCTGTCAACCACATCATGCCCTTAGAAAAAAATGAGCAGGAACATTTTGGTTCTACTTATTCATCGAGCAGGCTACGACTTTGGTATTTCATGGGCCACCTGTAAATTAGCCAATTTTTTGCCCTCGGATAGCCTCTATCCACTCATAAGGGCAGTAATGACTGAGGGTTAAGCAAGAAACAAAGGCCCAAGCCTTCTGGGTATTCTTTAGCAAGTGTCCAGTGCAATTATCTGTGGCCATCAAGTGGCACAGAAACCCTTGAGCAAAACTCTTGACCCAAATTGCTTTGGTAACCCAGATGGATCTTTGGTCATCTCCCACACGTTAACTAAAAGCAGTGATTTATTTGGTGTATTTGGTGTTTCTTGCAGGCTAAAAATTTGAAAGTCTCGCAGACTCCTGATATTCATCACAGCAGAGTTCCTTTAATTGATGTGCTGGGGAGGAGCAGTGGGAATGGGAACACTCAAAGAGAGGGAGGGTTGGACTGAGCTTCCTTCTCAGAGGTTAAAGTCTGCTGGAAGGCTTCACACTGCAGCTGCTCCTCCACAGAGGTCTTATCCTCTTTTATTGTAACTACATGATGTTTTTCCACACTTCAATCTTTACCCACTCCATCCCCACACGAACTCTTTGTTAAAGCTGGGAAGTTGGAAGCAGCTTTGAGAGCTGATCACTGAAACTTGAGCAGACAGAGATATCCTTTATACCCAGCAGAACAGGTGTGAGTCCATCAGGACCGCTGATCAGCTGGAAGATCAGAACCGTCCTTCCCACCAGGATTCAACAGAAAACGACTGCAAGAAAACAGGTCCATGATTACAACAACAAACATGGAGGGAGACTGATAACTCATCTTCAGCCTAGAATTCTAAGTAACCTGACACTCAGAGGTCTTGCTCCACACATCCAGCTGTGACAGAGGACAACATCTACCTAAAACCACTACCTGCAAAAGCAGAAGGTGGCGAAAAACAAGTCCCAACACAGAGACAATTGCCCCTCTGGAAGAGTTCAGAAAAGTGCCCCAAAAGTGACCTCTGCTGGAAAGGTTCTAAAGTTGTAACTGTTAAAAGAATGTCAGTTGTGTGGGGTTTTTTTTTGTTTAGACCTCATTGTTTCAGTTGGAGTTCCTTAATGCTTTCATTTCTGCTCCTGATGATGTTGGTTGTCGTCGTCCTAAAGTTACATATGTGAAAGTGGAGCTCTGAATATTACAGGTTGACTTGAGCAGATCAGCAGTCTCATCCACCTTTTCATAAATCTCCCCACAGAGAGCACCCATCATAGTTCATACCTCACAACAGTCTCTCTCACAGAAACCTTGACTCAGAAGTCAACATATTGAACGTGTTTTTGCACAGTGGGAGAAACCAGAGACGAACATTTGAGAACTCCATGGAAACCAAACAGAAAGGCCAGAACTGAATCTGAACCAGGACGTCCTGGAAAGCATCACATCTGTGCAAACGGAGGTTTTGCTTTGTCCTTTCTCTGCTGCCAACAGAAGAGGACTTAGACCTTTTCGTGTTACGTCCTCATCAGAGATCAGTGCTAGATATGCAACATGATTTTATTTTCTTCATGACAACCTTGAAGAAAAGGCCAAGAGTCGACTGACTGCTCAGACATGCTCACAGCTAGAAAAGCTTTACAACAGAGAGAAAACCACCTTTCATGCACAAACAAGCAGGTGAGGGTGAGAAGATGAACATTAAGGTCATACTGGGGACTGAAAATGATTTCAGTCGACATTTTTGTATTTAAAGAATTATTCATAGATGATTGGAAATGTGCAGTCTGCAGGGAATGAAGGAGACATGCATGCAAATGCTCAGCCTTGGGGTAAATCCAGCATTTACAGGAAGACAAAGGTGGGAGGGGAGGTCAGGGGTGCATTGTGGGTTCTTAGCAAGTAAGGTCAGGTCAAAGGTGGGGAGTGAGGGCGGCGTTGGGCGTTGATGTGGGCATGTAGAGGCAAGAGCGTGGGTGTGAGGATAATGGCGGATTCCACCTACAGGCCATCCAACGCTGCTTAGACAAATGAAACCATGTCATCTTCAGAAGTTTTATGTAAAAACAGAGAACAGAACTCAGCAGGACAAATCTTACAGATTCTTCCATAAATGTAGGCAGCTCAGTCTAAACTGTAAAAAAAAAAGTTTGCATTTCACCTGCTCTGCATGAGCTCACATTCTACTCATTTCATTCAGTGTTTCAGATGTGACTCAGTTATAATAATAATAATAATTTTATCAGTGAAAAGAAAGATATTTAGGAATCCACTGGTCGGGATAAACAATGTTTTTGTGAACACAGGTTTGTGCTCAGCAAAGATGGTGGAGAACTTCAGAATTATTTCCATAACTTTGTTTTTGGGGTTTCTCTCTGGATAAACATATTAGTGGTGAGAAGCTACAACCACAAGGAGACAGAATTCTTTATTAGTAGATATTGATTATTCACAAATCACAAAGCAAAGACATCAAGCAGTCTTGGCCCAACATGATGCAGCTGAAACACTGAGCTTATTAGCCTCCCCACCCCACACACTGCAGACCTGCACTGAAGGGCATATGCATGCATGTATGCTCTGAGCACACAGAGACCCTCAAACAGACACCTTCAGTCCTCTGCAGGACGTTGTACTTCATTGTTTTTCTGCTATTCAGCCAGCTTAAGTATGAATCATCTGTGGATCATTTTCTAAGACTCTGAAATGAAAAAATTAAGAAAAACTTAAACCATTATTTTATGGAACAGACAAATATGTAAGACTAAAATCAACCAAGATGCTTCTGTTCACCAATGCTTTGAGCTTGAAGGTCGAGAGTTTTGTTGGATTTGTTCTCATCTATCGTTCAGAAACAAAAACAACCATTTCAGAAAATGCATTTTCCATGAGAGATTAATTTTTCTGTTTCATTACAGATGAACGGCAAGGCAGAGTGGGAGCCAACACCCCAGGAACTGCTCTGCCTCAGTTCTGCAAAGAGAACAGAAGAGCCAGAGGAAGACAAGAGGAGGGAAGAAACGAACGTGTGGGAGTGCTGCACACACACACACACACACACAAATATAGACACAACTGAAACCAGCTGCTGCTGTTTATGCAGCCAAAATGGATGGAGCATTGTCGTCACAGTAACCATGCAAAGCTCAAGGGGGCGATCGTTGAAGGCAGTGACTACAGGGTCAACCAGGCACATGTCGGTATGTGTGTTTGGGGGGGGCAGGAAAAAAAATCAATGATGTTGAATCTTTTTTTTTAATTGTTAACCAGGGTTGTGTCAAACTGCATCTGTGTTTGAGATCAGATTGGTCTTCAGATGACCTCTGAACTCTTTTTAGGAGACTTCCTGAAACTGGGTACAAAACATTAAGTTGCATCACATCGGGGCAGCCTGTGAGGATTCTGTGCTTCGGTTTAGTGATGCTTTTGTCATCTTCTGTTTTCCCTGTTAGACTCACTAGGTTTGGGTTGATCATCCACAACTGTCTTCATTAATCTACCTCAGTGTATGAGGGTCGAGTTTTCTGTTCATCATTGTTAGGTCATCTGCTCTGCTTTTTTTGTCACTCCTTTGCTTCTCCATGGTTTTTGTTATGTTTCAGTTTATTTATTAAATGGTTTATGTTTCTGTCACAAGCCTGGTCTCCTGCATTTTGGGTCCTCCACCACCACTTCCTAACACAGCTGTGGTGCAGAGGTAGAGTGGTCAACCTCTGAGCGGGATTTTGCAGGCTTGGTTCCTGCTCTGCATGCACATGTGTTGAAGTGTCCTAGGGAAAGCAATCATCTGAGTCCACTGCAGGTCTTAATGCATCCTAAGTTTAATTTATGAGTTTATTTTAAAATAAACATCACATCGAGAGGAGCCAGTTGAGGTGGTTCGGGCATTTGGTTCGGATGCCCCCTGGGCGCCTCCCTAGGGAGGTGTTCCGGGCATGTCCCACTGGGAGGAGGCCCCAGGGAAGACCCAGGACACGCTGGAGAGACTACGTCTCTCGGCTGGCCTGGGAACGACTCGGGGTCCCCCCAGAGGAGCTGGAGGAAGTGGCCGGAGACCGGGAAGTCTGGACATCTTTACTTTAGACTGCTGCCCCTGCTACCCGGTCCTGGATAAGCGGAAGAAAAATTGATGGATTTTAAAAGTGTCACTTCACAACCAAGTTCCCTCAAGAAGCTACACAAAAACATCAAACCAAACTATAGTAATGATTATTATCATTTACTTATTGATTACTTATATTATTATATATATTAATTAAACTCAAAACATTAAACAAAAACATTAAAACAACACATAAAAGGTTAAAACTATCAAACAGTCAAACATAACAAAAGTGGCTGCACGGTGGCGCAGTGGTTAGCGCTCTTGCCTCACAGCAAGGAGGTCACCAATGGGGGACCTTTCAGTGTAGAGTTTGCATGTTCTCTCCGTGCATGTGTGAGTTTTCTCCGGCTTCCTCCCACCGTCCAAAAACATGCTTCATAGGTTAATTGGTTACTCTAAATTGTCCCTAGGTGTGAATGTGAGTGTGTATGGGTGTGTGATTGTGGCCCTGCGACAGACTGGCGACCAGTCCAGGGGTGTACCCTGCCTTCGCCCATGAGTAGCCGGGTTAGGCTCCGGCAACCCCGTGACCCCGAAAGGGATAAAGCGGTTTAGAAAATGGATGAATGAACATAACAAAACAAAAGTTTACATTGTAAAAGTCTTTACTGCGTTTCAGTAGAAGCTTTAATAGATGGAAGGGTTTTCAGTGGGATCCTCATGATGAGCTAGCAAAGGGCAACCATGGAGAAAAAAAACTAACTCCTGTGGGGTTATGGACCCAGGACATTTGTTTTGTTTTTTTGTTGGGTTCCACTTCCTGTTTTATTTTGTTGCTGGTTGTTACTTCCTGTGTTCTCTCCCTCCTTA
>BSAI01000101.1:7220022-7239998 GCA_036245035.1 Adrianichthys oophorus
TTTTTTTTTTTAAAGTGGGCAAACCTAGAAAATCAGTAAGAGATCAAATACTTATTTCCTCCATTGTGTACCTCATCCTTTTTACCATTTATTCCTTTTAAAACGCGTTTACATAAAAATTAACACAATGCGTAGTAAAATAGATTTCATTTGCGCCACCAACTTACAAACGATAATCTGATCAATTAAATTAGAAGCAGTAAAAGTGACAAAAACAGACATAAAAGAACATAAATTAGAGTTAATGAAACTTAAATCAGGAAACCTATTGTTTAAATATAAAATTTAGTACATTAGATACATTTATATTGTAGTTAAAACAGATATTCTTGTCAAAAGTAAATTAAAATTATTTTAGTTTTTAGCAATAGTTTTGATCTACTTGCCATTACATAAATGTTTTAACATTTCTAAAATATTATGTCAACACAGTTTCCTTTTATTAAAATAGGTTTATATTTGTTTTTTTTGAGAGGCTATGATTTCTTCCTCCAAACAAGCGAAGAATTTAGAAGTGGTGTTTTGCGCATGCGCCCCCACCGTGAGACGGACAACTTCACTGCGACATGACTAGATTCACTTACAGCAAACTATCTCATTTTCTGAAGACTTTCATTAGCAGACCTCCACCTTTCAGAGCAACAGCTGAGATAAAACCAGGGTCTTCTTGCCGCATGCAGCTGAAACGGGTTCAGGTGAGATCTGAGGGTTTTTTGCGCCACATTAGGATTTAGTGTTAGCATGTAGTTGTTGCACAAGGCTAACGGAAGTGCGTTATGTTATTACACGCAAAAAGAAAGGAACAAATCAACAAAAAAGACATCTCACCCCAGTTCCATACATTTATATTCCAAGTAAAGAAAATATAAAAAGCAACGTTTCTGTTTGTAGCGTTCAGTTGTTTCAGAAACACCTTTAAAAAGGAAAAAGTTTATTTTGAAATGCTCAACCGGAAGTGGGTTGTCTGCTTTACAGACTTTATTCCAAAACAGCTTTTATTAAATATATTTGAACCTTTTTAAAGACCCGCTCCAATGAAAATTATGTTGTTGTTTTTTTTACATGTTATTGTATCACGTTTTTCATGATGGAGGAGAATGAATGATGGGATATCAGCAACCTTACTTCCATGCCAACAGTCCCACCCACAACTCAAGAGATTAATTTCTGATGAACTCCTGCTGCTCTGAACAAACTATGTCCTTGAAAACTGCACAGGTTTTTAAAAAATATTTTATTTTGGCTAAAAGCGGCATAACCATAATTAAAAGACCACTGGGAAAACACTGGAAAGCACAGCTTTGAATCATGGTTGCTCTAACAGTTACAGTGGTAAACTGCAGAGAACTAAAGGACGTCAGCTGCTTTCTTCTGTTCTAACCATTGGATTGTGTTCATGGTGTCACAAAAGTCCTCCGACAGCAGAGTGCTTCAGGACAAGCAGAAGCAGCAGATGGCCAGAGGTCTTCCCAAGCAGAAGCCAGTCGCTGGAGTCAATCAAGTCATCGTTGTTGCTTCAGGGAAAGGCGGCGTGGGGAAGTCCACCACTGCAGGTACTAAGGGGACTCCCCCCAGACACCAGGGGAAGCTCCTGCAGTGAAGCGGTCACCTTCACATTTCAAAAACAATGTTCAGACAGTACCAATGTCCTGCTGAAATAACTGTATGATTTAGTTCCACTCTGAAGGTTCTTATCTAAAGGTAGAACATGTGACCCTGAGCACCAAATCTTGATTCAAAAAGAACATTTATATGAATGTGAATATAGAAAAGGAAACATGTTTGTGTGAAGATGTTCACATGTGAAGTGTATGTGTTTTTCCTCTGCAGTGAATTTGGCTCTTGCAATAATGGCTAGTGATTCGGTAAGATTTTGTTTGAATTTTTTTTAAATACAAATATTAGAAAGATGAAGAATCATCCCAGATGCTCGTCTACAGTATTAGTGTTCCCTCATTTATCCTGGGGGTTTTGTTCAAAAAATAACTTGCCCTAGAGGAAATCTGCAAAGTAATCTGCCAAATATTTACAGTTCTCAATGTTTTAAGGATATAAAACTCCTTTACTACACACATTTTGCACTTTTCTCAGACAAACATTTTCACACTTTTATCTTATTTAAACTCTCAAAGTTCAAACCTTCGTAGAAAAATAAATACAGTATTATAGAATGAAAACAAAGATCAAATTGATTTTTAAAAAATTGATGCAACTCTAAACTGAACACATTCTGTACAGAAGACACTGCACAAAGGTTGACTGACAAGGTCAATGGCCAATCAGGATGCGCAATGCAATGTTATGTAAAAGAAAAATGAAAAAAATGTTGAAAATTGCACACACAAAATCAGTGAAACAGCAACACAGTGAAAGATTGCCCATAATAGGGTGAGGGACCACTGTTCTTCTGAAAAAAAAAAAAACATTTGTTGTGACACTGCTCTTACCCTATGCCTACTTCCTTTCCATTGACTGTATATGAGACTGAGGAAGAACCCGCTGGCTCCAAGAAACCGAAATCCCATAGACTTCTATAGAGAAATAAACAGCTATTAGTCAGTCATTCTATTTGTCAGAATAACCTTTCTTGCTCTGATATCTTTTTATAACATGTTCTTGCTAATTCAGTTTTTTTCATTATATTTTTTCTGTAGTTGAAGTTATTCACGTTATAAACTGACCAATCAGATGTCTCGGTAAAAGTATGTGGTCTCATGTCCAATGTTTAAAACCTTTGACTCACCCCACTTTCAAGTGGTAGGGATGTGGCCTTCCAACAAGCTCACTCTCAATTGGCGAGAGTGGTTTCCATAGAAATGATGACTCAATCCAACTCGGACCAATCACTCTTTACTAACAATTCCTGGTTCTAATATGGCAGCATCCATATTGAGAAAAAATGGTAACTGAATTGACTTCATGCTGTAAATAAACCATTATCTATGGATGACGTCCCACTCATTAAGTCCAGTTCTCAGATACAGTCAATGCTGTTTCCCGGCTGATCTCCTTACATTGAGCCCTGCTGATTTCTCAGTCCAGGTCAGTCGGTCTGTTGGACGCAGACGTGTACGGTCCGTCCATCCCCAAATTGATGAACCTGACAGGAAACCCGCAGCTTACTGACAGTAAGCTGACTTATTTGGCTGAAACCTGTTTGCTTTCATCATCTGCTGCTGAACTGACTTCAACTGTTTGATTCTTCAGACAACCTAATGATCCCCCTGACCAACTACGGGGTCCCCTGGTGAGTTGATCCTCAGAGTTGGTGGTGTCTCTTTGGCAGAAGTAGCTCTGACTCCGGCCCCTCTCTGCCAGCATGTCAATGGGCTTCCTGGTGGAGGACACGGCGCCGATTGTGTGGAGGGGGTTGATGGTGATGTCAGCTATAGAGCGGCTGCTCAGACAGGTACAGATGTTTCAGCTTACACTGTTGAATTGAACTTTCAAATTCTGATAACAGGGATCTTGTGTTTGAAGGTGCACTGGGGTTCTCTGGACTACCTGGTGGTGGACATGCCCCCTGGGACAGGGGATGTCCAGCTGTCCATCACTCAGAACATTCCAGTTGCAGGTTAGGATTTGCTCTGAGAACCAGACTTGTCTCAAATTAAGTTTGGTCTTCTTTCTCTGTATAGACACAATTTAGGTTCACTTAACCGTATGATGTTGCCGTGCAGGTGCTGTCATAGTGTCCACACCGCAAGACATTGCTCTGCTGGACGCCCGCAGAGGAGCTGAGATGTTCAAGAAAGTGAATGTGCCGGTAATCCTCTTCCTTGTTTCTGAATGCTGATTGTGGAGGGGACCTCAGAAACAATACTATGGTTTGTTCCTGCAGGTTCTTGGTCTGGTGGAGAACATGAGTGTCTTCCAGTGCCCGAACTGTAATCATCAGACCCACATCTTTGGCTCGGAGGGGGCCCAGCGCCTCGCTGAAACTCTGGGAGTCACCTTCCTGGGTTAGATTACTTAAATTCAATGCTCAGGTTTGCAGTGTCCCACTGCTGCAGCCGAGCTCCTCCCTCTTTTGGAATTTTTCATCCTCTTGATGCCGTCATGGCTAATATTGACAGCTTTAGGGTTAAAAGAAAATGTATATTTTCCTTTGAGAAAAAGTATTATGAAGTTGTTCAGACTGAACGTTTGTGTTTGGTGCCATCAGGTGACATTCCTCTTCACCTGAACATCCGAGAGACGTCGGACAGTGGCCAGCCAGTGGTGATCTCTGCTCCCAACAGCTCAGAGGTTTTGGTTTGGTTCTTCTCTGCTTCAGCTGCTCAATCCTCAGACGTTTATATCCACATTTGCTCTGTTTGCAGGCAACAGCGTACCGAAAGGTGGCCTCTGCGGTTCTACAGAGATTACAGGAAGTCAGCTGATCAAATGAGAAACAATTACACATCAAACATGTGCACAAGCCGCTCTGCTGTCATGGCGCTCCAGACACCGACATCTTCGTCTGACTCACTGAATCATATTTAAAGAAGCTCTAATGCCCTAAAGTAGTTTTAATAAAAGTGAAAATCACAAATTATTATTTTGTTTTAACCAATTACTTTATTTATTCAGTTAAACTAAACATTTGTAATAATTCATTTCATGTCTTCTAGAAATAAGTAAACAGAGTAAAGACAAAATTTTGTAGTCATGACAGCAGCTCTGTTTTCTTGGTGACTTGTTGATGTTCTGAAGCTAAGTGGTGTTGGGTTTGTAAGTCATTTCCTCTGGAGTTAGGTTTTGTGTTCAAGTTCAGTTTCTTTGTGTGTTCAGTGGATCTTTCCTAGTGGTTCTGTTGCTCAGTCAGATCCTGTTTGTCAGTGTATTTCTTTATGTTTTCTTTCATTTTAGGATGTCTTGTTTTATATGGTTAAGTCCATAGTTTTAATTTATTTATTAAAAAGTTGGGTTTTCCACAAGTCCATCTCTGGCCTCCTCTCCCACCTTATTTTAGGAGACTTTTTGTCTTGGTGATCGGCGTGCTCCTAAGTGTGGCTTCTGACTGTATGACTGACAAACAGAGAAGGAAGAACACAATTTAAGACTGCTCTGTGCAGAAAAAAGAAGCACACTCTCCCACTCATTCTGATAATGCAGAACATATAGAAATTATGGTTAAAATTGAATTTCTGAATATTTCTTATTTACATTGTCGTGAATCAGGAGCAGAGCAAATAATGCATTTTGAAAAAGATCCTATTTGTGACTATGAACTGTGAACTACTGCCACTCTGCAGAAACTATGTCCTAGAAAACAACACCGGTTTTTACATTTTGGCTAAAAACAGCATAATCACAATTAAAAGACCACTGATAACACAACTAACAGATTATTGGAGTTGGACTTTAAACAAGAAAAAAAAGTGTGAAAATGTTCACGTCTGTCTTAGGTGTGACTTTACTTCTGACTGGATTTACTTATTCAGAATATTGTTTGCAAGTGGAAGTCTATTTTATTACTTATTGCACTAATTTTGGTGTGAAAATGTTTTAGAAAGGATTAATGGTAGAAAGAAGCCCATCAAACTTAAATGACACAACATTTCGCATTTTGAATTTTAGGTTGTCAAATTTGATCAGCAATTTGATTTTTACTAAATGTATTAAACTTAAAAGAATTGTTTGTTTCCTAAGAGTCACTGCCTTCTTTAATGGAAAAAAATCATTTATGAAAATTAATCAATCATAGTTTAAAGATTGATTTTTTAAAAAGGGTAATTTTCACGATCAATTCTGACCAAAAGTGGCTGAAATTCTGGTAATCAGTTGGATTTATACAGCCAAAAAGAGCAGACAGTTAGTGGACATGCCTGCTAGATTTAAAATTCTCTGGAGTTTAGACTCAGTCTTTAGCCAAACACCTTTTGTCATTTCTTATCTCCACTCTAAACATGCATATGCACATACCCTGGGCCGGCCCTGGGCAATCTGCTGGAGGGGGCGCCAAATTACAATGATTAAGTTAAGGTTTTTTTTAAGTTTATGATATTTTTTACAAGTTTATAGCAGTTGGACACACTGCTAATTTAGTTTAAAAATAAAAAAGTAATTAAAGCATAAATAAAATTACTAAAAAGTTGAGAGGCACCCAGCTGCAGGCATGTATGGCGGATGGATCTGTCATGGCGGGTGAACATCCACTGAATGCTTGAAGTGGAAATAGTTCTTCATGTATTTTGTTTTATGAAAGACGTCCGACCCTTATGTCTATGGTCCGTCCTCAGCTCGAGGAGAGATAACAAAACATAAGCTAAGTTTGTTCATGTCTACATAACAACTATTATTTTCTCGCTGAAACATTCTATGAAGATGGCAATTTAAACGAACAAATGCCTCATAAATGTCTGTATTTTTTCTGCTAAGTTCTTCTATCTGAATGATTCTAACCTCTAGCGTTAAGTTAACTTAGATAAAGAATGAGCCCATTTTCACCCATATAATTACTTTGCTATTATTGTTTTTACAGTCTGTGTTTTCACCACGCGAACTTCCCAACTTTTGGTTTTTAAGTTTACACATACACATTGTTTGCGAATTACCTAATTACAGAGTAGATCAGTGGCCTAAAACAGTTTACTGTCCACAGAAAGCAGATGATCAAAACAGAACAAAATTCAGTGTATTATCATCATTATTATTCTTATTCTTATTAACATATTTGAGAATAAGAGATGATTTGAGTAATTCATAAATGGGTGTTTATTATTATCTTACTATGCCAAATAACTTGCATGTGATTTAGTGCATTAATATCCAAATAAATTCCTGTGCAATATAATACATTTTTATTTAAAAATGAAGATAACATAAAACAATAAATTCTGTTGTTCTCTACCAATTATTCACATCATATTTTTCAACAAAGTTTCAGGTTTTTATGGCTCTGTAATTATTGCAGTGAAGAACTCTTCCGGAAAATGAGCATGCCCGCAATTATCTGTCATGTTTAACTAACTGACTGAGTTTGATACGACTGCACCAATTCTCAGTGCTCTTTTTAACTCAATTTTCCTGTTGTTTTTAATACATTTTGAGATATAATGTTAATAATGTTTTGATAAAATAGTTCATCCATGCATCATTCGCCTATGAAAATGCGATGGCTTTATGTGGAGTTTGTGAATGTCAAACCTGTTTTGCAAAAGGCACAGACAGAGATAGCATTCAAAATAGAAGAAAAAAATAGAAACATTTTTAAAAAGTTATATTGACTCAGAGGAAAGCACTTTTTCATCCTATATTTGACCTGTAGATACATTTAAAAATTGTCTTTAGGCTGTACATTTGCATTGTCTAATAATGCTTTTTCCCCAATCCTTTTTTAGTAAGTGATCTGTTGTTTTTATCTTTAAATGCATGAATCAACTATGAAGAAGGATGGATGCAAAGGGGAAGACGGGGCTGCAGGCAGGAATTCTCCTGGACCAGAGCAGCATTTTTTAAATTCTTTTTCATCTTTGGTTTTATTCTTTTCTTTTTTTAAGTTAATTGTTGATGTTTATTTTTACTAATTTTTTTTATTGCAGTTGTAGCTTTACCTTGTTTTATTTGGTTTATAAAATAAAGTGTATTTAAAACTGGTGGTCATTTCAAGTTCTTCATGTTGTATATATGATGGAATCATGAAGAAAACTTGGTCTTAAAAGTTAGGCTGATATCAATGTTGCAGCAGGGTGGTTCTTGAGTTTTACATCATGAATTTAATATTTATGAACACTTAACAAGGTGTTCCAGAAGGAGATGACAAATGGCTGGAAAGACCTCCTGAAGCTTTGTTTTCCAGCAGATCAGAAGATGACCATGATTGAGTCTCATTGAGTTCTGTCCAGGATTTCTTCAAAAGCAACATTGTTTGGAAAGGAATCAAGATGCATGTGTGTTTAATGTCAGTTTCATCTGCAGCTGGGCGCCTCTCGCCTTTGTGGGGTTGTTTTCCTCCTTCAAAGCAATAAAAGCAACTCCCGCCCTTTAGAAAAAGAAAAAAAAACTTCCGTTTGGGATATGATGACGACTTCCCCATGAGACTTCTGTTGGATATGATGACAACTTCCGTTCGACATCTATCGGTCCATCCGCCATGTTACCTGCAGCGGGTTACTCTTGTTTAAATTAAACACAGTATTTATCCATCTACCTGCTGGAGCCTATCCTGGTTGCTGTTGGGTGAAGTCTGCCACCCTGGACAGATCACCAGTCCATTGCAGGGTCACACAATCGCATCCACATCCACACCAAACTACAACTTATGGACATCAATTAACCAGCATATATACACGAGGAGAACACACAAACTGCACACAGAAGAAAACAAAATCGAGAATCGAACCAGATGCACTCCCTGGCCTAAACCACTACACTGCTGTGTGGCTCAATACAAAGAGAAGAAAAAATAAATCTGTATAAGGTCGAAGTACGCATGCGCATTTCTGACGCCTCTCGCCTCTTGTGAGATTAGCCCGGAAGTAGTTCACAGGCTTTTTCTATGTGTTCTTCATTTATCTCTCCGGTTCGTTGCTGTCTCTCTTGCAACGGCTTAAAGGAGGACGGTGTCTGAATGGCGGACAGCGGCGGTCCGGCGGCTCGGACGGTCGTGCAGCAGTGCCTTCAGGCCCGCCTGCAGGTCCAGCCGGCAGGAGAACAGTCTGAGGCTCAGTACGTCCAGGTAGGAGGACACGCGCGCACACGGGCTGCTGAGAGTGGCAGGTTTAAGAACTGCACCATCGTTACTCACCCTCCAGTTTATGTTCATAATATGTCAGATCCACTGACCGTTCAAAAGAACTGGAATGAGTGTCCACCCGGCGTTCCAAACATGACGTACCTGCAGGCTTCAAGACGCCAAAATGCCATAGTCTTCTATGGAGAAATAAACAGCCATTCCTCAGACGTTCCGTTTATCAGAATACCCATTCTTGCACTAATACAATTTTTAACATGTTCTTGATAAACCTCTTTTTCTTTCTTTATTGCAAATTTTTCAAGTTATAAAATCAGATGCTTAAAAAAAAAGTTGTGTTTGTTGACTGTATAAGAAAACTGGACCGATTTATGGTTTACATCAAGTTCAAACAAAATTAAGTCAATTGAGACGCCAGTTTTTTGCGGGACAGACGTCACCATGTTGGAGCTTGAAAAATTGTTAGTAAGTAGTGATTGGTCCAAGTCCGACTGAGTCAACATTTCCATGGCAACCTCTCTCACCAATCAGCAATGAGCTTGTTGGAAGTCCACACCCCTACTGATACCTTTTAAAACATGTTATAAATGTATCAGTGCAAGAATGGTTATTCTGACAAATAGAATGACAGAGTAATTATGGGTGAGATTTTAGGTTTTAAGATGTTCATGGTTGACACCACTCTTAACCTGGGAGTGCCGGTCAGAGCACTACTTCAAGGCCTAGATGAGGTTGCTGGAGTAAGTTGGTGTTGAATGGTGGGAATAAGGGACACAGGCAGGAGGATGTCTTCAATAGCTGTAATCTGCACTTCATCTTACATCTCTTGGTTAGGTACAGCTTTGGGTATGTGGTTTCTGGTAAATAAAAACAATACAATACTCAGTTTGTAACTTAAACTACATGAAAAACTTAACTGAACTCATGCGCCCACGTGCATGTGCCCAAGTGCGCTCCATACTCGTTATTGTCTAATTAGCACTCATTTTAGCTGCACATTATGAACTAAACAGAACAAAACAGCTCAAAGAAAAACACGTTTGAACAGAAACTTACTTGGTTCATAAACGCACTCTTAACATTTAAGGGGAAACTTTCTCCTTTTAACTGGCAATGCAGCAACACACTCACAAGCACGGAGCAAAGTAGACAGGAAGAATGCCGTGCAGCAACACGATGACGTCATTCTCTCTCTTAATGAGCATGCATCCAGCTCTAAACTGAATCGAAATTTAAAGGAAACTTATTTCTTATTTACTTATTTCTAACATCATAATCTGAGTCTTTTGTACAGTAATAGCTGTTTATTTCTCTTTGGAAGTTTATGGGATTTTGGCTTCTTGGAGTCAGCAGGCACTTCCTGTTTAGAATGCTAGAGGGAGGGGTCACTTAGTCCAGTTCTCATGTACAGTCAATTGTGGTGCCTGGTGGCCCCTTCATCGAACATTTGAAACATTTGAATGATAGATTTTGTGTAGCCCGCTTTCAATTGGAAGAGGTGTGACCTTCCATCAAGCTGATTTCTGATTGGTGGGGGTGGTTGTCATAGAAATGTTTACTTAGACTGATTCAAACCAATTACCGCTTACTGACAGTGTCAGCCTCCAACATGGCGACGTAAGTATTGTGAAAAATGGCATCAGAATTTACTTGATTTGGTTGGAGCAGAAAGTAAACCATTTTCTATGGGTGACATCACACTCACTCGGTCCAGTTCTCTTATATGGTCAATGGTATGGAGCAGGTGTTGATCATATATGCTTTCTGCTGTTACAGATAACAAGAGGAATGGTGATTTATGTCTGCTTCTTCAAAGGAGCTTCAGAGGACATGCTGCCCAGGATGGGTCAGTGATTGTCTCTGACCGTTGACAGTGTTGGAGTCCTTCTTGTTTGTGTATATATCTGCTCCTCTTCTTTCCAGTGTCCACGCTGTTAAACCTGCGTCTGTGCGAGTCTTCCTCGGGGAAGCTGTTGTCTGTGCTGGAGCTGCCCGGCAGTGTGCTCATCGTTCCTCAGGCCACTCTGGGTGGGAGGCCCAAAGGCAGGGCCATGCAGTATCACCAAAACATCAGCAAAGAGGATGGCCTGCAGCTCTACAGCGCCTTTGTCTCTCTGTGTGAGAAGGAGCTAATGGTGGCTGCCGCCTCAACCGAAGTGAAGGTGAAACACGGGACGTACGGAAACAGACAAGTCTTGATGCTGGACACAAACGGTCCCCACACTCACCTGATGGAGTTCTGATGCAGTCAGACTTAGTCCTGTATACATTCTCTTCTGACTTTAAGACCAGCAGATGATCTTCTCTGTGGCCCCAATTCTCCAAAACGTTCTGCTCTGATGAGTTCAGGCAGATTCAATTTTCTTGGTTTTTGTTTGTTTTGAATGTTTTTTTTCTTTCAAAATTTAATGTTTTTAATAGTTTTCTTGCTGTAAAAATGTGTAGAACATTAAAGCATTAAACTGCTTATGAATTTAGCTGGCTCTGTTCATGAACGGAACCACCTGACTGGACAGGCTGATGCATACACTGAAGAGGAGGTGTTAGGGAAAATGTCACCATCCGTTAATTATCCGTCAATTATCAGTTCATTAGCTGGCCATGCTGGTTAATAAACTAGTAACGAACTTATTTGAGCAGACTGTCAAAAATTATATTATATATACTGTGTATTTTATATACTTATACTTCTTTTACTTTCTATCAACCTTTAAAATTGTGTTCATGTTTTATTTATTTTGTGTCTTTTTAAACAATAATTTAATGCTTTGAAATCTTTTTTATTTATATATATATATATTTATATTAAGCCACAGGATATTGTTGCAATGAGAATTGTAGAAAATTCCCCGTTATTCATTGTGACTACATTACCCAGCATGTTCGCCTCTTCATGCCTTTGAAGAGTTCTCTTTGTCAGTTGCCAGTTTAGTGGGGATGCTCACCACTATGGAGGGTGTCGCTGAGAGTGAGCTTCACTGTGGATCACATGTTGACAGGCTCCTCACTAAACTTCCTCCAAACTACAGAGATAGTTTTTCAGAGTTTTGCCTCAACCGAGGCATCATCCAGGCAGGAACAAACCAAACCTATACGCTCCAAGACTTGGCTGAATGGTTAGAGCGAAAATCACAGGCAATACAGGTGTCCAGACGGGCTACTGAGTTGTACTTACCCGGAAAACCATCCACTGAGCAAAAGAATTGGCAGGCCCCAGACACCAGACCTAGCAATAGGTTCACTTCGATTTACTATGGTCCCAACTCACATGTCAAGCCAGTTCTTCAATCAGCTCTAAAACCAAAGAAACGGGAGCGATTCAACCTTACTGCCCAGTCTGTGAATCAACAGAGCATTACCTCGGAGGATGTGATGCATTCGCCAAAAGGGATATCAACTCCATCAGTGCAGAGGGATATTAATCCAGCTCCGTGGCTCAGAAGTCTTAGAGCCGCGGAGTATCTGGATTGTTGAGACTGGTGTGCGTCACATGAATGTAAGTTGTTAATAATGTACCCTTATTGAGTTACCTTGAAATGTTTTACTGTCCCATGTTAGTTTAGGGTTCTGCAAGCGATTTGGGAGAGTCACAACCTTTAAATAAAACGTTTCATGTTCTTTGAATATGCCTGTATTAAGCATATTATGCTATTTCCCTGGTTGAATGTTAATTTGAATGAAAGTTATGACCAATGGGGAGGTAAACCATTGTTTTATTTCCTTATTTCTTATTTCTCTTAGCCCCAAGCCTCATGGTTAGCTAAAAGGTAGAAAGGAGACTCATTTTTTATTTGGAGTGCCATCTAGTGGCAATCTGACAAAGTATCCTAATTTATGTCATGTTTTGGTGGAACTCATTTCAATCGTCCATTTTGAGTTATCAATTATACAAGGCTGAGTGGTTTCGATTGGGGAAATGTATATTGGTTTCAATTCATGTTTCATTTTGTTTCTTTATCCTTTAGAAACCACACCCACATTACAATCTTTGTGAACCCATGCTGGTGGCCAAAAAAAGGCAGTTTCTATGCAACACTCTGGGATGTGAGTTTCCTTCTGACAGAGGACCTTGCAACAGCACACTCCACTATATACCAGACGTAAAAAAAAAAGTCTTTACAGGAATATTACTTTTAGTGCTGTGGTTAAAATATCCTCCATCATCTTTCTGGGTGGGCTGCACGGTGGCGCAGTGGTTAGCGCTCCTGCCTCACAGCAAGAAGGTTCCCGGTTCAAGTCCTGACTGGGGGACCTTTCTGTGTGGAGTTTGCATGTTCTCCCCGTGCATGCGTGGGTTTTCTCCGGGTACTCCGGCTTCCTCCCACCGTCCAAAAACATGCTTCACAGGTTGATTGGTTACTCGAAATTGTCCCTAGGTGTGAATGTGAGTGTGCGTGGTTGTGTGATTGTGGCCCCTGCGACAGACTGGCGACCTGTCCAGGGGTGTACCCTGCCTTCGCCCATGAGTAGCCGGGTTAGGCTCCGGTGACCCCGAAAGGGATAAAGCGGATTGGAAGATGAATGAATGAATCTTTCTGGGTTTGTCTTTTTTCACTTACAGATGCCTTCTTTTGCCTTTCTGGATAGTGTGGAGCTCTACATCCAGACTGGAACATTTCCTGTGAACTTGACAAAAAGCACCAAGAGTGTAATCAGAACTGCCAGCAAAAAGTTCATCTACAAAGGTCCCAGAGAACCTCCTTAAACAACACTAATATCTGTTTTAGATGGTAAAAGCAAACCTTATTATTCACTGAGCAACAAAAGTCTTTTTTTGTTGTTGTTTTACAAAAAGAAATTAAGCGTTTATGTCGGGATTTTTTTTTTAAGATTACTAGAAATGGTGACATTGATGCAAATGTCAGAATTTTCTGCTCTTGTCCCTATATTCTAAAATCATGAGGGGATTTTTTAACTTTGAAAATGTAATGAAAACAACCGAATTAAAGCTACAAGCGGCGTTTTATGGCCAGCAGGCGTTGTCCAGCCCCACCCTCACGGTCCCCTACTGACCCGCACTCTCTGCCCCTGCTACCATGGAATATGACAAATTCGAGTTTTTCAAAAATTTTGGTTTTTCTTTAGGTTTTACCTCCATAGCAACAATTTTATGTTTTGGTCACCTGGAGATGATGAACAAGTCTATGTAGTTTTTATAAGAATCTGCAAAAGTAATTTTTTAAATTTCCTTTGTAACTGAGGTTTTTTGTTAACCATGCCCACATTCCTAATATATTCATATCATATAGTTTAGCTCAGCTTGAGCCAGGGATTTATGTACTAAATGTTAATAATAATAATAATAATAATTCGGTAAAAAATGTTTGAGCAACAGGGAAACACAAAATGTCTGAGCTCGTCAAGCTAACGCTGTTAAAATCTACAAACTTTAAAACCAATGTTTTTTCCTAAGTAGCTTCCCAGTGATGCTTGAAGAGTTAGGAGGCGATGGATCAAAATCCCTGGTAGGAGTTTAAATTTGTAGCAGGTACTGAAGGTAACTTTTTTTATAGTTCAAAATGGCTCCCTTTCCCTGAGGTCAAGGGTCAACAAAACTTTGGTCGTGGTTGGTGACTCAATCTGGAGGCGTGAGTGTGAAATTTTGTGAAAATTGCTTCAACAAATGTTTGCTTTTCCATTTTGTGGGAAAACGTAAACATTTCCAAATTTCATACTTTACCACAAAATGGGGTCAAGCTGTTGGTCCTGTGGCCATCCCATTATAATTTCAAAACCTCCTTTGGATATCTCCAACACGCTTGGTTTCATAAGTGAATTTTGAAATGCTTATTTTAGCCCCATTCATTTTTGAAGAGTTCTTCTTCTGTGATGTCATCAATTTTTTTTGTGGTGGTGGGTGGGGGGTGTTTCACCATTTTCACCAGGTACTAGTTGCGTGCAAATTTTGGTGAATTTTTTAAAACATTTATTGGGGTGAAATTTTCCCCCAATTTTCAATTTGTCCACAAACATCTGGAGTCTGAAACCTGTGCTGACCTCTCCATCTTCCAGATGGCACTCTGTGGCGAGTATATTGAGGTCGGCTTCTCCGTGTCCTCAGAAGAGACAAGGAGGTGCAGGAGATTCTGACTCGTCACCATGACAACAACCACCATGCTGGCCAGAGTCGGTTGGTGAAGGAGATCACTGTGAGTATGCTGGCGTGCAGCGCGGACACCACAGCAGCAGCATCTTCCTAACGGGCCTCTTTGTGTCTGTTGAGCAGCTCCAGTATTACTGGGTGGGGGTGACCGTCTCTGTAAAGAAGCCTGCATGGTTTGTAAATCCCAGCTGCATCCCAACCAGCTGGGTGTCCAGTGCTGCCTGGTTTACGGCTGCGGCACCTCCAGCTAAGCCCACCCTGCTGAACTTCCACAGGTCAGTCTGCGGGTTTGCGCGAGCAGCATGTGGATATTCGTCTCTGATGACGTGGCTCTTCTCTTTGCAGGTTTCCCAAAGATGCAGAGCTGCGGAGGGAGTGGCTGACCCTGGCTCAGAGGGACGAGGGCTCGCTGCGTGCTAACTCCTTCGTGTGCTCCCGACACTTTGAGGACTGCTTCACCCTGACGGTGGACGACTGGCTGATGCCATTCCAACTCTTGGTCCTGATGTGCTGAGGGAGGTAAGTCAGTTTTACAGTCATAAATGTCGGCAGTGATGCATTTTCTGAGCTTTAGACCAACTGTGATAGAAAGCAAAACACTTCACAGATGGTGTGAAAACGCCAAAAGTAAAGAACAAAGATCCTGAATAAAAAGTTTCTTTAAAAAGTTTTTTTTTATTTTATGTTTTGAATGAGTTGTGACTTCCTCTCTGTTTGCATTTAACATAAAATAATTAATAAAATCAAACCCCTGAGGTTTTTCTGTGTAAAATAGTGTATTTGGATGGTAAGTCAGTCAGTTGTTAACATAGTGACCACAGAGATCTTAATAAGGTTCTCTGCAGCTTTAAGTGTTTTCCATAATTAGGATGTTTGACTTTAGTAAAGCGTTTGGTGTCAAAGGAACAGACATTTGGTCCACAATGAAAGCAACTTGGCAAACTTAGAGGTTTTTTCCATTTGTGGAGAGAATACATGTTTTTTAAAGTACTAAACTTACTTGAATGTTACAAGCAAGTTTTCTTTACAAACAGGGTTCCTCCACTAAAGTTTTGGAAGTTGTGTTGTAGATAAGTCATCACAGGAAAACAGGCTGGAGGAAATGATAGTTGTCAACAGTGACAATGAACAGGTTTAGTACTAAATCTCCCTCCTGCTGATGTTTTCAAATCAGCTGAAATAATGCCTCAGATGACTGGAAAATGTACATAAAGGGCCCTAATTTTCAATTTAAAATATGTGTTATTCTGTGGTATGAGTTGGGCAACATATGGCTCATCGACTTTATTCCTATGTAGTTGCCACAACTCTGCACATCTCCCTTGGGCACCATTACACCATTCCTCAGGCATCTTCTCAACACCTAAGATCCTGTTGAACAACCCAGTTGAACAGTCCAATGTAGCCCCCTCATGGCTCTATTGGACATCTGGACATCTACATCTGTGTGGGGGCTGTCATGCAGTCAAACATCAACTGATTTGATCTGTTGAAAACAACTTCAACAGGAACAGGAAGTTAGAGGGCAGCAGGTATGATCCTAGGAGGAGCAGAGCTGCTGAAGTCATTGGAGCCAGAAAGAGGCTCAAGTCAGATAAATGAAGGATTGCATTTCATGGTCAGAAACCAAGCTCCTAACTACCAACCATCTGAGCCTGAGACTCATGTAGTTCACCTCAGACTCAGGAAAAACCTTCATCACTTTTTTCTACACAGACAGCAGCAGGCCTCAAGGCTCCACCTCCAGGTCACCTGACCGGGTCTCAGGGGTCCATCATCCTCCAGCCCAGGACCGCCAACAGCCTCCATGTCCGTCAGCCTTCTTCTGTCAATTGCGTCCCCCCTGCCAGGTCTGAAGCATCAGGCAGATCTCAGAGTCAACCCAGCATCCACAGTGAGAGGGGAGCCCAGCCAGAGGAGGCCGTGCCACCAGAAGTCTTTGTAGAAATCTGTGTAACTCTCTGAAGAGCACTAGGAAGCCCAGAGGGTGGAACAAAACATCCAACTCCTGAAGAGCGTCACTCTGAGAGCCTGAACGATGGATGGAAGACCCCTGCTGCAGCAGAAGTCCAGAGGGGATGCAGAGACAGGAGCTCTATGAAGAGAAGGAGGGATCATGAGGACGCATCGTCAGCTCCCAGGAGCTCCAGCTACGGTCTGGATCCTGTGGTAGTCCAGAGCGCCAAACCCTGGCCTGTCTTCACGATAACAAGCTCTTCCACGATGCAAATGGAGCCACACCTCTCTGAAGCAGACAGGTATGAAAAGAAGAAATGTCCTCCTTTGAAAACCGTTGTCTTGCGTGTTCCTGTGCACACGCAGCCCTCCTGTGGCACCCAGGCTGAGGAGAACACAGGATGGTTGTCCAGCAATGCAGCCAGGTGAAGGTGAAGGCGCTAGATGGAGCCGCTGGAAGATGTAGTTCAAAAGGGGTGTGAGCTGTGGCGGGGCACCCAGCTCTTCTCAAACCTGGCCTCCGCCTGCAGGGAGCTGATGGCGGACTCAGACAAATGCAGAACGGCTGGCGTGAGAGTGGATCAGGGAGTTTACGGGGAGGAGCAGGAGATGGTCCTGAGCTCTGTTGGAGTTCTAAACCCCCCCCCCATCACTGCTTTTGTCCAGATTCTCGTCTCTGCTGCTACGCTGGACCAATCCAGTATGAAGGAGGAGAACATCTCACTGCAATGTTTAAGGCTCAGTTACCTCTGAAAGGTTTCAGGACTAAGAACAACACATGAACCTGACCCCGGATTATTTTCACTGTTTACATCAATTTATTTAGTTTTGTGTCTATCTTCAGGCCTTTAGATCTTTCAGAAAGATCTTCCGTCTAGAGCCAATTTCAAAAGATGAGAAAAATTTGATAAACTAAAAAAATGTAAAGTTTACAAAACTGTCATGTGTTTCAATTAAAGCTGTGGGAACTTCTTCATATAAACTAAGTACTTGTAATAAAAACTAAAACATGTTTTGCATTTATAACTATTTAGAGGAAACCTGGTGTCACTGTGAAATCTTCTTAAAATCAATTTACAAATGAAAAGTTGATCATTTATTCATAAATCAACATGAAGTCTGAAACTATAAAAGAAAAATCTTCAAACTGTTATTTTCCAAACCCACTTCATTCCTGTTGGGAGGAACCTAGAACCCTAACCCAACAACATCAAGTCAGCTCCTTTTCCTCTTCTCTAGGACCACCTAGAGCTGGGGAAGCCTTGTCATGTAGACCCATTATAA
The DNA here is from genome assembly GCA_036245035.1 of Adrianichthys oophorus. Lineage (NCBI taxonomy): Eukaryota > Metazoa > Chordata > Actinopteri > Beloniformes > Adrianichthyidae > Adrianichthys > Adrianichthys oophorus. The sequence continues at coordinate 7,238,043 of BSAI01000101.1, forward strand.
ACTTCTGTTTATAGTCTAGAACAGCCCAGTCTCTGCTCTGAAGTTCTAAGGTTCTGTTTACCTTCCACAGCAGCAGTCCCATCTGGTCTGAGGCGTTGATCTGAGTCCGTTCTGGTCTGGGCAGCCTGCTTCAGACGTGGTTCCCTGGTTCCTGCGTCCAGCCGGTCAGTCCCCCTCCCACACACAGTCACAATCCCGCAGAGGGTCCCTCTGCCGCATGGCGGTGATGACTGCAATCCTGTTCTCCGACAGCTCTCGGATCTGGTTGATCAGGTCCTGCACGTTGGGGCTGGGCCAAGGGTGACCATTGAGGTAGTCTCTGAGGATATAGAAGCGCTCCACCAGCAGCTCCAGCTGCTGCAGGTGCCGCAGCTTCACCAGACTCAGCAGGTCTTTCTCTGGCTCCCGGCGGAAGAACCTGGAAGGTGCAAAGGGGGAAACGTTCTACCATTACAGGAGGATCAGTGGGTGAGCAGTGGGTTCATGGTGCAACGCTGGGCTGCCTTTAACCATACAGACACCAGAGTAAGGCTGACCGAATCCTGAGGGTTCTGAGCTGAGGGAACAGCATTGGGATTCTTCTACAGAGGCTGCCGCTGGAGCGGTTCTGCACAATGTCCAGGTGCTGCAGCCCAGGGACCTTTGGGGCAACAGAGTCCAAGTCTTTCAGGGTCACAGCGACTCGCAGCGTCAGCCTGGTCACTGTGGGCGGGATGGTGGTTGTATAGGTGCTGAGAGAGTTCCCACCTTACGCAAAGGAAAGAAGATGACTTTAGTCTATTTCCAAGCCTTGAAGACATGGATGGACGCAGCTAAAGGTAAAAGATCAAAGATTTATCCAAAAATGACATGAAACTGGGAAAAAAACTGCTCAACTGACCGATGATAGTGAGTGACTGGAGCTGGTGCAGAGGACTCAGCCACGAACTGAGGCGGCACTCAAAGCCCTCTCTGATGTACCTGTAGTGCACAGTCAGGGACTGCAGTGACACCAGGCTCCTCAGAGCGTTCTCAGGGAGCGCGTTCTCGGGGTAATCCACAAGCACCAGGCTGCTCAAAGCTGGGCCCCCATATGAGGAGGCTCCTGGAGGAGAGAAACAAGACTATTTCAATGTATTTAGAGCTCAGGGACAGCGCACATTAAAAACATCACATGCAAGGAACCAGAATAAGCCCAGTGGCTACTTTTCATTTGTTTTCCCTGGACAGGTGTCTACCTAAAAATCTAAAGACAACAATTAATAACTATTTAAAATATCAATAAAATTATATACAATACAAATACAATTATAAGACAATAAATTAAAATACCAATTAAACATAAATTATAAAACATTACAATCAATACAAAATACATAATTAAATAGATAATCCTAAGGGGGAGAGTCAAATTAAGATTAAATGTGAACAGGTTGCTGTGATAAGAGCCAGTTTTTAATGTGCTTTTTAAACAGATTGAATCTACAGTACTCAGCATAAATGAGAACAGCCTCTTTAAAAAGTACTCATTTAAATCAATAGCACAGTGAAAAAGGACAATTTCCAAACTTTCCACGAGGATTAGTTTTATTGAATACTTATTTAACTCCTAAACCTGAAAAGAAATTGAATAATGTAACTTAGATCACAAAATCTTCAGTTTTACTCAAATTGGTTGAAACAAAAATAAATACACCCTCCATCAAAACTACTACAGCTAGTATTTTGTATGAGCATCGTGATTTTGAAGGACAGCACCAAGTCTTCTTGGCATGGAATGAACAAGTTGGTGACATATTGCAACATCTATGTTTTTCTATTCTTCAAGGATAACCTCTTTTAGGGCCTGGATGCTGGATGGAGACTGATGCTCAACTTGTTACTTCAGAATTCCTCACAGATGTTCCACTGGATTCAGATCAGGAGACATACTTGGTCATCAAATCACCTTCACCCTGTTCTTCTGAAATGCAACAG
>BSAI01000101.1:7241175-7299726 GCA_036245035.1 Adrianichthys oophorus
GACTCACCTGTGTCCTGGACACATCTTAAATGAATCATTAGACTCACTTGTGGTTAAATGCCTTTTCATTAGAATTTTGTAGTCTTTAGTGTGGCTTTTCTCCTTAGACTAAAATGAGGGTGTATTCATTTTTGCAACATGGGCTTGAATGAATTAGTTGAGGAAAATCACTTTTTCTGTGTGCAAATTAACAAATCTTGTTTGAAATCCATGGCCCATATTTGTGGGAGTATTTTGCAGTATAATATCTCATAGAAAATGTTGATTCTGAAAGGACACTAAAGGTTCCTGAAAAATGTAATGAGGTGTACTCTTTTATACTGAGCACTGCAGAAGCTTCTTTAATTCTCTGATGGACAGTGTTCCATTCTTGTATTGCTGTTATTGGTAATCTGACTGAAGGCACTTCTCTGCAGAGAAATTATGCAGCCACTCTGGGAGCTAGTTTTTAACTTGGATAAATTGAGTGGAAAGGGTGACAAACCATAATGAGTTTATTAAACAGAGTTTTGTGTTCTTAATAATGCTTTCTCACCTCAACAGTTTGTTTTTGTAAAATGGCACAATGGTGATATTGCAGAGTTGTTTTATCTAGTATTGTAATTGTTTGCACAGTGACTATGGGTTTTAGTGCTGTTGTGTTTGCCTGTGACCAGGTTGTAAGAATATATGTCATGTGTGACAAAGCCATAGCATGCAAAAAAAAAAAATTTTTTAGCAGCCTGCAGTGATGAATGAATCTAAAATTATACAAATTAAATGTAACATGGTTACCCTCTTTTGAGCTGAGGTTTAAATGTCATTCTTGTGTCTAATAAAACCCACAATTGATTCAAATTCTGAGACAACTTCTATTTTTCCCCTAAAACAAAAAACATCTGCTTATACATTTAGACTGTTCGATTTGGAGAAAAACATTGCAACTGTCTTATTCACATTTCATTTTTACCTCAACTGATCCAACCATTTTGCAATATGACCCATAGATTTAGTGAGAATTTCAGCCACTTGAAATGTGTTGTTACCATGTGTATAGATGACTGTATCATCAGCATACAGTTGTATGAAAACATTGGAACAGAATGTAGTAAGGTCATTTATGTAAAGAGAAAATAGCAAAGATCCCAGAATGGACCCTTGCAGGACACCTGTGGGCAGAGGGAGGGGAGAAGAGCAGTACTAGTTTCTTGAACTGACTGAGATCTATTTGAAAGACACGATTCTAGCAATTTTATTGCGTTACAGGGGGCTTTCTCAGCATCAGAGGGTCATCAACAGAGACGATGAGCTTTAGTTTCAGAAAAGTCTGAAGCCTGATGGAGTTTAACAGGAGCGACTATTTACTCAACAGAGGTTTTCAAACTTTTTTCAACTATATTTTTTTACACTCAAGTGTCTCCCGACCAGCAGAGAACTTCCATTCACGGATAGGGATATAACAGTTAATCGACTTAATTTAAGTAAATAACGTTTATTTATATAGCCTTTCCCAGACAGCAGTCACAAAGTGCTTTACAGGATAAGAATAAAACAACACATAAAAATATGCAAAAAATAACATAAAATATGGCACATTTAAAAGTACATAAATTTATAAAATACAGTCAACCAGACAGAGGCCCACTCAGTGGGGCTGGAAAGCTTGATTATAAAATGGAGTGTCTTTTAAAAATGTCAATAGAGTCTAGTGAACGTAAAAAAGGTGGAAGTTTGTTCCACAGTCTGGGTGCCATAGCTTTAAAAGAGAACGGTCTCCTCTGGTTTTAAAATATCTGCAGGGGACCATGAGCAGGTCCCTGAGGATCTCAGCCTTTTTGGGAGGGGGCATAGGGCTGGATGAGGTTATATTCCTGGGATCAAACCAGATCAATCTGTCTGAGGCAAGCTGTTATAATCAAATCAACTTATACCATTATGAAATGTTCCAAAATCAAACAAATCAATTATAATCAATATTGGAAAATACCATGTGGATTGAGTCAAAGTAGGTTTATTTTACTACAACGTAAAAATGACTAAGTGCATCAAAGCAAACAACACACATGTGATGCAGCAAAAACTGATCAATCATCATTCCAGACCAATGTGTGGAAACACTTTGAATTTATTAAAGACGTGTGACCATACAGTGTGGTAGAATGTTCTAATAATGTTCCCTTTGGATTATTTTGATGAAGAAAAACAACAGTGGGCTGAACTTTATCAAACTAAAATGTGAGTGGATTTGACATTAGTTCTTGTTTACTTGTTTGTTTGTACACATATTTATTTACACTTGATTATCTTGCAAGAAATTCAAGGAATCTGGAAAACTTCACCTGCACTGTTCAGTACCAGGTATTTATTGCTGAGTCACACTGGTTGATGTGCTGGATCCCTTTTAGATCAGTGAATCGGATCATTTAAAATGAACCAGTATTGACTACAAATCGTTTTGACAACCACAAATTATATGAATGGAATTGTTGTTAAAACAAATCGATACACCCCTATTCACAGAGTATTCTGTAGCAAAAACTATCAAACTAAAACAAACTAAATCACTTAAAAAAAAACATTTTAATGCAATTTTATTATTTTAATTTGAAAATATTTATCACTTACACAAAAAGGTGGCTTTTTATGAGATTTTCTTGTACGATTATTGTATCAATCAGAAGTGGAACCCCTCAGGGCAGTGTTGGATTCCATCATGAGGGTGCTGATCTGCATCGGACCTACCTGGCTGCTCCGGGTCCGGGGGGCTCAGGTAGTCGTCCGGCAGCGGTACCGGCGGCTCCTCCTTCATGCCCCAGGACAGGTGCTGCAGCTTCTTCAGGTTGAGCAGCAGGTGGTGGAAAACGCCGCGCGGCACTGGCCGCACCGTGCTCAGGCCGTAGCCCTCCCCCTGGTGGTGGAACAGCAGGTAGCGCAGGTTGACCAGCTCTGACACCGCGCGGATGAACTCCACCGTGCACGGCAGCCTCACGTTGCACACACTCAGGTGCGTGAGCCTCTCCCGCAGGTGCTGGATGAGGCTCGAGCTTATGATCGCAGTATCCCAGGTGGCGTTTCGCACCCCCAGGTCCCACAGCCCGGGGAACCTGTGCAGGTTATCCAAGTAGGTCTCCTTGTACTGCCGCCCTCCGTCCACGAAGACGATGGCCGTGAGCGACGGGAGGAACTTGACAAGGCGCCGCCACTCTTTGCGCCGCAGATGCCGCACGGCGACTCGGGTGAGTCTACGCCGGTTGAGGATGTCCCAGAAGCCGTAAGTGTAGCGACGGAGGTCGGACAGTACAACTGTGTAGTCCTTCCACAGGGACGGATGGTCCACGAGCCTCCGCAGGTGCCGGCAGCAGGACCGGACCGCATGCTTCTCCTCCGTGCTGAGGAAGCGGAACACGCAGACCCAAAGTTCGGGAGGAAGCTGCAGAGGACCCTCCATCCCTGTGGGAGATGGACCGGAACTTAAGAACTGCGTCCTGTGAGAACCAGGGACGTTTACATGCGAACGCTGAGCTGCTTCTCTGTCCTGCCTTCACTTCTTCTCCTTAACCAAAGACTGACGCCAATGGGCTTTTAGCGGCGCTGCCGCCACCGTGTGGACGAGGAGGGAAAGACAACCCGAACAGACAGACGGAAGCATTGACCGTAAATTGAGATGGAGTTCTCTATAGTCAATCATCAGTCGATGGACGGGGGGCCTGTCTGTCTACAAACCGCTGAGACTGGACAGGAGAGTTGAAATTATTTTTTTGTCTTTAGTTTAATTTAAAGGACAAAACTAAGAGCTAAGGGAAAAAAACAACATTTATTTGACACACTTAAAGCCATTGATGCTAATTAATGAATCCCAAAGATAAAACAGGAGTATGATGACATTTTTTAAGAGAACCAGTGAGAAAACAATCACACCCTAAAAATAGAAAACTTAAATGTAAGATTCATGAAGATAAAAAATGATAAGTCATTAAAGATGAATATAGATATATATTCATCTTTGCATTTCATTTAGGGTTAAGTCCTCCAAAATTCAAAACCTAAAATATTTTCTAAAAAGCAAAGTGGACATTAGTCTGACAAAAACTAGTGAGTAAAATGTATTTAAAAAGCCAAAAAGTTGCTCATAATGGACAGTCATACTCTTAAAATTTCAGTTAAAATTAGTTTTTTATATTAGTTTCAGTGTAACAATAAAACTGTAATTTGATTATCTTTTTTGTGTTCTTTTGTAATTTCTTGAGTCTTAAAATAATTTTCATGAATTTCACTGCGTAAACACAAATGTGCATTTGTGTAGCAGTTTTCTTTTCCAAATTGTGATTATTTTAATATTTTTTTGGGACTGGGAACAAAAATGTTTTCTGTTTTCTCATCTTCTTTCAGTGTTTTCCCACAAACATAACAGAAAAGCATAATTTCATTGTCATAATCTGCAGGAAAGTCTCCTCACATCAGTCGTCTGTGATGAAACAAAAAAAGCTGCTTCACTGCTGCCATCAGTTTATTCTAGTAAGGAGGTTCAGAGTTCTGACTCCTGTGACAAACAGGACACCAAACTGTACAACAACATTTTCCCCTGAACTGGCATCCAGCTCATTTCATAAATACAAACAACAAAAATAAACTAAACCTCTCTAGAAAAAAAAATTCAGTTTGCGTTTGGCTTTGAGATCAGAAAACCAGGAAAATGTAATTTCCAAGAGAGGAGAGGGAAACTCTTAGAACATTCATTAAGTGCTTCTGTGAGCAGAAGGAACACAACAGAGGAAATCACACACAGGAGCTTCTTCTCTTCAGATGCAGAGACCTAAACCTCCTGAAAGAGGACGTTAGTGAGCGAACGCTGTACCAGCACCGCACATTGCTCCAGTCAGGAGCAGGACTGCTACAGGACATATTCTGGTTCCTCTTGAGTTCTCTCACTCATCAGAATCTTTCCTCCCTGCTCACGGTTGCCTCTTCTTCAATGGAGAGAATGTCAGGACCATCCACCCGATCACAAAGTAGAAGAGGAAGACAGGATAGACCACCAAAGCCTTGCGGTTGGTTGGCTGGCTGTCGGAGAGGAAGGCTGTAGATGCAAAGGTGGACCAGCCGAAAGACGCCGTCACAACAACCAGCCTCACCACAAAGCTGACTGTCCCAGAGGCACCGAGCAGGACGATACGGCACACCACCATGGCCACGGTCAGAGGCAGGATGCAGTATCCCAGCACACACAGGCTCTGGAAGAAGGAGAGTGTCCCACCCAGCAGCTTGGAGTTCAGCGTGATTATGATGGAGCCGAACCAGACAATGACAAAGACCTGGAACGAAAAGAAACCTCTGGCTCAAACGTCGGCACAGAAAAGAACTCTTACATCACCGAAGAACAGGGTGCGCTTTGAGAGTGTGAGCAGCAGCTCCAAAGTCCATCTTTAATTTGGTTGTTTCAAGATTGTTCCTCTGCTGTTCCAAAACGTCTCACATCGTTTGTTCTGTTACGGAAGACGTCGGTTCCTGACAAAAACACACTCTAATAAAAACGCACAGCAACTTTGAAAGTCCCACTCTGATCTTTTGAATCTGTTGTCAAAATGTTCCAAGTAGTCCTAATTATGATTATGCAATTTATTCATTTAGAAATAAATATTTTTGTAAATTTTAAAGACGAGTTTGTTAAATGTTGTGGAGGACCTTCACTTTGAACTGAAACTTTTTTTTTTTTTTTAACTTTCAGGAATCGCTGCTCTTGAGAATTATTTTGCTTTAATTTTTACTTTGTTAAACTGTTTTTTGTTTTTAAAGCGCCCCTTCCTGCATAGAGGGTACGGGGGTCTGAGCGGTACCTCTGCGAACTGCGGTCCTCCCTCCTGGTCGCTGTCGGCCGTGCCGTCCTGCAGAAGCAGGGCCAGCGTGACGCAGAGCAGCAGCGGGCCCCACAGGTCCCAGTCCCGCAGCAGCGCCGAGCTGCGCCGCGGGTACAGCACGTGGATGAACTTATTGCCCACCGCCCGTAGATCCCGCAGGATGGTCTCCTTCACCGGCTCGTCCAAAGTAGAGAACTCCTCTTCAGTTTTGGAAGGCCCCACGGGCACCGAGATGTTCCCCTCCACGGGGATATCCTCCGATATGGAGACGTCGGAGAGGCCGGCGAAAGGCCGGCTGGCCTCCTCCTCCGCCGCCATCTGTCTTCCAACGGAGGCGTTCGGGGGATTCTAGAGCAGCACCGAACCGGTGAAAGGTTCCCAAAACCGCACACTGACTGAAAACAGCAGCTTTCAACCGAGCCGGAAAGTGTTGTGTCGCTTCTCCACGTCAGCTGGGGGATTGTTTACTTCCGCACGACGTAATACGTATGTCCGGTGGTGCGTTCAATGGCACCTCAAACGATCCGCCTTTTCCGGTCTGATTATTTTCCGTCAAAAAATAGCAATAGTTTGGACTCTTTTAAGGATTTGGTTTTTTTGGCTAAATACCAATGAACAATTACAACAACAGAAAGAAAAATTGAGCATGTCTCATGGACGCCCGTGATGCAGAGGTAGAACGGTTGACCTCTGATTGAATGATAGCAGGTTCAGTTCCCACTATGCACACCCATGTGTTGAAGTGTCCTTGGGCAAAACACTGAACCCCATATGAACCAAAATTCCTTCACTTTTTGTTGGAAACACAGATTCTGACTTTCATTTTGTACCAGGTCTTCTAGCCAGTTCAGTTACTCCCTGCTTCAGGAAGTTATTCTGTGATAAATTCAGCTTCATACTGACTTTTATTCATCAAACTGTTCCTCACAATATGCTCAAAAACCTTTACAGCCTCATTTCTGCTGCTGCTGCCTGTAAAAGTCCTCGTAGAATTCAAACACCTTTGCTATCATTCACTGACAAAATAAACTATGTTAACAACTTGATAAGAAGAAGACTTTTACTCACCCTGCAGTGGAAATAACCACAGAAATGTGCAGAAAAGTGTTAGAAGAACAAAATAAAATGCAATATGTAATTAAAATATGCTATTGTTGAAATGAGAGTGAAAACTACAGTGTGAGAGACATTCAGTGTGAGGCAGCTGCTCAAACGGTGTTGCACAGCAGACACAGTGATGCATTTTTATCCAGTGAATACTGAGATGAGCAGTCTTCCTGTCCTAGCATCCACTGTTTCCTGCTTGGCTTGTCACAAAACAACAAAAGTTATCTCATAGCAACACTTTTAAACTCAATTCAAACTGAAATTCAAATACTATGTTGTCTGTACCAGTAAAAAACAAAATAGTCGTATAGTCATATTTCTTCAAATTGAACTGAGTTGAAAGTGAGGACCATGGCTTCCAGGATATGAAGAAATTGACATATTTTTTTCAGTGAAATATGAAATAATTATGTTTGTTATGTCAAGACTGTAGCTGTTATCAAGGAGTTCAATGTAAAGCGGCAGATTAGACATGCTAACTATAACAAGCTAACTGGCAATGAATGAATAGTACAAAACATTGACAAATTGAGAGTAATTTTGGCACACATTTTTAATGTATCTGTTTTAGAAAAAAACTAAAAGAATTCAATTGCAATACAATTTTCATTAAATAGTTATTTGTATTCCAAGTAATTTAAATAGTTTAAACAATGCAAGCCAAATGGTTAGACCTCACAACATATTCACCTCACGAAATCTGTTTCTCTTTGCAAAATGTTTGGACACCCCAGGACTACAGCATAGTTACTATATTTATACTTTTACTCAAGTATACTTATGTGAACCTTATTATTGTTACATTTAGATATTATTTATTGTAAAATGACCAATGTTTTACCTTTTTATGGTGTTTTTAAGGCTCTAACCATAAACGTTGCTCATCAGTAAAAAAAAAATACGTGTAAGTATTTTCCTGGACGGTTTGTGAAGTCCTCACGTACGTCACAAAGGCTCGACTTCCGGGTCAGTCTGCTGGAATCCGGCAAGGGCTGAGGCGGGAGGATGGATTTCTGCCGAAGGCATGTGAAGTCGGACTGCGAGGAGCTGCTGAGCCGCTTCAGGCGGACTCAGTCGGTCCGCTTCGAGATCTTCTCCGGGATCTGGAGGGACATGAAGTTCGCCTCCATCTTTTAGTGAGTTTCAGTCGCTTCTTCTTCCGGTTCCTGAGCCTTTGAACTTTCGCGCTCCATCATGTTTTTCTGGTCTTCATCAGTTTACTGTTCATGACGTGGAGCTTGAATTTACATTAATCCCGCGTGGCTGGAACAGAAATCACACAAAACCACCTTTCAGGTGGAGATGAAGTTTGAGGAGTGCCCAAATTTTATGTCCATTATACTCTATTCCAGTGTAACTTCAGCAGATAATCTCATAGCTTCATCTAGAAGGTTATTTCACTCCGGTTTCTTCTGGAAAAGCCTCTCTTTTGGTTCTGAAGTTCTGTTTGAGAGGATCCTTCATATCCTGAAGCTTCCTGCACTGAAGCATCTTGTCTCCCATCTTTATATTCTCGCCTCAGTGGTACCATGTTCCATGAGAGGCGTCCCTTCACTCGCCTGGTTCTGGACACTGCCTACTGCTACTTCCTGCCACCATTCAGCTTCCAGATCCGAGTGGGAGGGCTTTACCTGCTGCACAGCTTGTATCACTCCCAGGGTGCTGTTCCTGCAGAGCAGGTCAGTAGATGCCACACAGCTGCAGATCTGCAGCCTCTCCCCCTGAGGCCTACATATCTGAAGACCTGTAGCTTCCCCGTGAGGTCTGTGGGTCTGCAGCCTCCCCATGCATCACGCCTCCTCTTTTCTTCTGGGTGTAGATCCGTTTAGCGCTGAAGGACTGGGAGGATGTGAAGAAGTTTGAGAAGGATGCAGTAGACGCTCAGCACTTTGATGTTGTCTTTATTCTGCACCAGCTGATGTCCCGCAAAGCCATCCTCTTCAGCGCCATGCCCACCACGGTACCTGAACACCTCACACAGCAGATGATGTTCTGAATGCTGCCTGATAAACCCTCAGAAATGATAAGGAACCAGAACAAAACCTCATGGTTGAGCATTTTCTTTCACGCATTGTGTAAAAAACGGTAGAAAGGAGCTGAAATCGTGCAGTCCTTTATTTGTAGAAACATGGTCTTTGGTCTTTCCCAGCTCATATTCACCAAGAATAGGAGGGTGGAGAGGTCGGCACTGTGTGAGGACTTTGTGGAAAGAGCGGCTCGTCCTCAGGAGCTTATCAATGCTGACCTGCTGGAGGTGAGCAAACCTTCGCTCGGACCCCGCTCCATCACTTTTTTTTTTTACGCTACTTTTTCTTTGCCGCAGGAACTTTCTAACATTCATGAGCTGTACAAGAAGATGAAGAGCTCAGTCAACCCCCTGGCAGAATCCTCCACGAACCTGATCCGTACAGACCTGGTTTCACAGCTTCGCAGCTCTGTGATGGATTTCCATAACTGGCAGCTGACCAAAGTGAGACAGGGGATACTCCAACTCCTTGTCATTTTTAATGAGTTTTTAAGGATAATATTTCGTCAAAGTAAAGCTGAACTTCGGAGAACAAAGTGCAAAACTGTCATTCTGGACCTTTTGATCTGAATGTACTTTGTTTTTGGTGTGCATGGTTTTCACCATGAAGCTATTTGCCTTCTGTTGTCTCAGCAGAGCAGTATTGATGAAGAGGAGGACTCTGCTGAAGGAACGTCCTCGCAGATGGAGGTCTGTTCTTTTTTTAAGACTTGACAGTTTTGAATTGGCTGCAGGGCCACAGGTGCTTTCACCTGTCAAATCAAATCAAGCTTTATTTGTATAGCACTTTTCCAACTCGTGCTACTCAAGTTGCTTTACATGAAAACAGAATCAAATTTTTAAAACAGAAAAAAAAGACCAAGACATTGCAAAAAAAAAAAAACATGTATGAAACTTATACAATACCCCCCCATACGCACACCATGGTAAAGCTTAAAATGATTCACTAAAATGATGCAAAGTAGAAATCTGGCTTTGTACTGGAGTGGGGAAACTATATTTAGTGGACACAGCACCACACAGGACCTCCCCCCAGGTCTAAGGTGAGGTCCATAAAAACTGAATGAGACCTCGCTGTATGCTTTAACCAAAAGGCCTGTACCAGAAGACCTCAACGTCCACGCGAGCTCCTACTTTAAACCATATCACAGAGAAATGACGGCCCAGGACCATAAAAATATGAATAAATCAGTAAAAGAACTTTAAAATCAATTCTGAATTGAATGTGGCCAACGTAGCAATAATAAAATGGGTGTAATGTTTTCCCATCTCCCGGTCCTCGTCAGCACACGTGCGGCTAAGTTCTGTAATTGTTGAAGGTTTGATATCCTTCTTCTGGGAAGACCGGAGAGCAGGATATTACAATAATCTAATCTGCTGGAAATAAAAGCATGCATCAGCACCTCTGCTGGCAAGAGGGAGAAATGGGTGGACTCTGGCAAGCCTCCGTGTTCTGCTTCTCACACTCTGGTCTGTCCTCAGGCATCCAAAAGAGCTGAACTTCTCGCCTCAATCAAGTCGAAGGCATTTGGAGAAGCACCTGAGGTACAGAGACGCTTTTACCTCCTTTTATTTAATGTTTTTCTTTTACTTTCTGTTAAAAAAAAACATTTTTTATCTCCTTTTTTCATCATTTTTAATTTAAAAATTTTTTATTTTACCTCAATGTCTTCCGTTTCCTCCTGAATTAGATCTACTACTTCTCCGTTTTTGTTTGAGGATCATTCTCTGACTGCTTTTCATCTTCGTGTCTCAGACGTGTAAGTCCAGGCGTCATCGTCAGGTGGAGGTGGATCCCCCCGTCAGCGAGGCAGAGTCGTCCCACACGGCGGGCCGCTCCAGGATATGCAAACAGTCGCTCAGAGCCAGAACCACAGAGAACATCCACATCTCAGGTCAGTTCTGCAACAGAAAGTCCAGAAACGGGAACTACGAAGGAGCCGTGGGAAGGAAAAATCCAGGATGATTTTTCATCATCGTGATCTTTCAGATCCACTCTACTGGTTACAACATCGCAGGTCATAGGAAAGATTTACAAGAGAAAGGAGGAGAAGATCACTGCAAATATTTCTCTGCTCTGGTCCAACTACAATTCCCAACATGTACCTTTGTTGTTTTTGATCATCTGTTGAAAATGATTTAAACACTAAAATGTTTTTATTCAGTATCATTGCTTCAGATCAGGAGAAAATCAGCTTCACTGAAGTCTAAAAGTTCTGATTCTGAGGGAGTAAAAACGTCTGTGGGATATTTGGTACCAGGCTGCAGAGAAAAAAAAATCACGACCTACATTTCTTCTGTTTAATTTATAATCTGATTCTGAGGGAAACTTTATTTTGAAAAACTACATGATTCTCCACAACATGCGACTCATTCTTAACAAATGTCAAGTCGCTCAGTCACACGTCTAAAATCTATTCACTAATTTCTTAAAGTGGCTGCACCAACCCCTAAATTGAAACCCCCAAGCTAGCAAAGTTAACGAAAATCAAACATATTTGGAAAGTTTTATTTTTGCAGAAAAGATCCAATTAGGAAACAGAAGAAGAGTCTTTGACTTCAAAATAAAAGAAATCTGCATTTAACAGACAAATACCAGGAGTCTTTACTGTAAAGGATCTTAAGGATCTCTAAATAACTAGCTTCAGGCTTTTAAAACATCCGTCTGAGATTTTCTGACTTGTGCTTCAAACCTGTGAAAGACTTGCTCATAGTTTGAAGAAAGTGCTGAATGCTGGCGTGCATGAGCAGCCAGGGCTCATCAGTGGTGTGCTTAATCTTTGCAGGTGAGGTGTGGAAAGAAGTGTTGAGCTGCACGACCATCAGCAGCCTGTCCACGCTGGACTCCATGTCTGAAGGTGACTGTCTCAAACGTGGCCTCTGCTCCATCTCACACCACATAAACACTCACGTCTCCTTCTTGTTTTTCAGAAAAACCAAAGAAGTTTCAAAGATTCAAGTGGAGATGAAGACGAAAGCTGATTTTACCGTCATTTAATGTTCCGTTTTTTTAAGAGAAACTGTCTCCTTTAACCCTGTCATGTTCTCATTCTGGTCTGTCAAAAAAGGTTTTGTCGATCTGCTGCTTTTGAAATGTTCATGTTCTCATTCATGCTTCAAATGTTATGGAACACAAACCGCTTGTCCATAAAACTAGTTTCTTTGTAGTTTTTTAGCAGAACTGGATCTTTTACAGTGTTGGTTTCTTGTTTTAAACAGTTTTGTGTTTTTTTGTGTGTGTTTTGGTTATTTTTGTGTCAGTCATGTCGGTGTCAGTGTTAGACTGTCCTTTATCATCATTTTAAAGAGACTTCAACTCTTGAAGTCAGAATTAAAGGCTTTTCAGGATGTTCTGTTCCATAAAAATGTTCAAGTTTCAGCTAAAGAAAGATGACAGTTGTCCTTTTATTATGAAAATCTGAGCTCCTTCAGCAGGTTTTCTTCTTCAGTACTGACAAGGAAAACCACACAAGTTGGAAGTTTTTTTTACAGGCAAGCTGATAGTTGCCATTGTTACAAAGTTGCCATGTGAATGCCGCTAATATTCTGGAATTCTAAAAACAAACTATTTTAACCAGGAGCTTCCCAATGATGCTTGAGGCTTTAGGGGGCAACTGTAGTTTAAATTTGTAAAAGTACTAAAGGTAATTTTTTTTTTTCTAGAATTTTCAATATGGTGGCGTCTTCCTGAGGTCAAGGGCCAACAAACTTTGGTTGTGGTTGTAGACTTAACGTGGTGGTGTGTGCATACAATTTTGTGAAGATTGCTTGAACTAAAGTTCTCTTTTCCCATTTTGTAGGAAAATGCGCAAATCGCCAAATTTCACAATTTGCCACAACATGGGCGGCAAGCTGAAGGTTCTGAGGCCATCCTATACCAATTTAAACACCTTTAGATTTACCCAACATGTTTTGGTTTTGTTAGTGGACTTTTTTTTTTCATCCCCATAGCCCCATGAGAGATTTTGGCCCCAGATTTTGGTGGGAGGGGCCCACTTAAAGGCGCAGTACAACAAAATAATTGCAAAATGAAAAGGAGTTTTTTCACACTCCAGAACTGCTATGGGAGAGAATAATCAATCCAAGAGAATTGTCAGGTCCAGAACCTTGTAAAGCAGGCTCTCCATCCAACTGGAGCTGTTTTGAGGTGGTCTGACCAGAACCAGGCCTTGAGTTGGCTTTTTTTGTGGTAATGTTACATTCTTTTAATGCAAATATCAGTTTTTGTAGCTGTTCTGTACACGTTGCCTCACAAAACCTACTTATACAGACAAATACTGTGGTAATTGTAGCCGCGCCCACCAAGAAAAGCAATCCTGGCAAAGCAAGCCAAAAAAAAACAAGCTTCCTATAGCTTGTGGCGTTAAATACAGCATGGAGATGGGTAACTTATGCGCTAGGCTGACTTTTTTTGTAAAAAACTTTTGTGGCACACATTTTTATTAATTCGTTTCTTACATTCAAACTAAAGGAACAAAATAATTAGACATAGGCCTCTTTAGCACCAACAGAAGTTTAGAAGCAACTCTGGATCGATCAGTGACGTCCTGGAGCGGGGCGTTCAGGATCAGTGTAATGGTCTGAAGGACAGCCAGGGGGCGAAGTTCCCACAGACCGTGAAGGCGCCGTGAGGCTGCAGATCAGCTGCTCAGCTGGATGAGGAGCGGCGGGGACGCTGCAGTCCGCCGCGGAAGCGCCGTCAGCCCGGAGGAAGCGCACGCAGCCATGGCCTCTTCGGACAGTAAGTGGACGTTAGATCGCATTGTGCTCTTTTCAGTTAGCCCGGAACGGAACGGCACACAGGCCAGGTTATATCTTTTGTGTGTTTTTGCGTCTTTCGGTTCACGTCCGGCAGAGACGTCGGTGTTTGCAGCTTCTTCATCCTCTGAGTTGCAGCAGCTTCCATGAGGAGGAAGAGAAGCAGACAGCTCCGCAGGTTACTGACGCACCTGCTGCGTGGCTGCACCCCTACCCCTCCCTCTGTAACGAGTATGCCCCCCCCCCCCCCCCCCCCCCCCCACCCCCACCACTGTGCCACCACCGTAATGCTGATATACGAGGGAACTGAAGTCCACGGATGCTGTGGGAGCTTAAGGACGGGCTCACATCAGCTTTCGCGTCTTTGACAGAGTGAAGCAGAAATTCCAGAAAAAAATTGTTAGAATTTCTGCTCACATTTTGTTGTTTTTTGTCATCATTTTCCCTTTAGGAATCTTCCAGAATTGACTTCATGGTTGTAAAGTGGTACATACTTTTGCCTTACTGAGAAAACACTGGTTCAAACCCTGGATTCCTCTGGATGTGTGTGTGTGTGCACGCCTTCACCCAACAGCAGCTGGGATAGGTTCCTTCAACTCTGAATCCCAGAGGGATTCAGAGGGTTCTGAAGATGAATGGATGGATCTTCCAGAAACCAAGCATTACGATTTAAAGCCCCACTCCGATTGTCTTTTGATCTATTGTTAAAGTGTTCCCAGTGGTCTTTTAACTATGATTGTTCTGTTTTTAACTAAAATACAAAAACCTGTGTCGTTTTCTAGAACATAGTTTCTGCAGAGCGGCAGGAGTTAATCAGAAGTTGTTAGTATGCAGTAAGCCCGCCCCTTTTCCATCATCCATCTGTTTACATGCTCTTCCTCGAGCTTACAGCACCTTAGAACTCCAACTTAACATTACCAGTGGAACAAAAATGGCAAGCAATATTGGAGCTATCCAACCGGATGGTTTTGAGCCAGATGTTATCCCACACAAGAAAACCAAAGACGTTCATCATGGATCTATTCTTCTGCAAGTGGAACAGAGCAGGGAGCTTGTGGCCTGCCAAAGTAGAACCAAGCAGCAGCCTCCCACACACACAATCCCACACCCACAAAAGAAATGAATTTTGTGAAGATTCTCTTCCCTTAACTTTATTCTGCAGTGGAGATTTGATGTTCCCTCTTTCCTCTTTTTTCTCCTCTTGCTGCATGAATGATGCATTGGTTCAAAAGCCCTTCTCATTTTTTCTGTTTTTTTCCCTGTCTGTTGTGTCTTGGGGAGTGGGGGTGCTTGTCCACTGGCAGACAGGAAGGCAGCACTGATTGGCGCCTCGTGCAGGACAGAGCGGAGGAGGTTTCTGACTGAAACAGTGTTTCAGTCACAGCGTGAGAAGCCTAACAAGAGAGTTCCCCTGTCGAGAAAACTTCCAGCTAGTTGGTAGCAGTGAGGATAAAGGGGGAGGGGTAGGAGGCATGGCCAGCAGAGGAGGAAGCTCGGAGACTCATCCATCAGACAGTAGGTTGATGCACGTCTCATTTTAGCAGTGAAGCTGCTCTGCTTGGTTTGCTTTCAGCTGCCAGACCTTTTCAGCGTCATGTGAGCTTCTTTGACAGTCTCAGAGCAGTTTTTTTTTGTCCAGCTTGGAACAGCTGGCATGGCCTTCACCCAAAGTCTGCTGGGATACGCTGCAGCGGAGTTAAAAGACGGACAAAGGTTTAAGCAGCTCCAGGTTCAATGATCTGAGATCAAGTTCACGTAACCTTCCAGAAGATGATCAGTGAGCAATCAGCCTTTGATAAAAAAGAATTAAACGAGAAGTTTCAGAATAAAATGGAATCTGGTTATTGTGCTGAGAACAGTGGCTGGGAACTGGATCCTTTTTTCCAGGGCCACCCTGCCGGTGTTGATGGAGCAGGATGGAGCCTGAGTTTGGGAAGTGCCTGCAGGAAGCAGGAAGAACATGATCCTACACTCAACGTGGTCCTCCTTTTTTCTAAACCTGTTTGGACAATGGTCCAGCTCTGTGGGCTGATGAGGAAATTGTGCAATCACAGGACATTTTTGAAGAAGAGAATGCAGGAATATGTTTCCTTCACACATGAAGGTTTCATGGGCTGGAATTTGAAGAAATTAGGGTTTTGTTTCATCAGGTAGGTCCAGAGGAGTTTCCGCCACAACTACAAGCAGTACTCATGGTCTGTTCTGCTGTAGGAACTAAATGGGATATGTGGCGCTTCTACTCACAACTCCCCAGACTTCTCCTGCAGACGCTGCAGGCTGTTTTCCACTCTGTTCTCCGGCGTTGCTTAGTCTGTTGTTGGTCAAATCTTCTGGTTAGCAGCATGTGACACATGGAGGAGTGCAGGATGGGAGCAAAGAGATTTCCTTATGCATCTCATCCTTTTGTCTGAAGCCTCACTTGTTTTTAGAAAAGAAATAGTAAATGTGGTGATTTTTCATTAGTACTTGACAGAGGCAGAGACAAAGGCAGAAAACATCTGCAAAAGCTCTCCTTCCTGCAGTGAAGTGTTAAAGTATCTGACCAGAGGAGATCAGGAGAATTGTCCATGATGGATTCCAGTTTCTCTAACATCCTCCCCTCACTCACCAGAGTCACAGAATCTAAAGGCCATCCCAGAATGGAGCCAGATCTGTGCACCAGTTTTCCAATCTTTGCCCTGTTCTTGTCAGTGCATCTACCCCCCCAGCAGTTCACTCTGTAGAAGTGGAAGATGCAACAACGCCACCATAAGAGTCCTGCAAACTCTGAACGACCCCAGTCTTTGTAGCAGGTGGAGTTGATCCTGGCCCTTGTGGTTTCTTCTCACCTTGAAAACAAATCCACAAAATTGGCAGATGCTCCATCCATTCATGTTCAGAACACGCTGAATGCCTTTCAGGGTCGCATAGTTGCTGGAGCCTACCTAATGCTGGGTGCATGAACAGGTCGCCAGTCTGTCGCTGGGTCACACACTCACATTCACACCTAGGGACAGTTTATACACCAGTGAACTTGTGAAGCATGTTTGTGGACTGTGGGAGGAAACTGAACATGCAAACTCCACACAGAAAGAACCCTGCTGGGATGTGAACCAGGACCTTCTCACTATGATGTGCGAGGACTAATCTCTGTGTCACCATGTAGCCCTGAAAAAAGAAGCAGAAAGACTAAATTCTTTGTTGATCCTTTGACATCATTATTTGTCATTGTGGTTTTTGGCGCTGTATTGCTTCAAATGATTTTTTTTTTCTCTAGAAAATAAAAAAAGTGAAAAATAGTGTACATTTAGGATTTGTGTTCATCCCCTGTACGGATGGAGGTTAGTGTATTTCACACCTGAAAGTGGAGGGGTTGCAGTGAAGGTTTGGCTTTGCTCTGTGGAGCAAATCTTCATTTTCTGATCTCCATATGGACCTGACAGGAGGCGTGTGATGCTGCTTGCTCCCAGCAGGTGGCACTTTGATGCCAGCACTATGTACACATGTTTTAGTAAAAGTGTTCCAATGCAGTGGAAGGCCCTCTACAGACAGGGCTCTGTCATGGAGATTGGTTACATCTCAGCAGCATGGAGGATGGAGGTTTTCAGCAAGCTCCTCCACATAAAGCCACATCATACTGTTTATGCTGGTTTGTTTGTTTCCTTTACTGCTTCATCTCTGTGTGTCATTCTGAGATCCTGCATCTTCCTGGCCAATCAGGGCAGACATCCTGATGGCACCATGGTAACATGAAACCTTCTCACACATGGGAGGGGAAAAGCATATTCATTATATCTTAATAGAGCTGCTGGAGCGTTTCCTGGGAGACGGTGATTTTCAGGGACGTGCGTCTGAGAATGAAAGCATGTCGTGTTTTTGGGTTGATTTAAGCGTCCATTTTTTTTGACGGATATTTCTGTAAAAAAAAGTGTTTGGAAATGTGAGCTGCAGCTTTTGAATGGAAGAGAAACTGTTCTCACTGTGACATCACAAGAATACAAACAAATGAAGAAATTTTCACTAAAAGTGAAAGGACTGAAGTTCCTCTCAAGTCGCAGGATCAGTTGGTTCTGTCTCTGCTGATTCGTGAATCGGAAAAAAAGAAGAAACATTTGTGTTTTTGCATGTATCATGTATCCTAAAGCAGCATTTGATCAGATCATACCTGCATATTTGTGTAGGAATCAACCTGCAAGCTTCAGTTTCCAGTCACGGTTTGTTCAGAAACCTGCACAGAAATGTCGCCTTCTTCTAGTTGTTCTCCTTATGGCAGCATGGTTTGATGTTTGATGTAGATGTTGCTCAGAAACCTGGTAACACCAATGAAGCCATGAAAGAGTTGCCCAGAGAGGCTGTTTCCATGGAAACAAGGAAGACATTCTGAGTGGAGACCCTGCAGAGTGGAGACTTCTGTTGCTGTGAGGTTGAACTTTATCATGTTACATTTTCTGTTTCTACACGATAAAAAAGGATGAAAACAACACACTTAAAGCACAGTTCTATAAAGAACAGACAACAATTTGGCATGTTGATGAGTTTTAAAGTCCCACTCTGATCCTCTTTGAAGAGAGTTCCTCAGAGCTCTCTGTTGACACACTTTCCCCATAGCTTAAAGCCCCTCACACCCCTAATTTAGTAATACAGCTGCAACAAAAATGAAGAGCAATATTGAAGCTATCCAGCCATACGGTTTTGGTCCAGATTTCAGCTCAGATGAGGAAAACTGATGTACATGGATCTATTTGTCTGCAAGTGGATGCATCAAAATGGAGCAGAGCTGGAAGCTTGTGGCCCGTCCAGTGCAGTTTCTACTTGACAAATCTGCTCTTTTTCAAAAGGTATTTTGGTAACGCTTTATAATAAGTGTCCTCAAAAAACTACTTGTAAGACATTAACAAGGATTAGTAATCTGTATCACTAATCTGGACATTGTTGCTCTCTTCGGCAATTTCTTCTGGAACTTATGGCATTTCTGCAATTCTACAAAATTGCTGCAATTTTTGCTATAGAAATGAATGGGGAAGGCTCTTCTGCAACTCCAATTTTCTGCAATCCTGAAATTACTCTAAATTGTCCGTAGGTGTGAATGTGAGTGTGCATGGGTGTGTGATTGTGGCCCCTGCGACAGACTGGCGACCAGTTCAGGGGCGTACCCTGCCTTCGCCCATGAGTAGCCGGGTTAGGCTCCGGCAACCCTGTGACCCCGAAAGGGATAAAGTGGATTGGAAAATGAATGAATGAATTAATTAATTAATGAATGTAGTCCGCTTTATACATGGTTTTTGAAATGTATCTCCTCCTACAACTTTCAGCTAGAGACACCATTTAAACTTCAAAATGTAGTGAAAGGATTGGACTTTACAGTTATTACTTTTTTTTTTTATATGTCATGTAGTCTTTGAACTACAGTCGTTTGAAATGAGGCAATTTGGGACTTTTTGCCTGATTTTAGGAGCAGCCACAGTGGATGATGTCATCGCTTAGAGTGGGGAGACCAGGTTCTTTAAGAAAAAAAAATCCTGATAAACTTCTGTAACCCCACCACCGTTTTGGTGTAGAGTGACAATTTTTTTCATCAAAACATGGGAAAATCCCTCTAGGTGCATACAATCTAACTCTCAGAGCTATAGGGCAAATACTTTTGCCCCCACAGCCCCTAGACTGACCCTAAGTACACCCTTTTCCCCAATACCTGCCAATGTTAAATTTTCCAGCTGGTTCGAACACTTACTATGTTTTTAACTTGCGATGATGTGAACATGCTTGAAGCTACAGACATTAAAACTTTCACAGATAAGCCCAAAGCCTTGTGATTCTTACAAGGGTTCAACATTTCTGATAAGTGAAAGACTTTTGAAGATATGAACATTTGTTTGGAGGTAGTGACCTCCATTGAAATACATCCAATTCCATCGACCATCGTTTTCATTGGCTTAAAGATTTTTTCATACCTTTGCAAAAGATGCAGGAATGCATTATGGGAGTTAAATTTGAATTTTGTTAGTCTGTTGAACCTTAAGTTAGTGGTCTACTTCCAGAAATGACATTGCTATGCTTTTTCAGAGTTTGTCTGCATGTTCAGAGCTGCATGACCACATATGTGGCTGCATAGAGTGCATTGCACTCTTCCACAAAACCTCTCTGCTTCAGAGTAGATGTGGTGCATGAAACTGCTTTGTCTAGGGTATAAGGGTTTGACGCTGTGACTGCTCATTCATGAAAAAATGTTCTTGGGCAAGTCATTTTAAGGACTCATCCTGCTCACTTGTCTTAAGTAAATGATTGGATTTCAAGCTAATTTGGCTTTAAGATAACACTTCAGCAGTATGCTATCAGTTTTAGGTCATTCAGCATCTACCAAGGGTTTTCAAGCTATTTTGGTTTTTAGCTAACATGTCGGCAATATGCCAGCTGTTTGAGCTAAGTTGGTATCTACCAAGGTTTTTCTAGCTAATTTGGCATAGTTAATTTTTCAACAATATGCTAGCTGTTTAAGCTAATTTAGCATCTACCAAGGTTTTGCAAGCTAATTTGGCTTTTAGCTAACATTTCAACAATATGCTAACAGTGTCCTGGGTAATTTAAGAAGCATCAGTAATTTATTTAACCTGTTTCATTTTAAAACGTTTCATTCTTTTCTGCTAAAAGTTATGCAATTATGCACATAAAACCAACAACCTACTGCAATTCTGCAATCAAACGTATTTCCGCAGGAAATGCAAATTTTCTAGTTAGCATTTGTAAATGTCTTACAAATGACTTACATGTTTAAATAAACTGCTTATATAGACATTAGATTTCTTTATATAGAAATTAGATTAGACTTATTTCATAACAAACTACTTATAAGACACTAACAAGCATTTGTAATCTGTACTAAGATGCTTATAAAGACATTTATTAGCATTTGTTAATCCTTAATAAAATGTGTTAACAATTGTAATATTCTACAAATACTATGTAAGTTAATAATAAATGTACTAATTGTGTCTTTGTTAACATTTTTAGTGTTTTGCAGTCCTCCAATCTAAAACCGATCAAGTAAGTGTTCATCTTCACAAACCATTTAGAAATCATTTGTAAGGGATTAACCCCTTAACACCAGAATTTATTTACAATTATGATTTCTTTTTCAGTCATATTTTTATATTCAAGTAGATGCTGAGTTAGGTTGCGATAGTAAATTTGACAAAAACAAGTGAAACAAACATAATTTTAGGCTTGTCGCATCTATAAAAAAACACCTGTTCCCATCTCCAGCATGAAGAGATTTTTTTATGCAAAACACCTATTTTTTCAGTATTTTCTCTCTAATGACTAACAAAACTAATATGAACTAATATAACAAATTATAAACACTCTGTATAATTGTCCTTGCTGTGCACAAAATGTGCATTGTGAAATGCACAGTTGCTGATTTTTTTCTCCACATTTCTGGCTCTTTCATTGTGAGAATCTTCAGCGTTGACGCTCATGTACCGCCACTGGTCATAGTCCCTCAGCATCTGTGTGGACTTTCTGTGCAGGAATGACTTTGGCTGGACCACAGCAGTTCTTCCTCTCAAACTGCTGTTCAACCGATAGGTGGAGCTGCTGGTTTCCCTCCTGCAGTTTCAGAACTAGTGGGTTGTGATGTTCAAGGTGCGCCTCATCACTGCTGCTCCTCATCTGTCCACATATACAGCTCCTGATTTCATCACCTAGTTTAGAAAAAAAGAAATACATTTAGAAAAGAGCTGGATTTTTTTGTCTCCTCCTTACAAATGAAAAATGCACAAAAAGAAAGAAAAAGTTTGCATAAACATCCATTTGAACATCCATGAAAAATTAGGTGAACCTTAATCAGTTTCCAAGAAACAGAACAGATTAATTAGAGCGGCTAATGAAAAAATGAGATTACACAAACGATGGAAAATCGACACCGAACAATTTCTAATGTTGTCAGTTCTATTTGCAACAGAATAGAAACCCTTTTCGAGATTAATATGATTACAAAGCACAGACACAAGGAGGAGCACATCTTACATCAGCCACGCATCGCAGCAGTATAAGCAGACATGCACATCAGCGCCCTCTGCACTGTGGTGAGTTTAAGTACCTTCGGACAGATTCATGCACAGGTTTGAATGTTTGCAAAACAACTATTTACTCTGAATTTGATTAAATTAAATAATCTCAAACCAAACAGCTGTTGCATTGCACAACTTACCTTAGATTGGACAATTTTTGCAAAATTGTTGGCAAATAAAGAGATCCAACACAAGGTAGATATTAAATTCATGTGTCATTTGTTCATTCGTTTTTAAATTTAAAATAAAAATGAAAAAATGAATAGTTTTTTTCATTTTTCATCTTAAAATAAAAAATTGTTTTTTCGTTTCTTGATTTGCGTATTAAATCGAAAATGGAGCAAACGGATAATAATCCGGAAAATAATGGATAACAATGTGTTTGTTCGGTTTTTGATATAATACGCAAATTGGAAAATTAAAAAAAGATTTGTTTGTCATTATTGATTTTCAGATGAAAAATAATTCGTTTTTTGTTTTTTCATTTTTTTACATTTTAAATTGAAAAAAGAATAAACGAATGATACACGAATTGACTTTATTCTCAAGAACCGGGTGGTTGTCCACCTCTGACCCTTCCTACAAAAGACAGCTTCCTGGGTATATCATGAAAGCTTTTCTTATTTTTTTTTTTTTATTGAAAAACTACAACACTACATGGCTTGACATTATAAAATAGAGTTTTTGAGTTATTTCAAACAAACAGAGGGGGCAATTGCAGCATCAAACAACAAACATAACACTAATAAAACAAATATAGATCTGAGCAAAGTGAGGCAAACAACAAATAGTGTTTTCACATAACTACAGACATGAAATGGGAGTTTTTAGTCCATCATATATTGCTATTATATTTGGATCCTTAAGGAGCTTCAGTAATTAAACCTTCATAAAGGATTAGCAAATGCTAATAAATGTCTTCATGAGCAGCTTATTTTAACTTGTGAGTGATTTGTAAAACATCTACATATGCTTATAAATGTCTTAAAAGCAGCTTAATACCAGATTACTAATGCTTGTTAGTGTCTTATAAGTAGATTATTAAGAAATCTTTTAATGTCTTCATAAGCAATTTATTTAAGACATTTATAAATGCTAATTAATGTATTAATAAGCAGTTTAATTACACCTGATTGAAGCTTGTTAATGTCTTATAAGTAGTTTGTTAGGGACACTTACTATAAAGCATTACCAGCATTTTTTGTCTGCTCCTGATTTACATTATTTAAATATAGAAATACTTAGAAATGCAGTGTTGATCTGAATTTTCTTCATAAATGTCCTCAATCATCAGAACAATGCTACAAAAACAGGTTACAAACACCAAAAAATAATAATTATCAGAGTGGGTCTTTAAAATGTAATGTATGACACAAGTTCCAAAAAGTTTTTTTGTGTATGCCATATGAGCTTAAAGACAAAGAATACACACCTACAAGAGCTTTAGTCAAAAAATGCACCATATTTTAGAACCTAAAAAAACATTGAATGAGAAGAACCTGCTTAAGCAGCTGGAGTTTGAACAGCACCTTCTACCACGTGAATGAAACATGGATCACAGGTTCCTCAGGCTTTCCTCTGAGGTTGAAGATGACAGATTATCCGTTACTGTCTTTTAAAAAAAGGAAGAAGAAGAACAAATGAAACGTCTTCTTTACAGACTTGTTGAACTGTTCATTGCTGTCTTTCTGATCAAATTTTCTTAGGCAAGGCAGAAAGCTGCCTCACTCAAACACTGACTGTTTAGCTCTTCTGTACCACTGACTGTGCACTTGAGCAAGGCACAGAGGCTAACCAATGTACTAAACTGCCCTTGTTCTGTCTTTGTGCTTCACATGTACCATGTGTGCTGTGTGTGTCTGTGTGTGTATCCAGGCTGTCTGTTTGTGTTGTCTGATCAGTGTGTCATTGTGTGCCCCCTCTCCCTCCCCCTCCTGCTGCCAGTCACCCCTGAGGCGATCGGCTTCCTGTCCGCCGTGGGCGTCTTCATCGTGGCGTTGGCTATCCTCTTCCTCTTCATCAACAAGAAGTTGTGCTTTTCCCGTGTCGGCGGGTTGCCCTGCTTGGAGCAACATGGCCGCCACAAGAGTAGACGCCAGGGAGTCCTTCAGGGTCTCGGTGAGTGACTGAAGAGATCCTCTCAGGGCTTCTTCTGTCTCTGGTTCAGTTTGCAATAAACTTCACCTGATTTGGTTTTTAACCTCACAACAGGATACAGCAGGTGAAGTTTTTAGAAGATGAGTTCACCATTAGCTGGTATTCTTTAATGAGAGGCAGTGCAGCATATTGCTATTACATTTCTGAAACTGTAAATTTCACAAAACAAGGGTCCAGAATATTTTTTTTTCTGGTTCTTGATTTATAGTCATTTTAACTTGACTTGCTTCATTAAACTTAACATAAAACATAAACTGACATACTTTATTTCTTGGACATATACTCAGGAATCTAGCTTGATCACACTAGAAGACGCCTTCCGCACAGGCAGGCTTGAGAAGAAACAAAGATAAAACATGGAGACCTGAAGAAATAGGCCAGAAGGTTCTGTGACGGACCCAAGTGCAGGAGACATTGATGCATGATGGACAGTAAATCAACTTTGAAACATGCGTGGAGGAAAAAGGTATTTGAAAGCTTACTGATTTTGTAGGTTTTCCCAATAAAATTAAAACAGTGTCATCCCAATGGTAGGATCCTTTGAACAATGAGACATATAAAATCCCAAAGAAAATAAAGAAATCCACTTTAAAGAGTTTATATACATTTATTTGCATTTCACTGAGGGAAATAAGTATTTGAACTTTCTTGCTGGAAAGACTTGGTCCTTTGTGGTAAAACCCTAATTAGCAGCACTGAGGTCAGAGGTTTCTTGTAACTGAAAATCAGGTTTCTGCATATATCAGGATGAATTTCGGCCCACTCTTTTTTACAGAGAAGGAGGTTCTCACTCAGGATTTAAACTGATAGAAAAGAATGCAGAAAAACTACGCCAAAGTATGATGTTTCCACCTCTGTGCTTGACAGTGTGGATAGTGTTCTTGGGGTCATTTGCAGCATTTCTCTTCCTCTAAACGCGATGGGTTGCATTGATACCAAATGGCTCAATTTTGGCCTGAAATTCCACAGCACCGTCTCCCAATTACTCTCTAAATCACGAAGGTGTTCATTCACAAACTTAAGGCGGGTCTGCGCATTTGGCTTCTTAAGCAGGGCTACTTTGCAAGCACCATAAGATGTCTTCCCAATGGGTTTCTTGGTGACTGTGGTCCCAACTGATTTACGATCATCAACCAACTCCTGCCGTGTTTTTTAGGCGTATTTCTCACTGTTCTCACGATCATGAAAAATCCACCTAATCAGATCTGGTTTGGAGCCCCACCCCGGTGTTTTAAGTGGACAACAAGAAGTGGCGGTACTCTCTTTTATGGAAGGCGAAACATAAAATTTAGAGAATCTTGAATGTAAAATTTGATTTTTAAAAAGCCCTTTTTTCTATTCGTCATAATATGAAATAGGAAAGAGGGAGCTCAAGTCAAGCCTATAAATAAATGTAGTCATACATTAACTGTGTACATACAATTATTTTAAATGGGTGTACAATTACAACATTGATTTTCATTTGATTTAAGATCAAGCAAACGTGACCTAACAACAGTGTAACAAAAACTAACATTTTCTTGAAATGGAAAAACTAAGTGATGCTGTAATTAAATGAAATGTGCTGATCAAAAGAATGTTAAAATATACATCAAATAAATATACATGAAACTAAAAATTAATTATGGCCTGCAGCAGCAGAGTCCTCCTGCCTGCAAGGACCATATTGTTTTTACACTGACCAATAAAATCAAAAAAGCCCTTTAAAAGACCTCAAAGTAAAGGCCTAAGCCCAAACAGACCTGACCAGTGTGTAGTACAAGACAAAATTCACACATTGACACAGTCACTCCCAGGCGTATATTTTTTTTTCTATATTGTTTCTGGAATGTTTATTATTATTCTCTGTCTTTCTAACGACACCTGATTGCCATGACGCACGCCACATACCGGAAAACTCACAAAAATTTCCACACACCTAGAGAAAATTGTTATTTTTTTTAAGTGAATGAACACCCCCTCCCCCGACGATGACGTCACGGCGAGCGATACCACCAAAAAAACAAATGGGCCGAAATTTGCTTATGAGGCAAAAAAAAAAAAAAAAAATCGAAATACGCAAACGAAACCAAAACACACGTGTTGGAGATTTCCAGGACAGATTTTGAAATTATTATGGGGGGGCCACACGACCCACGCCTTGGCGGCCATTTTGTAGCAAAGTGAACATTTGGCAACTTTTGCGCTTTTCAATATGGGAAAAACGACACTTTGGTTCTTCCGATTTTTATGAAACTTCACACATATGCCGCCAGCCGGAGTCTACAACCACCACAGAAGTTTTGTTGACCTTTGACCTCGGGAAAAGGCAGCCATCTTGAAGTAGAAAAAAGCACTTTTAGTACAAGCTTCAAACGAAAACTCTAGGGATTTTCATGGATCGTCTTGTAACTTCTCGAGCATCATTGGCCAGGAACTATCGACTATTGCGGCTATTTTTTTCAAAATCTGACATTTGGAGATTTTCAAGTACGTGAAAACAGACCTTTTGTTTTGCCAATTTTAACGAAATTTCAAACTCATGCCGCTAGCGCAAGTCTACAGCAACCCCTAGAGTTTTGTCGACCTTTGACCTTGGGAAGAGGCCGCCATCTTGAATTTTCAAAAAAAGCGTATTTAGTACAAGCCACAAACTAAAACTCGTCCTTGGGATTTTGATCAATCCTCTTGTAACTTCTTGGGCATCAATGGGAAGACATTGCAAACAAAATGTTGGAATTAGTAGTAGTAGATTTTGAACAGCGTGCGCGTGGCAAGCTCGCAAAAGTGGCGTAGTCTTAATACTCTGCCATTTTTTGACGGATTCTTGTGAAAATTTAATATGTTGAGCCCTGACTAGAACTGGACATGATGTAATAGGACTGGAAACGAACATATTAGGAATGTGAGCGTGGCTAGCGAATAACCTTTGTTGCTAAGGACACTCAAAAGTTTGCTCATTCTTCTGAAACGTATGTCTATCTGTTCGGTAACTTGAGGCGACTAATACATAAAATGGTCTTTATGGTGATAAAACCAACATTTGTGCTTTTTTCATCAATTACTCACATAAAGCTCAGGCCAGCCTTACAGAAAGTGAAAGGTGGGAGTCAGGGGTACGTTGTGGCTGCTTTACAAGTGTGACAGGGTCAATGGTAGCCTGCGAGGGCGGTGGCGCTTAGAGCAGGGCACCGAGGGCGACGGGTAGCGCCTGCAGGCCATCCAACACCGCTCGCGGCTTTAATTTACTTTCACTTTTGTTAAACTTGTTTAAACATGCAGAACATTTAAGAGAAATTCCAAATACATTTTTTCTGTCCTGTAAAAGATTCTAAATAAATTAAAAATGAACCAGACCATGCCAAATAAAAAACAGCAAACACAATATCAGTCATTGTTCTACGTCTTTCTTTTTAGTAAAGGCTCCAACAGGTCTTAGGTCTTTCTTGCACTTGAGGCTTCACAAGTTAACTTTTAAAGACAACAATCAAACGCGGAACCACAGATGATTTTTGATGCATGTACTTATGAGTTCCTTTTGTTGCATAAATGCAAATGTGTGTCTGATTTTTAGCATTGAAATCTAAACGATTATCAATATATAAAATAAAATAAAAAAATGTTCCAAGAAAAGTAATTTCTAATGATGAAGTTATCTGAAGGATGTTGATTTCAATGAACACAACCATTTGTAAAAATACAAATCTTCTTTATTTTTCATCAGTGATTCAATATTTGCAGAAAGAGTTATAAAATACACAGATTTCCTTCACTGAGCTCCAGCCGTTTCTTTACAGCATCACTTTGAAATATAAGAACTCTATGGACACTGTTCCCACAATCCATTGTTTTGTAGTCATCCTGTTGCACTTGCCTAAGTAGGGCCCTTGCACCCACCACTTTCTCCTGATATCTTTATGATAATTGGCATGTGATGTTGGAGTGAAAAACTAACTAGCATACACTGTGCACCAGTAGATCTGCGCAGCGCTGTGTCCAACACGCCGAATTTGTAATGAAGGTCACGCTCACATTGGGCCTGCCTTCAGATCCGTCTGCGCAAGAAATTGTGGGATACCACTCCTTTTGTTTGGTTGGTTGGATTGGGGTTTAAGTGTGGGTTTTTGTCTATGTGTTTTGTTGTCTGGCTGTTTTACTTTGTTTGGCCCTTAGTTATTTTACCCTGTTATGTCTATTTCTTTCTGTACCATGAGAGAGACGGAGGTAGAGGATGCTCACCACCTTGTGTTGATCACCATTGTGCGTGCGCAACACAAAGTTAATGTGTCTGTCAACGTATTTATTGGTTGGGTGTGTTGATGTTGAATGTTAGACTCTGCGATCAGGTGAACAAAGAAAAACTTTAACACCCCCCCCCCAAAAAAAATCATCAATCCTCCAATCATCACAGTAATGACGTCCTTCTGGTCTCGCAAGAATAATAGTCACACTGAAAGTCTGGAGTCCAGTTTGACTGTTTGGGAGTACTGCCGTTGTCGCGGGACAACCCGGGATCATACAGTTGAACTGAACATGTCGCCCGCAGCACATTTGGACAAGCTCTCTTTGAATTACCGTAATTTCTTAATAGTTTGCTCCATTTGAAAAATTCCAAAAGTTTCTGAAAGCTGAAACATTGCGCTTTACTGTCAATATCAGGTCATTATGGTAACCTTACTCAGAAGCCCGCGAGCAGCTCCTTTGTTTACCGGGAAGACAGAGAGCGGTGGAGAGATACAGAAAGCCGTGCAGTCAAAGAGCGCTTTCACAACAGCGAAAAAAAGAAGAAAAATACCAGCAAGATGATCCTCCAGGGTAATAAAACCTCCATGATGTTCAGAGAGATTTTGAGACTGAGGGAGCAACAGAGGGAGTTACTGCTCGTGAGAAAAGGTAACGTTTGAGGAGCTCTATTTCCTGGTTGTTTTTCTGGATGAATCAGGGCCTCGTTAGCTAGTTTTTACTCTGAAACACTTAACTGTATGAGACAAATGTAATCTAATGTAAGTTACCTTATTTTTGACTTATACGTTATCTTATAATATGAGCATATACTTACGTTTGATCAGGAACAGCTATGCTGTCAAATCATAATAAATTAATCCTATTTTCCTTCAAGTTTCCTGTGTCCTGTGAGAGCATGTGGCCTGGAGCTGATGAGCTGCTAAAGGGCCAAAGAGGGAGAAAACGTGAGGATGCTGGAAGTTCTGGTGATGTGGTCAGAGACCAAAGCTGCTCACCACATCAACAAAGGTGGAAGACAGATGCAGAGCCTGATGGTGGAGACCCTCACCCACTGAGGTTCAACCCCAGACACATCCCACGTGTCCAACCACCTCTAAATACAGGAAACCCATCCCCTGCTGAAATCGTTTCCCACTGATGGTAGAAACTCTGCACCAGGAGCACTCCCTAGAAGTGTGAGACTTATGATATGGACCTGTGTCTGCAGCCAGACAGAAACTGTCATTGGCAGCCCAAAGCCAAGGCTTTTGAGGAGCCAAGGAGGACAGAACTGCCCTGCTTTACCAAAATCCGCCTTTACATATTTTACATTTTATGCACTGTTATTGCACATTTAGAGACAAAGATATAGAAATGTTGTTGTAAATAGTTCTTTATTTGTCTAATTGAAACTTTTAACATGCAAAACCTATTTTTTCACAAAAAACTTTGAAAATCAATTTTGATTTTGTGTTATAGTTCTATTTAAATTATTACACTCTTATAACATGGGGTCAATTGTGAAATAATGATAGATATTGAGAATTTCATGTTTTCTGAGAAAATGACCAAAAGCACACATTTACAGGACATTATCTGACCCTTTTAGAGTCAAAATTAGCAGAAAAGTCCAGGTGGACATTTTGAGGCTTTAGGTGTTAGTATCAAATGATTCAATTAGCCAGCCAGAAATGCTCTGAATTTATATAGGTATTACAATGTATTTTTGGAAATTATAGGGAAATTAGTCTAATTTTTCTTTTATATTCTAGAAGGAAAAACAAACTGTTAAAGTTATTATTTGTTAGTTGATCCATGTTTTTTTTTCCTTTTTGTATCTTTATTGATAATAAGGATACAACGTTTTGCAGATATACTCTTAATTTGAGCAATGTGGCTTATGATAGTTGCAGCAGAAAGTTGCAGGGGGGGGCACGAAAGAGTAAGTTCTTCAAAGGGAAGATAATTGAGAAGCACTGCCTTAACCCTAGCTTCTTTGCTGATGGTCTTTTAGTCCATTCCATTCTTATACTTATGCAGAATCTTATCCCTTCAATCCACTGAAAGATCTAAACATGACTAACCCAAAGCCTTAAAACAGAGAGAAACGCCTCTGTATGTGTGAGTGGATGAGGTGGTGTGTAAATACTTTCCAGCTGCTGCTTTTCTACTACAACCAATGAAAATATTGTACATGTTTTGTACAAGTAAAAGAAGAACAAACCTGAGGTTAGGAGACTTTCTGTCTGTGTGTGAATTTCGTCTTCTAAGCTATCCCTATCTTTTCTCGTGAATATCCTACAACCTGGATGACGGATTTAACCCAAAGATCCTCCAGGTTACTCAAAATGTATAATCCTTCTCATGCGTGACTCATATGATTCCTGAAAACTTCACCTAATTAAAAGGTTCTAGCCCTAAAGGAAGACCTCCAAACTCTCTGGGTGATGGTTCCACACTCTGATGGGTCCAGAATTTGTAGTATTTCATTTCTGTGATCCTGTCTGAGAAATATAAAACTGGGTTAAAAACTTCAAAAAAAGAAACATTTCCTTAAATTTAACAATTCCACCTGTGTACCACACAGACTTTCTTTCCTTAAGAGTGGCATTTAAATTCAGTTAACTTTTATTGAAAATATATATTTTTTATAAATTTATTGACAAATGCAGTCAAATGTTTACTTCACACAGAAAACATTGAGGAACCGGATCTAAATCTGCATAATATTTGATTTGTTGGTGGAGTCTGCGTCAAACTGTGAGCAAACAGTCAGCAGGCTTGTTGCCGTCTCACCTGAGAGCAGGTGAGCTCTCTTTCATACCTGCTGGATCCTTTGACAAACAGAAAGTTCGTTTGTGATTCTCCATTGGAGACTCAAAGGTAAAGAGTTTCTTCTCAAAAATAATTTGTTGAAGCGATAAATAGGGTTTTTAATGTACAAATTCAGTTAGGGATGAAGGTGATCAACATTCAACAGTGTTTGAGAAACCTTTTCATTTCAGCTAATGAAACACTGCATTCTGAAACAGCAAGGAACTTCATTATTGTTGTTTGTGTTTAACCTATACTTTTCTGTGTAATATTAGGGACAGACACTTAAATGTACATTAGTGTGTTACATTATGCAGGTGGGCAGTGTTGGGGGTAACAGATTACAAAGTAACGATTATCCCTGTAATTTAATTTATTTTGTCAGTAACGGAGTAACGTAACGAATTACAGTTCAAATTTCAGTAATTAATTACAGTTACTGGACTATAGAAACCCTTGTTACTTCATTACTTAGGTTTTGTAGGCTCTGACATTTTCTCTGTAAGACGAAAACGCATATCAACTTAAAACAGAGCTGATTAGTTGGTGCATACGCGCACGCCTGTGCGTGCAGCGTCGGGGATCAGTCAAAGTACAGAAATGGCCTCTTTGCTGCAGTCAAGGTTCTTTCCAAACTGGATCAAAGACGACACGAAAAGAGACGCTGTCCTGAAAGGAGTCCTGTCATCTCAGCAGAGCAGAGATCCGCCTCGTGTCTGTTACGAATGAAATGACTCTAAAGCCGCTCTTTTGTGTGTAAGACAAGAGTCCACTCCTTCCTGGGACTCGGAGACGATTATTTCTTTATTAATTCACCCTTAGTT
Organism: Adrianichthys oophorus; assembly: GCA_036245035.1. NCBI lineage: Eukaryota > Metazoa > Chordata > Actinopteri > Beloniformes > Adrianichthyidae > Adrianichthys > Adrianichthys oophorus. The sequence continues at coordinate 7,272,947 of BSAI01000101.1, forward strand.
TTTCTCTATAAGCTGCACGCGACTGATCAATATGAGTTTGAGCTCAATGCGCTCTGCGGGGGCAGGTGGGGTGCATAGTTTTGTACCATTTAATAGTTCTTTTGAGTTTTCAAAAAACTGGCTTGGTTGCAGATTTGATAGAGATGAATATGATGTAACAGGATTTTCCACATCTGACTTTGAGCTGTAGCATAGACCACATATGTTGTAACTGTAACTTATTTTGTGTCATTTTTTACACTGTTGTCTGAATTCAAATGAAGCCAGGTTATGTCTTCTTGAACTATGTTCATACTTTGCACAAGGTTATTGCTTTAAAAATTTAGTTTTTTATTATTTATTTTATTTTTTAACCTTTATTTAACCAGATTGAGATGAAAAAAATATTTTTCAAAGGAGCCCTGTTAAATAAAAGACAAGAGGATCTTGTTTGTGTGAAGCTGTTTTTACCTTGAGAATTTGTATGAGTGGAAAAAAAGTAAAGTAAAGTAACGAGTAGTGAAATACTTTTTCAAATGAGTAATGAATAAAGTACTTTCATTACTGTTTTGATCCATTAATTAAGTAAAGTAATCAGTTACTTTTTAGAAGTCTTACCCAACACTGCATGTGGGTTATATTACAAAGCTTTAGACACACTTGAAAACATTAGAATTTTGTGGAAAAAATACAACTATTTGTTTTCAGTTTAAAAAAGTCATATTTTTTTTACTAAAGTATTACTCATTAATATTTCAAGTCTTCATGTTTAGTACATTAGATTGAAAACACACTCTTCTGTGTCTCTCTGGTCTGAGGCAGTCAGCCATACAATCACAGGCTAGGATAGACCAAACATATTGTAACAAACATGTGGAATAATTTTTGGACTGTGGGAGGAAGCCACAGACCCATCAGGGGTCTGCAACCTGACCACCAGACTCAAATGCGGCTATTTTATCCCTCCATTGTGGCTCTTTGCTTTTAGAGAAAAATGTTCAGGAGTTCAATGAATAAAGGGGTTGTAGTTCTTAATTTGTTTATTATTAGTTTATTGAGTTTTGTAGTAATTTATTTAAAAAATGTTTGAATAAGTTCAACGCACATATTCTGATCTTCTGCACAACAGTGTCTAATTGCTGTTCAGAGGCTATGTCCTTCAAGTTTACAATTGCATTTAAATGGATAGTTTTTAAAAATGGATTATATCTTGATGTTGTCGTGTTTATATCTGATGGTAAGATAGATTAGATAGTCTTTTCTTAAAATTATTTACACTTTTAATTCAAGTAAATTTGCAGCAGCAGAAGGATCTTATCTGAAACAAGGTGTATTTTCTTTTGAAAGGAACTTGTTTGTGCTCCTGCCAGGTGAGCAGACTAAGTAGGGAAAGGGAGAAGCGCAGCAGCAAGATGCAACAGTATGTGTGACATTGTTTCTGCAGAGCGGCAGCAGTTCATCAGAAATTCACCTCTGAGTTGTGGGTTGGACCATTGTTGCAAAGCAAGCCCTCTCCTCCTAGTTGCTAGGAGCTTGGAGGAGGAAACTTGTGGCCCGCTCAGCATATTTTCTACATCACAAATACAACATTTTCCAAACAGCATTTTTTTTGTCTGCTCCTGATTCACAACAAATTGAATAAAGAAATACTTTAAAATGCTGTTTTGAACTTTTTTTAAACACTGCTCAAAAAAATAAAAATGAACCCTACAAAAACACATCTTATACCTGAATGAAGAAAATAATCTTTTACATTTTTATTCTTTACATAGTTGCACAGGTTGACAATGCAACCGAACAAAAATTATTAATAGAGATTAAATGTACTAGCCAGTGTTGGGTGAGTTACTTCTAAAAAGTAATTGATTACTTTACTTTGTTACTGGATTAAAATTATTATGAAATTACTTTATTCATTACTCATTTGAAAAAGTAATTCACTACTGGTTATTTTACTTTACTTTTTTCCACTCATACAAATTCTCAAGGTAAAAACAGCTTCACATAAACAAGATCCTCTTGTCCTCAAATGTCCGAGTCCTCCTGTTGGTGTGATAGCATCTCACCGTTACTGTGAGATACTTCCTTACTTACACAGTTACTTACTTACAGTTCTTTACTTTGTTTGTGTTGCGAGGGTCTGGCTGGAAGCAATTTTGAGAGACAAGATGACCCAAGAAAACAACATGGTCTCTGGCAAAATGACATTTGTTGGGGTTCAGTCTCAGACCTGCCCCCTGTATTCTAGACAAAACCTCGTCCAGATGTTGCAGGTGGTCCTCAAAAGTGTGGCTGTAAATCAGTATATCATCTAAATACACCATGCAAATGTGCCAGGGGAGGCCCCTCAGCACCAGTTCCATCATGCGCTGAAAGGTGGCTGGTGAATTGGTCAGGCCCATGGGCATGGCTCTCCACTGATACAGACCCCTGCCTGTCGTGAAAGCCGTCTTCTCCCTGTCCTCCTCAGCCACCTCAAACTGCCAGTAGCCATTTGAAAACTCCAGAGTATCAAGGCTATTATCGACTCGGGGGAGAGGGTGTGAGTCTTTGATTGTCACTGAATTGAGACGGCGAAAATCAATACAAAATCTCCACGGTGACAGGGAGGGCTGAGGGCTGGAACTGGATAGTGTGTACATCAGAGGAGGAGAGAGATGGTGTAACATCAACCCTATCCAATGGGTACAGCTCACCCATATGCAGCCCCTGTTTCAGTTCCACTGCGGTCCCCTTTGGGTTAAGGACCCGAGCGACGGTGACTCTGTCTTTAACTGTCGTCACCGCATGAGCCACCACCAGTCCAGTTGCGTCTGGAACATTAGGCTCCAGATAGCCCTCAAAGTCATAATTCAGCAGACCTGCACCCGCTGCCGAAGACACAACCACCGGGACCAAGGCCTCACTCAGGGGCGGAATCGACCTGCTTTCAGCCACCGACACATTGCAGCATATAGGAGCTAATTCTCCCCCTCGCAGCAGGGGGACGTTGACATCCCATAACTGGAGCACACCACGACTCAGGTCCAGCAGGGCAGGGTGCTTGGTCAGAAAGTCCAGACCTAGCAACACAGCCTGCGTGGACTCACGCAGCACATAGAAAGTGTGTTGCCAACAGGTGGGCCCTAAACGAAAGCTCACTGTGATGGTGCCCAAAGTGTCCAACATCTGTCCATTAACTGCACGTGAATCAATGTAGTTTTTCCTGAGGGGTCGACTCTGTAGAACAGGAACAGACATACGAAAATCTGCGCTAATCAACGATACAGACGCACCCGAGTCCACCAGAATAGAGACCTCTGTGCCCTCAACCACCCCTCTAATGTAAGAGGTAGGGTGATTCACATTTGACTCAGGGTCAGACTCAGGTGGACTAAAGTCCTGATAAAAGGGGCCCCTAGAAAGTGGAGCTGGAGTCTGGGCCTCGACACCAGCTACTGATAGTTTCCCTGATGGTTGCTGTCAGATCCTCCCACATGTGCGCTCCCCGCCTGTGGCAGGAAGCGTACACCCCGGCTCCTGTGCTCTCCCTCTTGTGGAGCACGCCATCCGGGGCTGGGGCTTCTACCCCCAGATGGCCTGCGGCTGGGCGTTGCCCTTGAACTTTGCTGTCGGCTGGCAGAGTGGGGGTCCCCTTGATATTGCAATGTCTCACGGTCTGGCGAGCGACCCTGATATCCATCCCAGGGTGCTCTCACCTGGCATCCCCTTTCTCCACAGGTGCAGCCACAGCGGTCACGGGAGGAAAAACGGGGCCGCCGCTCTCCTTTATCCGAAACATAGTCCCTTAGTCTTTTGTTGTCATTATACAATTCCTTCATTTCCATTCTCATGTGGCGCATTTCATCTGTTAATTTATCCAAAACTTTCTCAAGACCATCTGTAACTGACACAGACTGCACAGGTAATCCTGTCCCACTGGCATGCGCGCCGCCATGAGTACTCATACAGTCCCTCTGCAGAGCTTCTCTTGCGTTCTCGCACCTTTCAGCGATGATCAGGGCTTCCTCCACATCCGTGGCCCCCTGCTCCAGGCACTTGGCCTTCAAAGCGGGATCGAGACCAGCGAGGAAGCGTCTGAATATTTCCACTCTCTGCGCCGCCGTCTCGTACTCCGGGAACGCTTCCGCCACCAGCCGCTGCACATCGGCCGCGTAAACCTCCAAGCTTTCACCGGGAGCTCTGGTCCGAGCTGACAGGCTGGCTCTAAAACGATCCATAAATTGTCTCTGTCCAAACGCAGCACCAAGTCTCTCTTTTGCGGCATTGTAATCCGATTTAATCGCATCGGGAAGGCTGTCCCACAAAGGGAAAGCAGACTTGCTCAGGCGCGTCGGGAGGATTTTGGCCAGCTCATCATCGCCGTGACCGCCATGTCCCACCATGGCTCTGACGGCCACCTCCAGCTGTCTCGGCCAGCCAAGGAACCCCTGGCTCTCGTCACCAGCGAATGAAGGGGGCAGGTCCACTTTGACGTGCCGGGACGGAGAGTCGGCGAATCGGTGCATACTTGTCTTAAAAGGGTCCTCGTCCCCACACCACATGCTACCGGCGGGAACTTCAAGCTGCACTAGCAGTAGCTGGGAGCTAAACTAGTGGAGTTCGGAAAAACTTCAGGCTAATTGACGTCCAAACTCACTATTCCGAAAAAAAACTGAGAAAAAAAATTACATAGCAGTAATAAATGACGAAATAATCCCACCGCTGCCACCAGTGTAACCAAGCGAAGGGGAGGTTCACTTGTCTGCGTAAAATAAATGACACCAGACAACGAGGCCGCCATTCGATTTCTTTATTTTTTTTCTCCTCAACATTCTACAGAACTCCTTCCTGTGGCTGAACTTGCCACCCTCTCTTGGATTCTACGGTAACCGGGAGGGACACACCTCTCCCAAAATAAAAGACCCGAAGTTAGTTGCATTCCTTTTTTCCTTTAATTGTAGATTGAAGTTTACATTCTCTCTGTGTGGGTTTAAAGCCTGTGAGTGTGGTTCGACAACAGAATAAAGAAACAATACAATTATGGTAAACCAAATGGAAGAATCAAGCCCAAATATTAGCAGGTATTGTAGCAATATGCTAAATCTAATAAAAATTAGCTTAGCTTATGAAGTTAACAGAAAATGCCCACACCAATAAATAAACAGATTTTTCCCTCTACAAAAACCAGAAACTTGGCTCACCGCTCTCATGGACGCACACTTGAGCTCATAAACCAAACTGCTCTTGAAACATTACGTTTGCTGTTCTGTTTTACTTTCGTTTTCAACTTATAATTTTATATATTGACAAAAAAACGGCCGCGCCCCCTAGTGGCGAGTTTGAGAACAATGCTTCAGTGCAATCTTCAGAACAGTTGTTTTAAACTAATCTGTATTTTCTTTTCATCTTACAGAGAAAATGTCAGAGCCTACAAAACCAAAGTAACGAAGTAACGAGGGTTTCTATAGTCCAGTAACTGTAATTAATTACCGAAATTTGAACTGTAATTCGTTACTTTACACCGTTACTGAAAAAAGTAATTAAATTACAGTAATAATCGTTACTTTGTAATCTGTTACCCCCAACACTGGTACTATCTTATGGAAGTCTGGATGTGAAATCATACCCAAAATTAAAGTAGAAAAAGACACTACAGGCTGATCTAACTTGGATATAATGTCTTTGAAATAAGTCAAAATGAGGTAGTGCTCGTATGACTTCCCTGCAGTGCTTGGGCTTGCTTCTGATGAGGCGGCGGATGGTCTGATGCAGGTCTGGGGAACGGGCGGGCCAGTCCATTACCTTCGTCTAGCAGAAACTGCTGACAAACTCCAAACACGAGGTCTAGCATTGTCTTGCATTATTAGAACCCAGAGCCAATCACATCAGCATTTTGGTTTCATCTCGGTACCTAATGGCAGGTAGGAGTTGTGCTCACAGCTCAACGCTGTGCAAGACGTTTGGCATTGGCTAAAGAACACCAAGATTGGTAAATTTGCCTTTGGCACCCTGTGCTCTTCACAGATGAAAGCAGCTTCACACTAAGCACGCGTGACAGACGAGACAGTCTGGAGAGACGGTGGGGAATATTCTGTTGCCTTCAACATCATCCAACACGACCAGTTTGACTGTGGGTCAGTAATGGTTTGGGGTGACATTTCTTTGGAGAGCCGCACAGCTCGCTCTCCAAATGCTCCTGCTCATCAGAGGTAGCCTGACTGTGGACGTGGGGCCCAATTTGAGCAGACACCTGCACATTTGTAGAGTTCTGGAGGTCATTTTGCAGGGCTCTGGCAGTGCTCCTCCTGTTTCTATTTGCACAAAGGAGGAGGCAGTGGTCCTGATGAAAGGTTCTTGCCGTCCCATAGCCTCCTCCACATCTCCTGATGTACCGGTCTGTCTCCTGGTAGCCTCTCTATGCTCTGGAGACTACGCTGACATACACAGCAAACCTTCTTGCCACAGCTCGCATTGATGCCGTCCTGGATGAGTTGCACTACCTGGGCCACTTTTGTGGGTTGTAGATGCCATCTCATGGTGCCACTGGAATGACAACACTGTCGGTACTCAAAAGTTATCAAAACCTCAGCCAGAGAAGGGCGGAGAAGTTGTCTGTGGTCACCACTTGCAGAACCACTCCTTTCCACCTGTTGTCTATGCCACTTGCACAAAAACATGTGAAAATGATTGTCAGTCAGTATTGCTTCCTAATTGGACAGTTTGATGACACAGAAGTGTGATTGACTTAGAGTAAAATTGAGTTGTTTAGGTTTTCCCTTTTTTGAGCAATGTACATGTCCTCCATAAGGAGAAAAATGCTACAAGAACATGTCAATAACACCATTTTCATCAAAGTGAGTTTTTATCTCACCTGATCTTTTTTGTAGATGGTTATCTTGGAATTTTCCTCTCTGCTAACCATTTAACCAGATTATGAGAACATAAAAACTACAGAACCAAAGTTCTTACACTCAAACATGTCAGTTTTTCCACATCTCTGTCTGCTTGTGCTGTTCTCCTTCCAGTGAGCAGCTATGATTACGACAGTGAGGCTGCCTCCAGCTCCTCCGACAGTGAAGACGAGATCCTGAAGCAGTTTGAGATCTCTATATCTCGCTCACAGAGTCTTCATGTGGCAGCAGCAAGCGGCACTCCGGAAACATCCCATCAGACTGATCTGGCGCTGAGCCGGCGCCACAAATTTATCCGTCTCTCAGAGCAGGAAGAGGGCAGCACCGAGCCGTCTGACTGTGAAGGTATCAAACCCAAAACACTGAATAAGTTAAAGGGATTTTACTTTTTTTAAAGAACTTTTTATTCTTGCTACTATTAAAAGTGTTTTTTTTTTGTACAAATGTGATTTTTTTTTTGTTGATTTTATTCTTCACAATGGCATCCTCAGCATGTGTTCGAATATTTTTTTATGTTAAACAAACCAGACAACTTCATCAGAACGCTTCACTCATGGGGGCATGGTTGCTCCGTGGCAACAGCCCTGCCCTAAACTCAGAGGTGAATTTCTGATAGACTCCTGCCGCTCTGCAGAAACTATGTCCTTGAAAACAACAATTTTTTTTTTCATTTTGGCTAAAATTGCATAATCATAGTTAAAATACCACTGGAAAAACTTATGGCAAGATAGATCGAAAGATGATTAGAATGGGACTTTAATGACTCAAATAATAATGCTTTAAAAGAGAATAAACCAGGAGTTCTTCCTGGGATCTGTTTATTTGCAAATTCAGCTTTCACACATACGCACACACATAAACACAACAACACAAAAGCTGATGAGTCAGTCGACCTATTTTTCTCCACTTAACTCTTTCATGATGCAGTACAGGAGATTTTTAATGCAGATTGCTTTTTAATGTCTGTGATTGCTGCAGACAGAAAGCTCCCCTGTAAATGCTTTAAAGTCCCTGATAGTCAGTCACACAGAACAAAATAAAGAGCAGATTTACTCTTTAAAATTTTTTTTCCTAAAGGTGCAACCCATGTTAAGACAGACTGAGCTTTTGAAAGACAGCCAATGAAGACCAGCAAAAACTGAATACATATGATATGAATAGATACCGTTTCTCATCAGAACTCTGAAGCGTTTTGGATCCAGTTTGTTCTGGAAAAGTATAATTTGCAAGACAGCGTGTTCCTCAGTTCACAAACCCAGCTTCACAAACCTGATTTACTGTATTAGATTTCTCAAATTGATTATAAAATAATGCTTTATTGGACTAGTGCCTCAAGTAAAACCTAACCTAAAATAAAATACAGACCAGAAGAAAAAATGGCAGCAACAGCAAGCATCAGAGCCATTTTCATTCTAAGAAAGCAGTCAAACAAAGAATTTAATCTTCCAGCTTATCATCATCATTCTTATTTGAGACAACTGTGTTGTAAAATTGGGCTATATAAATAAAATTGAATTTAATTATTTTAATTATCTCTTTTTGACCATGTTAAAGTTTAGTCTCTTGATGTAAAGCTTGATTTAATCATAACACCTGATACTTTAAGCAAACATCTCAGCCTCTAAACAAAGAAGTGAATTTAGAGAATGAAATCTATTAATTCCCTTAAAAAGAACTGAATGTTCTACTGCAGAGTTTTTGTAGGCACTCATGGTTGGCAGTAAACTCCCACTCATGCTGCTTCAAGCATTTGTAGACTTCTGCAAGAACTTAGTGATCACATTCAAACACTAGTCTGCTGTGCATTTCAGCTTTTATTTGTGTGCAGTCGGAAACATTGGAGACAGCAGGACTCATCTGGAATGCCTCATGGATTTCTTTGGGTCTGCTTTTGGTCATAGAATTAAAGCATTTTGACTATTTCATCTTCTCATTAAGGTTTTTCTTTTTCAGCATTGCCCCACAGTTATTGAATCAGTTCTTCCTCATTTTTTACTATGTTCAACAGTACCTACCTTTTCTAGTTTCTGTAAAAAAGAAAAAAACATTCAGATCACAAAACAAAATTTCCAGAAATCAAAGTGAAATGTTAAAAAATGAAACAAAGAAGAAACCAGTAAAGGTAAGTTCTGTGGGATATCACTGATTTGATGATGACGTTTGTCCATCATTTTAAATGAAATTTATTTGCCATGCTGGAATTGCTCTACACTGATCATGAAAACTTTTATTAGAATACAGACTCTGAAGACGCATTTGAAAAAAAAAGTCAAAATTAAAACATCATCAACATCATTCAGTGATGTCTAATAGTTCCTACCTTCCTACCGGTTTCTTATGTGTTTCGTTTTTTAATTTTATTTTGATTCCTGGAAATTACTTCTGTTTTCCAAAACATGTCATTTTTTTGAAATTGTGTTTTGTTTTCTGGAATTTTGTTTTAATTTATAAAATGTAATGCTGTTTTTTAAATTATTTGTTCTTGTTTGTTTTTTATATTGTTGTTGTAATCTTTAAAATGTTTTTAAGTTGAGTGATTTGTTGATGTGATTTGCACTTCAGGGCCACCTTATAAAATCCCTCCTGAAATTAATCAGCTGGGTGTGCAGGAAATGGTGTGTTTCTGTTTCCTGTTTATGGCTGAATGTTAATCTGCAGTGTTCTGCAGTGAACCGCCACCTGACAACAGGGTACCAGAGTGTGCCCCATCAATCACGCAGGAGTTTATTCACAGAAATGCCTCGGTTTTTGATAGAAACACAAAAGTGATTTGACAAGATCTCTGAAGAAGTCCAGGTCTATCAGAGTGACATTATAACCAACAGATTTTCGTTTTCCCGCTTTCAAACCTTCAGGGATTTCAGTAAAAGTGTCACTAAGCAACAAATATTTAAGGCAACCATCTGCGTAAAGGTAATGCAGAATGAGAACAGGAAATGCAAAAGAACAAGTCCAGGAAGAGATCCCTGGGGATCTCTAGAGTCTAAAGGCAAAGAGGTGGATTGTCTCCCAAACAGGCCTAAACCACTCTAAGCCCTCTGGGTGTTAGTGATCACTCTAAGATCTGGAGCTTCTGAGAAGCTTTTAAAACTGTACATGCAGGGAGTTATGGTCCAAAATAACTTGTTTGAATTCTGATTATCTTAAAATGTCTTTACAAGCATCAGACTCCTCAGAGTATAAATCATCTTCTGTAACTGGACAATGTTTTTCCATCTTCCTTTTTGTCAAAAGGTTCTAAAAGCTCCCTGACAGAAGTACCCTTCTGCCTTCTTTGTCTTCTTCCAGCAGAGGCAGAAGCGTCAGATCGGCAGACCATCCAGGATCCTCTCTGTGCAGTGGAGGGAAAAAGTGAGAAGATGTCGGCTCCACCTCCGAACAGTCCTGCTGCGGGCGCTGAGGGAAGTCCCATCCTGAGTACAACCCGACCAGCTGCAGAGGGGAGCGAGGACACCTCGGTGGATCAGGACCGCAACAAAGTCACAGACAGCTCATCCAACTGGGGCCCAGAGGTAATGCAAGTGTTACAAGATGATCACACACTTCCTGCCCTGTCCAATATGGAGAATGTGACGAGGAATGGGACAGAAGGATGTGTGACGGCATGGAGGGGTGTCTGATGTGACTGTTGCTGCAGGAAGGATGCAAGCAGTGGATGGAAAGTGATGACTACAGATGGAGTGAAGTAAAGCCTCTGCAGGACCACAAAACTTTAAACTCATGCTGATAGAGAACAAACGTTTCTGTTCTTTGTCTGTCTGGGGAAAGATCAAAGCTCCAATGAAACAGAAGTTTAAAAGCCTTCTCCTTCATTTCATCTGGTCCCTGCTAACAGGTTAGAGAGATTAACATTTGGGTTCTTCCCAATTTCAGTGACCATAGTTAAACTTTGTGCTGAAATCCAGATAGCCATCAACTTTGGTAAAATGTCTTATCTTTTTGGCTTAAATAGAGTTTTATAAAGCACATTTGTTGACGGAGCTGAAGGTTGGATGTGTGAGTCTGAGCCTCTGATCAGCAGGCTCAGTTACTATCAATATCAAAGCAGCAGAAACTGCAGACGTCCATACTGCCGCTTGACTAAGATGCTGTTCAGGAGGTTCTGCAGGAGCAGACGTCTGCAGAGAGAGATCAGAACCTGTGGCAGTTTCATGCAGAAATCTGACAGAAGAGCTTGATTAGTTTTCATTTAAAGAGAAAGCAGCCCATCCACGTCACATCAGGTTTTTTCACACTACAGTGGTACAAAGTCAAACTTTTGGAAAAACTTTTGAGGAATTGTGTCAGCTCTGACGTGAAGATCAGTACTTCAGCAGAAGAGGGTTGTCACTTAAATTAGACATGACAGCCTCATGTTTGGGGGGTGTAGCATCAAACAATTAGTGATGGATGGACAACTCAAAAACACAAACCATCAAGAAGAATTGTGGTGTTAGATGAAATTACTGGACTATTGATTGATCCATCTGTGTCACCGTTTTATGGCAGTTAGGATTAATCTTACCACTTGACACTGGGTTACACACAAAAGCTGTCAAACTAAGAATGAAACCGCTAAATGGGTAAAAATGAGCCGTTTTAAGGGGATTTACTCTGATCAGTTCTGTGTTTCTCCTGTTCTTCTCAGCAGAAGCAGACTCTGCAAAGCAGCACTTCAGCTCAGCTGCTTGGTTCTTCCTCTCGACCTCCCGTCTGTAAATGTGGAGACCTGGTCCTCTCTCTAGAGTACCGACCCAGTCTAAGCAAGCTGCTGGTCTCTGTCCTTTCTGCGCGGGACGTTCCGGACAGAGACCGCAGTGGGCTGGACTCCTGGCAGGTACACATGCTCCTGCTGCCCTCAAAGAAGCAGCGACACAAGACATCGGTGCAGAAAGGGCCCCACCCACACTTCAACGAGACCTTACGCTTCTCACACGTGGAGCCGACCGACCTGCACAGGTCAGCTGTGCGGTTCCGGCTTTATGCACTAGGGCGCAGGATGTCCCGTGAGAGGATGGTGGGGGAGAAAGTGTTTTGCCTGGGGGGACTGGATGCACATGGAGGGACCATGGAGACTACATTAGTTCTGGAGCCTCGGAGCAACCTGAAGGTGAGGCGCGAAGCTGCTTCATGCTGCGTGTAAAACGCCACTAACACGCTGCTCTTTCCTCCAGCACGTTGGCTCTCAGAGTGACATTGCTTCGTGCACTCAGTCCCTGACCCACGGTGGCGTCCCTGAACTGCTGCTGGGTCTCTCTTATAATTCCACCACCGGACGCATGTCTGTGGAGCTCATCAAAGGCAGCCTCTTCAGAAACCTGGCCGTCAGCAGGCTTCCAGGTGTGTATGCTACCTGTGCCACAGCTTTAAAGGTTTGTTCTGAATCAGGAAAGAACCAGGTTGCCACAGATCTTCTTCTTCACCCAGACACCTTCGGCCGGCTGACGCTGCTGAACTCAGTGGGTCAGGAGACCGCTCGGTGCAAGACATCGGTGCGCCGCGGCCAACCCAACCCAGTCTACAAGGAGACGTTTGTCTTCCAGGTGGCGCTGTTCCAGCTGTCTGACGTCACGCTGCTGGTCTCCATTTACAACCGCCGCAACATGAAGCGCAAAGAGATGGTGGGCTGGATTGCACTGGGCCAGAACAGCAGCGGCAAGGAGGAGCAGCTCCACTGGCAGGACATGAAGGAGAGCCGGGGACAGCAGGTGTGCCGCTGGCACGTCCTGCTGGAGGCGTAAGGACCTCCCTCCCTTCCTTCTGATGGAGGAGCTTTTAGAGAAAGAACATGCAAAGTTTTAAGGATGAAGAGTCTAAAGCACTTCAAAAATCACAAAGCTGATACTGGCAATGATGAAGGTTACGTTTTTCCTGTTGAATAGCTGCATCATCATCAGCTCCACAGGTGAACTGCTGCTTCATGGCAGATCACCTCCTCACGCCTTCATTCATACACTCACACTGTAAGTTCACACGTTTCATGTCTGTTCAGTCATGTGACACCAAATTTTCCCTGATGCACTAAAAATGTACCCCTCAATTCCTCTGAGGGCCATCTTACTTTTGGTTTTGCCTCATGATGGAAATTAGTTTTTGTAAACAGTTAAACCAGAACCCAATCTGGGTTCATTACATCAACATCGCCAAACGACAGATTCGGTAACAAATGTTTGAATTTGGCCAGAATTTATTTGATAAATTTGTTTTAATCGCAAATCAAGAAACTGGAGGAACAGGGAAGCATAGTTTTTTCTACCTGAGCTTCCGTATATGAAAGGCCGTTCTAAAGTTAACTTGCATGTTCACACTAGGTTACAGGAATGAAACTTTTTCAAGAATGTCCTCTGCGTTTCTTGAAACATTTAAAGAAACATAACTGACAAAAATAGCAGATTTTTCAGAATGCTTTGCTGAAATTGCACACTTGCAGATTCACTTTGATTGACTGAGACTCCGTTCTCTGCATTTTACATCCTCTTATGTGTTCACACGGAAGATAAACAAAGGCCTATAGTATCACAGATATGGTGGTGAATGCGACTCTGTGAAGCTCCACCTCCTCCATTTGTCAACGCTCTAATCAGTGCCATCAGCTGTGAGCTGAAACAAGCTGTGAACATGCGGTTATGGTTACTCAGTGAAAACGCTTCCTTCTGTCCTTGCTCATGAGAATCACTTTCCATGCAGAGCAGGTATGCTTCAGCTGAGGTGTAGGGTGTTCACTCGCCTGAGTGCTCGTCTGAACCTCCACAAATGAAGATGCTACCAAAATGTGATCAGAAGTGACTGTGTTTAATTTCTCCTAAACTGTGTATGATAAATGATACTGACCTGGTCATTTGATGAGGATCAGCTGATGAGAACGTCATGGATGGAGAAGGGGAGCATTGCAGCTGGTTTCAGGTTTCCTCTTGTCTGTTTACAAAATTGAAATTGCATATTTTTTTGTAAATCTTGACTTTACTTTGACTCTTCAGTTGATTCTTTACATTTATTCCTCACATTATAGATTATTTGAATTTAATGCCACAGAAGAGAACATAAATTCAAAATCAAAACTCCTTAACTTGAAAAGCATGGCCGTGGAGGTGCAACAGTCATGAACTGTGAGTCACAGAGTTAAAAATTAGCTCTCCTCTGACATTTACAGCACAGATATCTATTTCATGCATGTTGGACTGTTGTACATAACCCAACATATCTGTTAGAAGACTTTTATGCATCTGGTGTGTTGTTCTCGTAAGTCTGCATGCTCACGTTAAGATTCCAGCTTGGAATGTAGAGGTGAGACAGTCAGACTGAGCTGCACATGTGAGAAAAAAACTTTACAAATTGTTGAAGTGCCTGTTACTTTTGGAGATAAAGCCCACCTGCCATGTCAGACAGGTGACATACATTTGCATGAAGCCTCCTGTATGGGGACACTCAGATGTTTGCTACTGCACTGCTTTTTTTAAGTTTGGCTGAAGAACATTGTTCCCAAAAATGCAAAAACAAATGTTAATACAGTAAAAAAATTAGACTTGCAAATCATTAAAACCACTATTTTAAACTTCACCTTATTCCTTCTGTAAATGAAGAGAACATTTATAAAAGTATTGTCAGAGTTTTCAAGATATACACATTTTTTGTGTTCTAGTTATATTTTCTTCTGAACTTGTGAAAGATGTCCTTGGTCTGTAAATGCACAGCTGCTTGATACTTCAGCGTGGCTGCGGTCATGCAGGTTTTTGCTGTTGCGCAGGTCTGCATCCCACCATCTTCTGCTCTTATGCAGGTCCCAGTCTTTGCAAGCTTCATGCTGCTTTTAAAGACTCACTCAAATCACATTTTGATTTATTCTCCAAGTTATTCCCAGTGGTCTTTTAAATATGATTACACTGTTTTTAGCCAAAGTAAAAAAAATCTGTCGTTTTCTAGGACATAGTTTCTGTAGTGTAGAGAATCATTAGAAATTCACCTCTGAGTTGTGGGTGGGACTGTTGGCACAGAGCAACCCCACTTTCTCTTACCCTCCCTGTTGCTGAGAGTTCGGAGCATGTGACCTGCCAATTGTATTTTCTACATCTCAAATAATCTCTTTTTCAAATGGCACTTCCTTGTCTGCTCCCTATTCTCATAACCATTTTGAATAAAGAAATACTCAGAAATGCAATTTTAATCTTATTTTTTTTATATATATATATGTCCTCCATCCTGAAAAAAATGCCACAAGATCATGTTACAAACACCATTTTCTTTGGAGTGGGTCTTTAAATACAAGCGGAAAACCAGTTTTACACTGAGACATTAGTATTTTCAATCCAAACATTTAAGGGTGAAAAGAAGATGAATCTGCTCTGAGCTTCTCACAAACCCTAAAGTCCTGGTCTGGACTCTGCATGCTGAGGTCACGCAGCATGCAGAGGATGCTTTGTATGTTTGTCATTGTCAATAAAAACCAAACAATCCTGCTGTGGTCACGTGCCATTGTGTCTTCTTCCCTTCCCGGCCAGACTTCACACCTTTATGTTTGACAAATTATGCTTTTGGAGGGAGAAAGCAGAAAACAAAGAAGATGTGAGATTTGAGGGCTTCACTGAAGCACATGCAGTGTGACAGAGGGCCTGCAGCAGCAGAGAAGATTCTCAGGTTTCCTGGAGGTTTCCAGTCAGAAAGTAAAAAAAGGTCCAAGTCCAAACGGGTCTTATGCAGTAAAATGATGACCAAGGTCTAAGCGTCATCTTGGTGCTCAATCCGTCTCCTAGCAACAAGAAACAGTTACATGCGTGGGCACCAATGAGGGCGGGCGGTGTGTGTTGTTGCGTCAAAACAGACATTTGTAGAGTCAGGAGAGCAGTGAGGGTCCAACCCTGACAGGAGCTTTAGTCCATCCGTCTGCACAGACCCACACGGTTGCTGACCTGAGGCCGGGCTGGGGGACCAAACATTTGCGTGAGGAGGAGAGCATCCTGTCAGAGAGGGGGCACTGACCGAGAGCTGCACAGAAACCAGAGAAAAAAGGTAAGGGGCTTGAGTCAGTAACTTTTTTAATGTTAGATTTTTACTAACAACTTATTCATGTTTAGGGTATTTGTTTGCATTTATCTGCATGTCTTGTATTTGAATGAACATGGTTTCTCAAGTGAGTCATGAAAAAGACTAAAGGGGATCAAATGCAAACGATTTGCAAATGGGAAACAACTGAGCAGTAACTTATTCAATAAGACATGAAATATAAAGATATACAGATATAAACATGTTTTTATGAAAAAAATAAACACTTCTTTAATGTGTTCACTTATCATTCAGCTACATAATAAATCTTGAGAAGTGAACAGCACGTTGCTGTAACACTGAACATTGACACACTTTGACGGATTACTGATTGACTTTTTTGACATTTTTATTTATTAGTTATATTTCAATATTTTTGTTTTCACTTAATACGCCAAAAATCATCTGTATTTGAATGAACTCTTAAAAATATTTGCCTTTGTGACCCCAACTATTGTCGGTGCCTTTATTTGCTTTTCAGAAGAGGATGTTCATTTAAAAAAGAGCCACTCATTCCAGGTGAGGAGCTTTTCCAGTTTCTCTGAAATGGTCACAGATTCTGAGAGCACCGATCAGGTGTTTCCCACCTTACTGAGTAAGGTGGTGTGGGTCATGTAGATGTCACACTGACTCAGACATGGGGAGTTGAAGAATCAGGACCTTCTGCTCCATTGAGGCTTCGCTATTGGAAATGTAAACATTTTTTTTACTCGAATAATCTCACAGCGAGGGGCTCTATGTTAGACAATAAAGTGCCTCAATGTACATCGCTGATACAAACACACATCTGGAAGCAGCAACTTGATTCACAAACACTGTGCAAATGAGTCAAGATGTTCAAGATTGAGCGCCAAGCCGCACGGAGCCCTTAATGACTCAATGGCAATGGAGATGAGGAAATATTGTGTGGACGCTTGTGTGGGATGAATTAAACATCAACTGTACAACCATGACTGAAACCAATAAAATGGTTTATAACACAACAAAAGTGACATGAATTAGAGACAATCAGAAGCTGAAGCACAGAAGCTGCCATATGAAGAAGATCAGAGGCTAAGTTTGTTGTGTATCAGGGGTAGACAAAAAAAAGCTGTTTGAAAAAGCTTGCAGTTGTTACGTACAAACTACCACAGCAGGCCACAAGCTCTCTACTCAGCTCCATTCTGATGCATTCACTTCCAGACAAACAGATCTATGTAAATCTTTGTTTTCTTTGTCTGAGCTGGAATCAGGATCAAAACTGTTCAGTTGGATAGGTCCAATATTGCTCGCCATATTTGTTTCACCATTTATGTTAGCTTACTGTTGTGAGGGGTTGTAAGCTAGCAGGAGAGTGTCAACAAAAGAATCATGGGAAATGAGCAGAGGCTTAGTTCTGTGCCAGCAGTCCTGCCCACAGCTCAGAGGTGAATTTCTGATTAACCCCTGCTGCTCAGCAGAAACTGTCATGGAAAACAACACCGTTTTTTTATATTATTTTGGCTAAAACAGCATAATCATAAATAAAAGACCACTGGGAGCGCTTTGAAAATAGATCAAAAGATGATCGGAGTGGGACTTCAAAGTCAGACCACACCAGAATCACCCCAGAACAATTTCCACAAACTATCACAATGCCACATAAATAGAAGGAGTCTCACAAATGAAGATCAGGCTCGTACAGTGCTCCATGGCTCCATGCTAGTGCGTAGTGAGGACCTGACCTACTGGCTTTGTTCTGTTTTTGTGGATTTTATTTTCTTGCTTTTGGTACTCAGTTAGTACAGACGTGTGACCACTCCCGGATGGGCCTGCCCACTCTCATGCACTTCCATTCTCACTCTGTGGTACTTTCACAGCTACCTGCCCTCAGTTTGTTTGACCGTGCTGTACATCAGTCTTGAATGTTCCCCCAGTGACTCAGACCTGACCACTGTGAAAAACTGACACATTTTTTTCATTTAGTATTTTTGCTGTTTGTCCTTTCAGCTCAAATTAACAATTTTTTTTTTTTTTTTTTTTTTTAGTAAATTCATTTGAACTTTCTACTGAGACTCTGTCTGAGTTCTTCCATGCTCCTGACTCTTCCTTTTCCTGCTTTCATGGAAGATCCTGTACAGCACTGATCTGTCTGTCTTGTTGTATTTTAGCTCTGACAGTTCCAAACATTGGGAAGATTGTCTGATGACTGGTAGTTTTTAAAAAAGCAAAGGCAAACAAAGGTCTTTTCGGGATGGTTCATCCTCTTTGTCCTACAGTCCTTCTGCTGTCTGTCTGATGTGTTTACTTCATCCCTTCTTACTGAATTCTTACTGAATCTCGGTTATGTCATCCTAACTGGATGCTCTAACACTAATTCTTGGCAAATTTGTTCAATTCGTGTTCGGCCTGGGATTTTAGGGTTGGGATTAAATTTTTCATGAACAGTGAGGAGCTTTATTTTCCTCTGACCTGGCCTTCCGGTGACCTGCAGAGTATAGCTGGGAAGGGCTCTTTGTAGTTTGGTATTAAGTCCAGAGTTTTCAGATGATGTGGACAATGGTGCACTGTTGGTGGTTAATCTAGTTGGTCTCTGGTTGTGGAAGCAAAGATCTTTGCAGCATGCACCACATTTGAGGCCACAGCCCCAGTAAACCACCCAATGAGTTAGTTTCTCATTACAAATCTAATTCACGTGAAGATCACTTTGCCTCATGTTGATGCTCACTTTGGGGGAAGCACATGTACTTCCCTTTTTAAAACTGATGCTCTCTGTTGTTCCATTTGATTCCTTCGTTTGGATCCTCTCAATAGTCTGTTCCAGTCCTGAATTTATTTTCAGACATTTTCTCATCCTTTCTGGTCCATTTGCTATTCCTGCAGGAGCACTGAAGGAGGCTGCAGAAGGTCATACCGACTCAGACATAATCCCAGGCCAGAGATTACAGGTCAGCGCGATCAGGTAACAGGATCCTGCCTACCTGACAGTTTTTAATCAAAAGTAAAACATCTGTCTTTAAAACGAGCTTAGATCAGAAAAACCCATTTCACTTTGAAGAGCCAGAAAATTCTGTTTACTAAATGAAAACAATTCCTGAATTATTTCAAATAAAATGACAAAAAGTTAAATTTTTGCTGCAAAATATTTATATTAAAAGTTTAGACAGCTTCACATAGAGATGTCATGTGTTTGTTTCAGATGCAATGTAACTGCTCTTTTTTAAAAACTAAAGTCAAATTAATAGTTTTGGTAATTTATTGTTGTTATATAAAAATATGAGTTTTGAAATCAGTGCTAAAAGACAGCATAAAATCCCTTAATGTACAAATCCCATTTGTGCTTTTGTTATAAACTGAAAGCTGGTTATCAAGCCACCATGTTAGACTGTCAGCATCAGGAGATCAATTGAAGATCTGAAACCAGAGCCTCCTGGAGCACTTCGTGAGCCACGTCAGGTCCTCGTCAACCAACAGTCAACATGGAGCCACAGAACCACTAATGGATTGTTTGGATCTGTAGAAAAATGAGTTTTTACATTTATAATAAAAACCTACAAATTAAAATCAAATGAAAGCTTTACAGTTTTGGATTTGCATTAGAATTAGCAAAGACAAGAGCTTGAGGGTTAGAGCACCACCTACTGATAGGAGAAGAGACCACAACAAACCACAACAAAGCTGTTTTTTTCCTACTAATCTGGAAATGTCGCTTTATTAAGGTCGAGTTCTCAAAAAGAAAAACAAGCGCTTCTGTTCACCTAAATCTGTTTGTCACTCAATTATGATCAAACAGTCAAAGGTTCTGATGTGGACGTCAGAAGCGTTGGGTGTTCACAGCTTAGTCTTCATAGTCCACAGCTTAGATGGTTAAACCTCGGTCAGTGTTCGAACTCTAGTTTTCTCCTGTGTCTTTCCCACATGCTTGAAACCAGATCAAATCCAATTTGTTGTTGGAACAAAACCTTTTTTTTAACCATCTCCCGCTGTCTCCAGGTTCAGACTTATCCAGTTTCCTGGACTTTTTGTGCCTTCATAAAGATCCAGTATTGTTTCTTTGTTTTGAATTCGGTAGAACAATCAAGCAAAAACATGTCATGATGGTCATGTTGCCATTTGTTGAAACAGGAAAGAGACTAAATGTATGAGTGTTTTTGCACTGTTTATAACAGCTTTGAGTTGTTTCGGGATCTGTTGTGTCACTTTGGTAACCCTTCACAGAGTGAATCAGAAGTGAAACAGAGTTGATGATGCCCCAACTTGGTTCTGCAGAATTAATTTTCTCCAAGGCTTTCACTTCGAAACTTGTGGTTGTTTGGTTTGTTGACTGATTGATTGATTGAACATCATGATGATTGCTCCTAATCAAAAGCAGTCATATTTGCATTAGTCCATACAGTACATAACACATTAAATGCATTAAATATGATCGTCAAATAGAGTTTATTAAATAGAGTTTAAATTATTGCTTTAAAGGGAGTGAGAAAGAGCAAATTTATATAATCCCATCCCTGTTATGGATTATTTAATTTATTTTACATAGTTGCCTTAATCCGGGCAATTAATATTTATTGAAAGTCCTTAATACTTTTTCAGTCCAAATACAGATTTTTTTTAATCAAGTAACAAAGATGAAGTGCTTATTGATTTATAAACAGATCAGTATCACAATACTCAGGAAATCATTCTTACACATCACGTAACAAAAAATGAATTACTTATTGCATTTTCACATCATCAAGTCCACTCATTTCTATATAATGAAACAAAAGTTTCTTGTACATTTTCTTGAGTTGATGGACAGTTGAGCCTTGTTTGTCTAACTTGTGTTTTGTTGCCTCAGAATCCATTTCTCATTAGAGAAACCAAACCATTCAACAACGTCAAAAGTTGCGTACTTTAAGAGGAAATATGCGGAAGAGGAGGATTTGCACAGAGACCTACAAGGATATTTTCAAAAAGTAAAAGTTTTTCTTCTGTTCCCAGACACTGAAGTGTTGACTTTTGCTCAGAAGACTTTCCAGACCCTTGTGCCTGTTTTCTCTTACCTACATTTATCCTTTCAAATGCTTTTCTTCTGCATTTTTGATTGATTTCTTCTGGAGCTGATGCAAAGATATGCTAACAAACCTCTGGCTATCTTACAAAAAAGTCCCCTATATTGTGAAATACAAAGAGGAGAAGCTCAATCTCAGCTGTTGTTTCTGTTTGCAGCGCCTGATTCTGCAGGAGGAGCAGACATGCATCCGGAAACTATCCCTGGAGAAGCTCAGGGACCTGGAGGACCCGGAGGTTTATCTGAGGCGCTCCGTCCTCATTAAGAACCTGCTGAGGAAGATCCACCATGAAGAGGAGAAGCTGAAAGCAGAAAAGGAAGAGGAGACAGAGGGTGAGGTAGAGGAAGAAGAAGAAGAAGAAAAGGTGATTGTTGGTGGGGCAAAAGGCCAGGGCTGTTTAGTGCACCCTGACAGGAAGAGAGTGAAGGTTCTGGTGACAGACTGCTGCCCCCAGCCATGTGGCCTAGAGGAGCTGCAAAGCTACAAGCTGGTGCCCTGCTACTCCCCAGCAGGCTGCCTGTACAGCTTCCAAACCTGCCCAGGCCTCCGCCCTAACCAGGTGCTGCTGTGGAACGTGGACGACCACGGCTGACCTGACCTGACCCATGCGTTTCCAGAGCAGCGGTCGCAGAGTCCGTTCACACCTTCTTTTATCCAGAGGCAGCCTGAAAATGTGACCACAGTTTCACTGGATGTTGTGTGCTCTGCTGCTTGCAGGGTGATGCCTCTTCTCCTTTCTAGCAGGGAGCAGAACAGTTCAGAGCTGGAGGATCAGTTGGGTTTTGAGCTGAGGTCCAGCTCCAGTTTTTGAAGCTTCTCTGTCATTCTCTTGTGGTTTTGATTTTTTGTTGTTATTGTTTGTCATGTAAACCAGGAGCATAGGTCCTGCTGTGGAGCAGTTGCTGTGATTGCTGCCTGTAGGAAAAGTCTCTCTTCATTTGTGTGAACATTTGATTTGGTCACAGTCACTAAATAATCACAAAAGACAGCTTTCTCTAAAATCCTGAGATTAGTCTAATATTTGTTGAAGTTTCATAAAAATGTGACAAAAGAATTGTACTTAGAAGAAATGAAAGCTCCCATGTCATTCATGATAAAAGTATACAGACACTGCATAACTGTTTTGTTCTCATTTAGAATCAGATTGTTTCTAAATAAAAGAAAATTCTTCAAAGTTCACAGTTAGACTTCACTTTAGTCATGTCATGCGATTTGTGTGGAAGACTCCTTCAATATGCTTTGCATTCAGCTCACTGCTCCATCCCTGTGTGCTTCTCTTTATGTGCATGGAGTTCTAGTTTTTGTTAATAATGGTTTGAAAAAACGTACTGCAAATGAATTATTCACAGTCCTTTATTGTGAACAAACGTCAGTAACAATCATTAAATCTTTGGTAGCCAAAAATCCTTTTTAAATTTTTTTTCTGGATGGTTTTCTGATCCACTGGATGCCTTGATGAATGTATGCTGTATAAAACTGCTTTGTGACTGCTTTCTTTACTCCAAATGCACAGCTTCTGTCCAGGACTTTCTCAGAAAAGACAGCTGAAAAAGAAGAGCTTCATATTTTAAAGTGAGAGTCTATATTTTGATGAATATATGATATTTCAGATGCTCTTTTGAAAAAGGTTCATGGAACTTTTTGTCCTCAAATGACAACGGTTTGTGTTTGGCTGCAGCTTCATCACCAGCCCTTTTTTTTCTAAATAAAATTGTTTAATGAGCACTTAAAGGCACTATTTCCTTTTTGTTATGACACAATGAAAGCACCACATCTTTCTTGGAAGGGGGAGATTGTTTGAGGTCTCAGCTTACACAGCTGAGCATCCACAAAGCTCTGGCCAGCAGCTTTAGATTCATGGAAGTCCTTCTGGATCCCCAGATGTTGATTTTCTTATCATTTTTAGATCAAGATTTCATTTATACATTTCGCTTTTGTAATTTTTTTGCAATGAAAGAAGCTTTAATTGATTATTTTTCTTATCATTTTCTTATCATTTTTAGATCAAGATTTCATTTATACATTTCGCTTTTGTAATTTCTTTGCAATGAAAGAAGCTTTTATTGATTATTTCTGAGAATTTGTCACTAAAGATACCAATATTTAGTACTCAGGCATAAGTTTACTGTCTTGAGTTCAAATAAGATTTCTATAAAATATGTAAATGTAGTTTATATGTGGATTTAAATGTTTATTTAAAATCATGCTCTTCAGCATGAACATTTGTCAAATAAAAAACTATCAATAAAAATTTAATTAAATATCACAATCAATGACAATATTATCAAACGTGAAGTAAGTTCCATTTGGATCTGAAGAACTCTGACATACGCAGATTTGACGAACCACAATAGCCCAATTACAAAAATAAAAAATAACATTTTATCACATTTTGTTGCAGTTGTGATGACAAAAATACAAGACAAGGTCAGAGTTAAGATCATTTGCAATCACTGACTGTATATTAACTGATTCATGTAATAAATATGTGTCAATGGTTGCAATCAACACCAGTCTTTCCGCTTCCTGATTACGTCTGCAAAGCCTTAGCTCGGGAACACAACAACTTTCTGATCAATGTTTTTGATCTGGAAGTCTGTAAAAATGAACTTTTTAACAATAACGTGCGTGTAAACAGATACGCTCATACTCCAGGCACAAGCAATGGTATTTTCAGACATTGAAAACGAGAAGGGGAAAAATGTTCAAATTTCCGACAGCACCTGAAGGCGGCAGAGAGCACGCCATACGCAGAGACAGTGAATGTGGCAGGAGGCAGGAGCGCATAGCCCGACCTCTGTCAAAACAAAACCGGTTTCGTTCGGAGGGCTTTCTGTCGTTTATGTTCCTTTAAACCAGACCAAGAGCATTGCTCTGGTTCGGTAAAGGTTCTGGGTTCGCTCATGCAGCGGCTCTTCAACCAACGTTAGCCGCGGAGCTAGCAAAAAGTGAGAGTTGTTGTGGTTCTGACCGAAGCAGTCGTCAAACCCGAACAGGCATGGAAAAGGTTCGGAAGCTCTTTGACTATCTCCAAGACCCGCAGCTGGTGGCTCGGTTCCAGCACTTCTGCGGGGTTCGGGGAAGTCTCACCGCCGGCGGCTGGAAGACAACGGAGCCGACCCAGGCGCACCAGAACGGGGCTTGCCTTCGTCAAGGCTTCCGGGGAACCCGAAGCGAAAATGCGGGCGAGGAGAAGCCTGTTGTGAGGGCTCAGAGGACGGACACGGAGCCTAAACGGTTGTCTCAGAACGGGGCGCCGGTTCCGGTGTCGGCTGCACTCGGAGAGCCCGCCGGGACCGGTGTCAGCAGACGGGTCCCGGATCCCAGCGGTAGTACGGTAAAGCCGCTGCGCAAGAACTCTCTGACGGGCGACGTCGGGCAGGAGTTCGTGATCGAAAACCGCTTTCTGTTCTTCTTGTTCACGTTCGGAACGGAGCTGGGCAACGAGCTCTTTTACATCATCTTCTTCCCCTTCATCATGTGGAACATCGACGTGCTTGTCGGCCGGAGGCTCGTCATGGTCTGGGTCTGGGTCATGTACCTGGGTCAGTGCACCAAGGACCTGCTCCGCTGGTCCCGCCCCGCTTCTCCGCCTGTGGTCAAGGTGGAGATGTTCTACAACTCCGAGTACAGCATGCCGTCCACGCACGCCATGTCGGGAACGGCCATCCCCTTCTCCCTCTTCTTCATGACGGACGGCCGCTGGGAGGTAAGCAGCAAGGGGCTAAATGGATCAGAACCACTGCACTGGGTCGAGCTGCACTCTGTAGCTGCTCTGCTCCTAAGGACCTCTGAAGAACAGCTGCAGGCATGTTTTAAAATAATCTTTAGTTTGCTGAAACCGTTATGTCAGTGCGTGAAAACGAATTCTGGTGTTTGGAGAACATCAAAGAAAGAATTGACAGTGGTTCTCACGTCCAGAACCTCATCAAGTCCAACATGACTTCAATGTTAAACCACAACACAAGATCTATCGAACTTTTATTTGATTTTAAAGAGGATGTAAAACTCTGCTTTGGTCTTGTCAGTGAGTTCATGCATTAGTCAGTGTTCTGTGAGGGTTCTGCCTTGTTCTGTTCAGTTCTCAGAGCTTTAGCAGAGCTGAAGATACAAAGAAGACAGATCTTTTCTTTTTGTCCTCCTTTGGTTTACTTACAAACTAAAATAAGTGAAAGGATGAACAGTTGATTAATCAGTGACTGAGTTTGTGAAAGTCTAACCTTCCTGCAGATCTTCATGTCTTCATTGTCTATGTGGACAATGTGAGCTGCCTTTGTCTGACTGAAGCCTCTCTGAGGAAGGAGCTGAGGAGCTCCAAGATTTCCTGATCCAGTTCTTTGAGAAGTTGGAAGTTGCACTGCTATTCGCAACTTTGTGTTAATGTGTGTAGTGGGTTGTTTGTGATCTCCAGGTCCAGCCATCCTGGATGTTTTTCCAAGTTTCTCAGCTGAAACTCACCTGCCTCTGACTGTCAGGATCTGGTCTCAGCAGATCTGGATCATGAGCTAAACCAGGTGAAATGCAGGTAACAAGGAAAACATGCAGGTTGGTGGGACTTGAGAAATGAAATTCAAAACCCTTAATTAGAATTTTTGTGTCTGTCTGTGTCAGTGTTTGTAGCGTGTCTGTTTGTGTGGTTTTTTTTTCCAGTTCTTTCCATTTAGTTTTTTGCTTTTGGTTATGATCTTGTGTGAGTGGTGGTGTCGGGTAACCTTTGAGTTTCTTTGTGTGTGTGTATTGATTAAATTGCTGTTTTAAAAAAAATATTTTCTGGGAAAATCTGGATTTAATTTTCCCAGTACTCTGCATTCTTGGCCTCTGTTGTTTGAAGTAAGGTCAGTCCACGCATCTGTCCCAACGCACAGAATGGCAACTAGCAAAGAGGAGCTTGTTCCCCAAAAAGCAAGGGTTTCTTCAATTCTATGGAACTGGTTCAGTTTTCTGACTTCAGACTTGGAGAGACAAACCACACGCTGCAAAATCTGTTTGAAGGCTGTCAGGCTACCAAAAATGGTAGTACAACAAATTCTCTTAATGAGATTCTCAACCTAGCAACAGTGCACAAAACACCTGCTGCATTGTTTTAAAAAATTACAGCTTGCATTTAGTTGCACTTTGAATTCAGGTCAACTCTCAAAGGAAGTATTGAAATAAAATCGTTTTATTAAATCAAATTTATCATTTGTAATTTTTGTTGAAGAAAGTAAAGAGAGGGATAAAAAAATCATTAAAATTACCAATCAAATTTGGTGTGAAAAATTGTACATTTTATCATTAGGCCATATGGCCTGGCCCTAGCTTTAATGAAGTTCATCTACAATCCTCTTTTGTGTCTGTGTTTGTTGTGTGTGTGTGTGTGGTGTGGTGTGGTGGGGGGGGGGCAGGCAGATGAAGATGGAGCTGGTTGGTTTTCCTCCTGGTCCTTGTTTCTGCAGGAATTATACTACTCCTTCTGTCAGGTGGACCTTTCTTTTGTGTGGGGGCTTGATTGAATAGAGCTTTTCGTCTTCTTTAAGGACCAATGCTTTCTATTCCGTCACATGTTCAAACCCAGGTCACTGAGCGGGAAGTGAATCTGCGATCAGATGTTCTCGGGCTCTGTGCCCAGTCAGTCATGTTCTGGATCAGCATTTTCAGAAAAAGGAACCTGAAAGACATTCTCAGATGTCTGTGAAGTAAGTGGACAGACCGTTCAGCTTTGGGTTCAGATCATCCTGCAGCCGAGGAGAAGGTCCTCAGGATTCCCTTCATGAATAAAGAGATGTTTTCTCCACACAGAGTTTTTACTGCTAAGGCTCTGAAAATCTCTCTGCTGTGCCTGGGCCTAAAGAGCACACCTGAACATGCCTGGTGCCCCCCCCCCCCCCCCCCCCCCCCCCCC
>BSAI01000101.1:7299826-7486046 GCA_036245035.1 Adrianichthys oophorus
ACACACACACACACACACACACACACACACACACACACACACACACATACACTGTTTGGTTTTTGTGGGTCTGTGTGAGCTTTCCTGCTGATTTGTTAAAGTAAAGTGGGAATGTCTGGATTCAGATGAGAAGCAGGCAAACCACACTGGAGGAAAAGGAGGATTTTAAAAGCGAAGCCGATGGAGAAGAGCAGCAGTAAATAATGGAGATGGTGGTGGTGTGTGTGGGGGGGGGTCAGCAGTGAACAAAAAGGCAAAGAGTTTTTGTGAGAAACTCCTTCTCGGAGCAGGAACAGTAAGTGGGAACGCTGCGGCTTTTCCTGCCAGAGAGAATGATTGTTTATCAGAACAACAGCACACACCCAGGGTTCCATTGTGAGCTGACTGTTCCTGGAACTGCAGCAGACTTTTATGGTGAAGGTGGAATCTGAGCAGTAAAATGTTTTAATGACCGTTCAGAAGATACCTTTATCTCTGGAAGTTGACCTGCAGGTGAAAAACTACAAATGTCCAGATTTTCAGTTTGTCCAGACTTTAATTCATGTTCTCCTCACTTTTTAAATCTTGTATGAAATTGATGAAGGGTTTGCAGAATAAAAAATATATAAATGCAGCAACGAGGTTTTTTGGCTTGCCTCTAGGCAAGCCTAAAATGTTCAAGTGTCTGCAGACCTTGTGTTCTGAACCCTCCATCTGAGTGGATGTTTCCAGTCATTGGTCCATCACTTGTCTCCAGATGACCGCATGTATTGTATTCAAGAGAAACTTCACTCAGGGAGCACCTGTGAAAAATGGAGAGATTAATAATCTTTAAATATGATTCTGGTACCAGCTGGAGAGTTTAGTTAAAGTCCCACTCCGGTCCTTTTTTGATCTATTTTCAAAGCTTTTCTAGTGGTCTATTAATGATGATTATGTCATTTTTAGTTTTGAAAAAACTTTTTAAAAGTTTTCTAGGACATAGATTCTGTAGAGTGACAGGAGTTCATCAGAAATTCACCTCTGGGTTGTGGGCGGGACTGTTGGTGAGAAGTAAGCCTTAACTCATTTCCCATGATCCATTTGTTTATACTCTCTCCCGCTAGCTTACAGCCCCTCACAACTCTGATCTAACATTGCCAACAAAAATGGTGAGCAAAATCAGAGCTATCCAGCTGTACAGTTTTAAGCCAGAAACCAGCTCAGACAAGGAAACAAAGACATACATAGGTCTATTTGTCTGAAAGTGAATGCATCAAAATGGAGCAGAGCTGGGAGCTTGTAGCCTGCCGACTATAGCATCTACTTCACTGCTATAGGCTTTTTCAAATGGCATTTTTGCATCTGCTTCTAATTCTAAACTATTTGAATTAAGAAATATGTCATCCATCATGAGAAAATGCACTAGGAACATGTTTAAAAACATCCAAAACAGGATATTTTAATTGAAGTGGGTCTTCTATGTACCCTTGTTGCATTCTTCAAGAATGATTTTGAGCTGGAGAGAGTCTAGAAAACTCTCTTGGTGTTCCTAATTCCTGCAAACATTCAGTTTTTGTTCCTCAAAGAAAAGCTGCTGTGAACAAATCGGATAATTTTTTTTTTTTTTGCTTCTTTCTTGTCAGTCAACCTTCTCTCCTCAATAATGCTGAAGCTCGCTCGACCACTGCAGCTTCATGATAAATAACATCCAAACTGACTTTATTTCCTTTTCCCAGTTTCACACAAACAGCAGGTTCTCAGGTGAACATCAGAGCTTTTTTTCACATCACTTTTTCTGTGTTTGTCAGTTTTAGAAACTCTGATGTATTGAAGCTCTGCCCACAAATCTCTGCCATTGGAGCATCAAACCTGCAGAGTACTGGACTTGTTCTATAAATTCCTACTGCTGCATGATATGTTTTCAAAGGGTATATCTTGCACATAATAGATGTTTCACTTGTTTTACTCACATTTATTTTTTAATTCAAAGCTTTTTTCATTTCGAAAAAAAATTTTGCCCGTCACTACAGAAAATCTCTGAAATCTGGGTATGTTCTTTTGTTTCAGTCAATTGGTTTCTGAGAGGTCACTGTGTCAAGTTCATTTGAGTAGAGGCTACAGAGAAGTACTTTGCAGGAGTCAGATTTCATAGCCCGTGTGACCAGATCAAAGCCATCCAAGTCCTTCCAGCTTTTTTACTTTAAAAGCGAGTAATCTGAGTCATTAGTGACAACCCGCTGACCTTTCCAGATCAGCAGTGTCCTGCGTTCCCTCTCTTTGCTGTTTTAGTTATTTCACTAAATCTGTCTGTTCTGTTGTGCTGAGAGCTGATAGAATCACATTGAGGAATCTGCAGACCATTAAAGAGGACACATTGAACTAAATGAACACAGATACAGGAGTGCAGATCCAGGAGGTCACATTAACCTGCCTGTTCAAACCAGAACAAAGCTGATGGATGGAGGAACATTTATCACATCCTAGCTGTGGAGCTTGTTGTTGATCTTACAGCTATAATTATGTCACAGGGTGCTTTCTGTGACGTCATTTCTGGGTGAGCGTAACGAGTGCTTGACCATTCTCTGTTGTTGCCCCTATCGTTGAGCACCCGGTTTGCTAATATCTAACTTTGTGTTATCTTATTTGGTATTCAAACATTATGTCTTCTTTAGCATTCTAGTGAGTAACCACTGCTCTTTAAGCAGTCTGCGACATAGTTTCTTCCCCTTTGCCAAACACCGCTAGCCTTTGCTAACTCCTCTGCCCTTCACTCCTCTGTCCTGCTCCATGTGCCATATGTTCAGTGAAGATCCTGCCTACTTTAGTGATGATAGTGGCAGATGTGTTAAGTGTAGCCTTATTTTAAATTTGGAGGGCAGGCTAGAACAGTTAGAAGCGCGGCTACGCACATCAGATGCTAAGTCTGTTAGCCAAATTATTACCCGCAGTGCAGCTCACAATACCGGATCGAAACTGCCGAGCACTCAAGCCCCTCCCGGGCAGCAGCCGGAGAAAACTCAGGATGGGTTTGTACTGGTGGGAAGGAAGCATAGTGCTAAACGTAAACACTTAGAGTTACCGAAGCTCCCGCTGCATAATACGTTTTCTCCCCTCTGCAGTGAGTTGGTGACATTGAAGGAAACCTTAGAATGTTAGATCAAAGAAAGCTCAGGTTCCTTAGGGTCATGGTTCACACAGGGGGTAATGACGCCCGACGGAGACAATCAGAAGTTCTTAAAGTAAATGTTGAATCTGTGTGTAAACTTGCTAAGTCAATGTCAGACACTGTTTTTCTCTGGTCCACTCCCAAACCTAG
The DNA here is from genome assembly GCA_036245035.1 of Adrianichthys oophorus. Taxonomy (NCBI): domain Eukaryota; kingdom Metazoa; phylum Chordata; class Actinopteri; order Beloniformes; family Adrianichthyidae; genus Adrianichthys; species Adrianichthys oophorus. The sequence goes on from BSAI01000101.1 coordinate 7,303,104, forward strand.
TCATTTAACTGGTGTATAGCCAAATGGTGCCCAGAAAACGGCATTGGCTTTGTTGACAATTGGAGCGCGTTTTGGGGGAAAGCCTGGTCTCATGCGGAGAGACGGCATCCATCCCACTTTTGACGGCGCCACTTATTTATAGGAACATTTCCGCTAGCAGTAACAGTCCAACCTGACAACCCAGGGACAGGTCCTGGGCACAGAGATACAATTTAAAACTCTCTTCTGAGTTTCCTTTTGCGCTGGTGCAAACCCCTTGCAGAGGTAGTCAAGCTCTTCAAGCTGTTCATCCGCGTTGAGAATGAGAGACGGAAAAATCTCTGTTTTTATTTAACGATATTAAAAGAAAAAGCGGGTTATCAAATCATTTTTTATAGTGACTGAGAGTGTGTCGCTAATGCTGCAGTTGCTTTCTCATATAAACATTGTGTCGTGATGATTGCATGCCTTAGCTTCAGACAAGGATACATTTTTCATTAAATATCGAAATACCGGTAGATCCGATTAGGTTTTCGTTTTTTTTTTCTCTTTTAAAACTGATGCGTTGGTAAATTCCATTGACTACGAAATCAATAGTACAGGCAATGATTGGTATGTTTTTGAATTGTAAAATAAGCTGGAAAAGGCCTTCTCAGACAGCATTGATGAAGTCTGCTGCCATTGGCTACCCAAAATCTGTCAATTAAACACCTCAGACATTAAACGACAGACCCACATACGTTTGCTGAGGCATCTGATTGGTCAGTTTATAACACGAATAACTTGCTATTAAGAAAAAATATCTTTATAAAAAAATAGGATTATAAAGAATAAGAAGGTATCAGAGCAAGAATGGTTATTCTGACAAATAAAATTACTGAGTAATAACTGTCTATTTCTCAATAGAAGTCTAAGGGATTTTGGTCTTCTTGAAACCAGTGGGTACTTCCTATTAGGGGACAGGAGGTTGCTTTGTCCATTGTTTTTACAGTCAATAAATACACCCTTGTAATCTTCTGTCTTGACACGTTTCACTGCTCATCAGTTGCCATGACTTAGCTTTAAGACATTGCTATAATGAATTACACATTGCTCACAGCGCCTTGAGTTTATCTATTTCTTGGGACTTTCCATCCTGGTTTGACTGAGGCACCTTCTCTGCTGCAGCTGCTGCTGATCAGTGAAAAGTAACTTTTGAACTTTTGCAGGAGGAAATGTATGAGGTAAGATGGCTGTAAATAAGAAACATATTCATAAAGAAAATTTATTCATGAAGACAAAGTCGTATTCATTTTGTTTTTGTATTGTTTTGATGTGCATTTGTTGTGGAAAACCCCTTTAATCAGCTCGTTGTTTATTAGGGATGAGTATCTTTAAGATTTTTTTGATACTACTCCTCTTACCGGTACTGCTTATGGACCTGTTATTTTTTTATATTCTTTTCTATACTTTTCTGTGTGAAAACAAGGAGGGAGAAGACAAATGACAAACTATGTACACAAAAACCTCACTTAGTCAGTTCTTTTATTTACAGTAAATATGAAAAACATAACGCTGGGCTGTTTTCTGTAACTGTTGCGATACAGCTTCTTCTATGGTGGATGGTATTAAACGTGCTGCTCCATCTCTGAACGCGTTCTCTGTTCTCCTCAGTACCCGTCCTCTCTAGGCTTCATCCTGGCTCTCTGCTGGTGTCTGCTGGTCTGTTCCAGCCGGATCTACATGGGAATGCATTCTGTGCTGGTAAGCGTGCACACTCACATTTAATACAGTGGCTTTTGAAAGTATTCATACCCCTTGAACTTCTCCACATTTTCTCACATTGTGACCATAAGTATAAATATATTTTTTTGGAATTTTATGTGAAAGACCAACACAAAGTGGTACACAATTGTAAAGTAGAAAGAAAATTTTACGAGAGTTAATTTTTTTTTTACAAATAAAAAACTGAAAAGTGCAGTGTATTCAGTATTTAGCCCCTATTCTCTGAGTTCATCCAATTGCCTTCAGAAGTTGCTTGATGACTGATCAAATGTTGACTTAATGACTTTATTGAGCCCACCTGTGTGTAATTTAATCTCAGTATACAAATACAGCTGTTTTGTGACAGTTCGGTTTGTTAAGAGAATATTGGGGAGAAAACATCATCATGAAGTGTAAGGAACACACCAGACAGGTCAGGGATAAAGCTGTGGAGAATTTAAAGCAGGGTTAGGCTTTAAAAAGATTTCCCAAGCTTTGAACATCCTACAAACCACTTATCAGTCCATCATCCGCAAATGGAAAGAGTATGACACAACTGCATCCCTACATAGACATGGTCACCCACCTAAACTAACAGGCCGAACAAGGAGAGCACTGATCAGAGATGCAGCCAGGAGGCCCATGGTGACTCTGGATGAACTGCAGAGATCTACAGCTCAGGTGAAAGAATCTGTCCATAGAACAACCATCAGTCGTGCACTGCACACATCTGGACTTTATGGAAGAGTGGAAAGAAGAAAGTCATTGTTAAAAGAAAACAACAAGAAGTCTCGAAGACCTGTCCTGTTTGCAGTTTGCTATAAGCCATGTGAGTGACCCAGCAAACGTGTGGAAGAAGGTGTTCTGGTCAGATGAGACCAAAATGAAACTTTTTGGCCTAAATGTAAAGCGCTATGTGTGGCAGAAATCTAACACTGCACATCACTCTGAACACACCACACCCACTGTCAAACATGGTGGTGGCAGCATCATGCACTGGAGCTGCTTCTCTTCAGCAGGGACAGGGAATCTGGTTAAAGTTGATGGGAAGATGGATGGAGCCAAATACAGAGCAATATTGGAGAAAAACCTGTTGAAGTCTGAACAACACTTGAGACTGGTGCAGAGATTCACCTTCCAACAGGACAACCACCCTAAACATAAAGCCAAAGCTACAATTGAATGGTTTAAAATGAAACGTACTCATGTGTTGGAATGACCCAGTCAAAGTCCAGACCTAAATCCAATCCAGAATCTGTGAAGAGATTTGAAAACTGCTGATCACAAACGCTCTCCATCTAATCTGACTCAGCTTGAATTGTTTTGTAAGGAAGAAAGAGCAAAGATTTTAGTCTCTAGATGTTTAAAGCTGGTAGAGACAAACCCCAAAAGACTTGCAGCTGTAATTGCAGAAAAAGGGGGTTCCACAAAATATTGACTCAGGGGGTCTGAATACTTTTGAACACTTTTTAGTTTTTATTTGTTTAAAAAAAAAGAACTCAAGGAGAGCACTGATCAGACATGCAACCAGGAGGCCCATGGTGACTCTGGATGAACTGTAGAGATCTACAGCTCAGGTGGAGGAATCTGTCTATAGGACAACCATCAGTCGTGCACCTATAATTGCTCCTATAATTTTCTTTCCACTTCACAAGTGTGTGCCACTTTGTGTTCGTCTTTCACGTAAAATTCCAATAAAATATTTTTATGTTTGTGGTCATAATGTGGAGTAACTGTGGAGAAGTTCAAGGGGTATGAATACTTTTGCAAGCCACTATAAACCCATGAATCATACTTCATCTTCACTTAGAAATGCAGTATCAGTTGATGAAAAACAGGATTTCTTTTGTTAAAGTCCCACTCTGATCATCTTTTGATGACTTCCCAGTGGTCTTTTAATTATTATGACCCAGTTTTTAGACAAAATAAAAAAACTTGTGCCCTTTTATAGAACATAGTTTCTGCAGAGAAGCAGAAGCTCATTAGAAATTCACCTCTGAGTTGTTGTCAGCACCATTGGCGCTAAGCAAGCCTGCCCCCCACTTTCCGTCACCCATTTGTTTACAAGCTTATAGCTCCTCACAACCCCAAGTTGACATTACTGAGACTGAAAGACAGAAGCATCAGCAGACCTGTGTTCTGGTTCAGTCTTGAGTTCATTTTTAAAGGGACTTTCTATCCTGCAGTGGCTGAGACAATAAAGAGTTGAAAGTGTTGAAAGGCAGTTGACCACACGTTGACCAGAGCCACATGTGGGAATGCCAGCTGGTTCCAAAAGTTAACAGTCCCAATTGGCATCTGTTTTCCTGGGATTTAGTGTCTCCACAAATCACACGTCTGGATTACTCTTCAATGCTGGACATTCTAAGTTCTGACACTGAAAATGAATGATCATAGAAACAAATTTGTCCTACACTATCAACTTTCATTTTTTGAATTTATGAAGCGTTAACATTTTGGGGTTTCTATGTCACCTTATTGCTCAGTGATGAAGTGGAATTCTGGTCATCGATCAGGTTTCGCATCTTCTCAGTTAACATAACAGCTGACAGATCAGCTTTCTACATGATTTCCTTCATGTATTTTTCAGCAGAGATGCAGACGTGGTCATGGTGTCTGTAAAGTAATAAGCAGAAAGTTGTTTTTTACGTTTAACTAAATGACCTTGTCACTAGAAAACCCACAAGTCAATGAAACCAAAAACACGCCAAACCTTCAAACGTCCACCTGAACATTTTACCAAACTTTACTACGCAAATTTTAAACACCAAACCTTCACAAACAATTGCCTATTTTTATTATACAAATTTAAATACCCATTAATATATAAACACTTATTTAGCACCATCAAAGATGAATAATAGCCTAATTCAAAGATATCAAATAATTGCTGAACAGCTGTTTGCCTGCTGCTGATAACTAGCGGGTCTTTGGATGTTCCTCATGTTTCTTCATTCTTATAAATGTAGATGTGGTCCCGAACATTAACTGTAGAAAAACTGGACTGAGCGAGTGTGATGTCACCCATAGAAAATAGATTTACTTCTGACTTCAACTGAAGTCAATTCAGTTGTCATTTTTTTCACAATACAAACGCAGCTGTGTTGGAGCCAGATGGTGTCAGCAAGTATTGATTGGTCCAATATCTATTGATTTCTCTTTAGAAGTCTTTGGGATTTTGGCTTCTTGGAGCCAGCAGGTACTTCCTGTTTGGAATGCCAGGGGGGAGGGGTCACTTAGTCCAGTTCTGATAGGCTATTTCTAAATTTCCTCCCTACTCCCTAACTACTAAAAAGCTACAGCTTAACAATGGCTGTGTAATGTTAGAAACTCCTAAAAAGGTTTAATTCAAAGTGGATTTAGGTCTGTTATTGTATTTAGAAAATACTGTTTTTATGAATGTCTCATGAATCAAGTTTGTTGTATTTATCCGCCATGTCTTAAAGTCCACTCCATGAAAATATTGTCTGACTTTAAACCAGTTTGTAGTCGCAAACTGGCAATAAGCGGAACAGCTCATTAGCATAGCATTGGCTGTAGCATGATAACATCAGTGTGTAACATCGCTATCTCTAAATCAACACTTTATTAAACTCCCTGTTGCTGCTGTGAGTCCAGCTGGTTTATCCTCCATTTCTGTTCGGATCCCGTTAAAAACCGCCTCGTCCTGCCTCCATCAGCCTAAGCTAAGCGCTACACAGATAAATGTACAGAAGCTACGGTAGTGGGGGTGGGGGTCGCGTGTGCTTGTAAATATTGTGCAATAAGCTTTTTTTTTTTCTCTGCCTCGCAGACGAAGCTCCTCTGCTTGCTGCCGCTTTATTGTCTGCTCGTTGCAAGAAACGGGCGGGCTGACTTTACTCTGAACTTCAGTGTTTTTCATTTTCTTGTTTTGCTTGCCATTTCAGCCCTTTGGGGGTGTCTGATCCAGCCGTTAACAACAGATGACCCCTCAGAAGGAGGAAGCTTCTTCCAGACTCTTATTTTTTTTGTTCATTTTGACTCATTTAAATCCATGAGGGGAATGTGGAATTGTGAGAAAAATCTTAACCTAAGTGGACCACAACAGTTTTAATGAACATTAATTGGCTTTACCTGGTTTGATGTTGTATTTTGTATCTTGAGAAAATGGAATCTGTGCTTTGAGTTGAACTACGTGCGTGGAGGTGCAGATCAAACAGGGAGTAGTCAACATGGGAAGCCATTGATTTAACCTGTCTGAACTTGCTTGTTCATTTTTTGCTTTTCTCTGCAGGCAGTACGATTATGAAAAGGTTGGGTTGGGGTTGGAGGGGAGTAGGGCAAAGTGGAGCAAGCATTTTTAATCCAAACTCAAAGAATGAGCAAATAGACTGCCTGAAGCTGGTATTCTGATCCACAGTTTGAACTGCTTGAGCAGAATTTATTGAACAAGGGTTTGGATTTCTGCCTGCAGTTATGTGGAAACATCACAGACTGCACAGCCGATCACCATAAGAACATGCAACTCTCCTGTTTAAAGCTGTAATCTCCACAGCTCCAAGCTTTGAACCTAGCTGAAACTTTTCAATTTTTTAAAATGTCATTAAAAAAGAACCCCCCCACACCTTTTTCTTCACCCTACTGTTCCCAGTAAAAACATTTGTTGTTGTTCTGACATGTTGCTGCACCACCATAACAGATCCTGAAGAACAGAGTGTTTCCTGCCCTAGCAACTCCTTCTGACTGAACCAGAGTTAAAGCTGGAAAACACCTACTGTACATCCCAAACATGGTTCTCCCTGACAATATTTACAAGTTTTTAGGGGAAGTCACATTAATCTGCACACAGGCTGGTATGAACCATCGAGACAATCTGAGTTTAATGAAGACATAAAATGACCCAGATTCTAACGACTGTATAAATTTTTGCTAATTTGAAGGCGGACCATGGAACAGGTCTTAAGGAGGAAGTGACACAAGCACAGTGCATGTTAAATAAATTTTTTTTAAAAACTGGAACGTTTTTTTAGTATTTCTTTATTCAGATTGTTGTGGATCAGACGAAAAAATGTTTTTTTTGAAAAGCTTTTAGCAGCTACAGTACCCGGGCCACACTGCTCTGCTCTACTCTGATGCATCTACTTGTAGACAGATAGATCCGTGTACGTCATTATTTTCCTCATCTGAACTGGAATCTGATTCAAAGCTGTACAGCTGGATAGCTCTGATTCTGCTCACATCATTGTTGTTGCACCAGTAATGTTAGGTTGGGGTGCGAGGGGCCGTAAGCTATCAGGAGAGAGTGTGGACAAATGGGTGACAGGAAGTGGGGGCAGGCTTACTCCCCGTCACCAGTCCCACCCACAGAGGTGACTTTCTAATGAACTCCTGCTGCTCTGTAGAGACTATGTCCTAGAAAATGACGGGTTTTTTTTTGCCTAAAATGGCATAATCACAATTAAAAGACCACTGGAGACACTTCGAAAATAGATCAGAAGAGGATTCGAGTGGGACTTTATAGGTTGGAAAATTAGAATTTATGAGTGAATGTGGGGTAAGACTGCATGACAATCCAAAGACTTGTTTTTTGTCCTTTTGCTTGCTTTCGCTCCAAAACTGCTCCTGTTGTAAGGTCATAACAGATTTTTAAATTTTATTGAAAAAATAAAATTGTGTGTGTGTGTGGTGGTGGTGGTGGTGGTGGTGGGTCCAGTTACTGTGAATGCAAACCAAACACCAGATACCAGATAAAGGAAAATGTTCATCATTCCCACCTAGTCCACGCAGCATAAGCTGGAGTGTCTGAGCAGGCTGGCAGAGGAAGCTGACAGAACAGCATTTAAGGACAGAACAAAGTTTCATAATTTAGCACAAATTCCTGCCATGTGTCATTTGACCTTGGAGAGAAGAAGTGCTGCAGCTGAACGATTTCGAGAGATGAGGCTGTTTGGACAAAAAAATAGCAGTGTGAAAGTCAACAACCACCAGTATGTGCTGTATTTTCCTGACCCTCCCTCCTTGTTTTTGTTTTCATTGTTTACACTTTTAAGCTGCAGATTTACAATCAGAAAGAGGGCAAAGTGTTGTGTAAGTGTTGGGGTTTGACCTTTATCTTATTTTAATGATCGGTGATTTCAGCCTGGACTTTGTCTGTCTGAGTTCTGGGTGGTGTTACCTCAGAGATGGTTGGTGAGGAACAATGAGACATGACGGCATGTCGGCCACGTTGCAAGGAGACTGGTAATTCCACACTACCAACCGGACCAGGAGAGCAGAACCGCCATGTTCTTTGAATACAGCACTCAAGCAGAAAGGTGGAGGTGCTGTTCAGTAGTCTAAATGTATGGTCCCCGTCAGAGGACACATGGCGTTTGGAAAGCTGCCATCAGAGTTCAGACTGCTGCCTTTACAAAATGCATCACCCTGATAGAGCTGGGGGTAATCAAACCACCATCCCTACGATTGAGGAAGACTGTTCTACACTCTGAACCACAGCCATTCGATGTGTGGAGGGTGCAGAGAAGAAAGTTCTACTTCTGAATTTAAAAAAAAATCTCTTCCAGTTATTTTTTAATGAACTGCTTGTTTTGTGATGTAACATTTGTCAAAGCTCCTTCTTGTCTTGGCTTGTGCTCTAGTACACATCATCTCCTCCATGGTCACATATTTTCATAACACCGGTGTCATGGTTTGTGCTGCCAGCTGTGGGTCTAGAGAAGGAAACGGAACAGAACAAAAACAGTGTTTTATTTTCTGAAAGAAAGAGAAAGCTGTCTCCAAAGAAACCAAACTCTGTTCATGTGAACATCATGTTGTGGTTCTTCCTTTTTTGACTGGAGCAGGAGCGGACCAGAAATTCCAAAAAAAATATAATGAAAAAAATTATCTGGATTAGCTAAAACAAGTTAAAAAAATGTATTGGAACAAGAATGGTTATTCTGTCAAATAGAATGATTGAGTAATAACTGTTAATTTCTCTGTAGAAGTCTATGGGATTTTGGCTTCTTGGAGCCAGCAGGTACTTCCTGTTTGGAACGCCAGGGGGAGGGGTCACCTAGTCCAGTTCTCTATATACAGTCAATGATCTTGCCACGTCACCTCTGCTTTTCTGACGTCTGGAGGAAAAAAGCTCACAGTCAGAACTCTGCTGCACATAAAACCTGGAAAAAGAACACAATGTTCATTTGTGTTGTTTGTATAAAGTTTGAATGTAATGATATTAGTCTTCAGAAATGCACCATTGGGACAATCATTTGATCAGAGCTGAATCATTGGGATGCCTAAGTAAGTAAATATTTATTTCTATAGCACCTTTCCCCAGATAAAAATCACAAAGTGCTTCACAAAAGTAAAAACAAATAGAATTACAGCCAGTAAAAAAACAAATTACATACAAAAAAAATAGAGGGAAGTAAAAGCAAGATAAAACACACTAAAGGACAAAAATAGATTAACTAAAAGCTTTTCTGAATAAAAAAGCCTTGAGCTGACTTTTAAAACTTGCAACGGAGTCAATCTGTCATACTGACAAAGAGAGGTCATTCCAAAGATGAGGAGCAACAGCTTGAAAGGCGAGGTCTCCTCTGGTTTTGTAGCGGGTTTTTGGAATTTTTAACAGATTTTGGTTTGAGGACCTCAGAGACCAGACAGAAGAGTAGGGGGTTAAAAGGTCAGCAATGTACTTGGGAGTTTGTCCATGCAAGGCTTTAAAAACTAGAAGTAGAATTTTAAATTCAATTTTAAATTTAACTGGGAGCCAGTGTAAAGAGGAGAGTAGTGGATTTATGTGTGCTCGTTTATAGGCTCCTGTTAAAAACCTTGCCGCAGAGTTTTGGACAAGCTGCAGACGTTTTAAAGAGCTTTTGCTAAAACAGGTAAAAAGTGAATTACAATAATCCAAACGTGAAGAAATAAAAGCATGGATAAGTATCTCCAGGTCAGGTCTAGATAAGATGTGTTTGACTTTTACCACATTCCTCAGGTGATACATGCAATTTTTGACAGTTTGTTTAGCGTGTCCTTCCAAAGATAGACATTTGTCAAACACCACCCCAAGATTCCTGACACTCGACTGGACAGAGGAGCTCAGGGAACCAAGGTGATGCTTGATGGAAGGGATTTTGTTGTCGAGGGCAAAAATCACTGTCTCTGTCTTCTGAGCATTCAGGTGTAGATGGTTATTAGATAACCATTATTTAATCTCAGATAAACAATCCAGCAAACTGGTCAAGATGTTAAAGTCTGTTTCAGGGAAGGAGCAATATAGTTGAATGTCATCTGCATACAGATGGTAAGAAATTTGGCTAAATTGACTAATTAGTTTGCCTAGAGGGCTGCACGGTGGCGCAGTGGTTAGCGCTCCTGCCTCACAGCAAGAAGGTTCCCGGTTCAAGTCCTGGCTGGGGGACCTTTCTGTGTGGAGTTTGCATGTTCTCCCCGTGCATGCGTGGGTTTTCTCGGGTACTCCGGCTTCCTCCCACCATCCAAAAACATGCTTCATAGGTTAATTGGTTACTCTAAATTGTCCCTAGGTGTGACTGTGAGTGTGCATGGGTGTGTGATTGTGGCCCCTGCGACAGACTGGCGACCAGTCCAGGGGTGTACCCTGCCTTCGCCCATGAGTAGCCGGGTTAGGCTCCGGCAACCCCGTGACCCCGAAAGGGATAAAGCGGATTGGAAAATGAATGAATGAAAGTTTGCCTAGAGGGATCATGTATAGAGTGAATAAAATAGGGCCTAGAACTGAACCCTGGGGAACGCCACAAGAAACTTTTTGCATTTCAGAGGTTATTGAACCTACACTGATGTTGAAAGCTCTTCCACTGAGATATGAGACAAACCAATCCAAAACAGACCCAGACAGACCATAATCACCTTGAAGACGCGCAATCATAATGTTGTGATCAACAGTGTCAAATGCAGATATGAGGTCCAGAAGCACCAAGACAGAGAACTGGCTAGAATCTGCTGCCATGAGCACATCATTAGAGACCTCTAATAGAGCCGTTTCTGTGGAATGGTTCTTCTTAAAACCTGACTGGAAAATATCCAGGATGTTTTGTTGTTCCAAATAAAAGATTAGTTGCTCCATTACTACCTTCTCTAAAATTTTTGAGATAAAAGGGAGCTTTGAGATGGGTCTGTAATGTTTTGGATCGGAGTGATCAAGGTAAGGCTTTTTTAAGGTGGGAGTGTTGAGAGCATGCTTTAAAAAAGAAGGCACAGATCCTGACTCCAGTGAGAGGTTGATATGATTGACAATAGTCACACCAATACTTTGAAATACTTCTATAAAAAAAAGGAGTGGGAATTACATCAAGAGGGCAAGAAGAGGGTTTGCTCTTCTTCAGTATAGGATGGACATCCTCCACAGTTACCGGAGAAAAGCTAGACCATGAAGGTGAATAATGAGAGCCCAGGGAGGCTGGAACACAGACTAAAGGAGGAATGTTTGCTCCAACATCCAGGACCTTTGTCAGAAAACCCTGAAGAAATGTGATTCCATCAGCTTCAGACTGTTTGGGAAATTGAGAGGTAGAGGGAGAAACAAGTGTGTTCAATGTATTGAAAATAATTTTTGGGTTCTGTTTATTTGTTAAGATAAAATTATGGAAGAAAGCTGATCTGGCCTGGTCATTTAAATAAAAAATCTGTTCTTTCAGGTGGAGTCTGTGTACTTCCAGTTTGGTAGATTTCCATAAACGCTCAACTTCTTCTGGAGCTGCGGATATCCTCGTTTACCCAAGGAAAGGCCTTATTTGGGGAGACTACCCTCTCTCTAATGAGAGCAACTATATTTAAAATAGAGACACACATGGTGACTGTTAAAAGATTCCATAAGAGAGTCAGCATCATTAAAATGAGTAAAAGAATCAGAATCAAACAAATCCATGAATCTATCTGACACATTAGGACTTAAAACATGTCGCTGAGTCACAAGAGTAGTGGGTTGAGATAAAGCAGGAAATGACACATTAAAAGAGATCCAGCAGTGATCACTCACATGACTGTCCTTTACACAAAGATCCTTAATATGAAGACCTAAAGAAAAGACAAGGTCTAGAGTGTCCTTTGTTATAAGTGGGGCCAAAAACATGCCGAACAAAATCTTGAAATTCCATTAAAAATAATAACTCAAAGGCAGAGGGGCATGATGAGTTATCAATGTGTATATGAAAATCATCCACTATCAGAACAGAATAAAGTTTGATAATACTGGATAAAAACTCATCAAACTCATCTAAAAACAGCCGGGCAGGGCCAGGAGGTCTGTAAATAAAAAAAATAAAATAAAACAGAGGATTGGATCCTCCTGGTTTGGTGCAGGGGAAAGCATCCCGGTGGATGAGGGCCAGACCTCCCCCACTATGTCCAGATGAGCGAGGGGTGCTGAGCACGGAGCAGTCTGGGGGAACAGTTCATTCAGGTGGTCTGATACCAGCTGTGTTTATTCCTCGGCGGCGCAGACAGGGCGAGCAGGGCCTGCGGGAGTTTGACAGCACCTTGAAGTCGATGACAGGTGTCAGCCAGCTGCTCACTGGTCCCAGTGCACGTGGAGATGAACAAAAACATTTTAACTCGGTGAGTTTAGTTTTAAAATGTCCAGTATACCGATCCAGACAGGCCTTTAGAGGCACAGCTCTACCGCTTCTTCTACCACGGCACCGGTGGCGTTTTCTCCCCCGAGGACGAAGCGCAGGAAGTAGACGCAGGAACGCTAAATGACTTTGAAGAAAGAGGGCAGACGTTTAAGAACTCCCGTAACATTTTAAAGTTTGAAGAAATATTATTGATTAGATACTGAATGAATTTCGTTTCTAATCCACAAGGCTGCAGGTTCTGGAAGCCCTTTTAGGCAGCCATGATGACTTGTGCCCCCACTGTTATCCAATATATGCTTCTCTCCTTCTAGTCAGCACTTCTGAGTAGGGCTGAGCAATAGTGAATGTTGTAATATCACAATCTTTTTTTTTCATATCAGACGATAACGCTATGTATCACAATAAAAATTAAATAACTATATTAGTTTAATATGAACATTCTGTGGCTCATTAGAGAAATGTATAATCATCAGCAGGTTGTTTAGATCTAAATATTTATTTATCATACTTTGAACATAACAGATGCACTGAAGGAACATGATGCAACAGTTTTTTTTTCCCACAGAAAACTAAAAAAGGCTTAAATATTACAAACTAAACTGAAAATTAAAAGGTCAAGATCAAAAGGTTTCGAAAGAGAACATAAATAAAACAGAACACTAAACTGTTTGATCAGTTCCAATTAAAATCAAAGCATTAATTCTACAAAAAAATTCTAATGTTTTCAAGTTTTACAGAACAAACATAAAATTGATAAACATTCTTGTCAACATCATGTGAATAAGATAGGAACTAAAAGCAAATTCTCGTAGTTTAGGCTGTTGCTGCTGTGATGGTCTTACTTTTCTTGTTTTTGCTGAAAAATTATAAATAATTATTTAATAATTATAAAAAATATAAAGTGGGTACGGAAAGTATTCAGACTCCCTTAAATTTTTCACTCTTTGTTATATTGCAGCCATTGCTAAAATCATTTAAGTTTATTTCTCTCATTAATGTACACACAACATATTGGCAAAAAACACAGAATTTTTGACATTTTTGTAGATTTATTAAAAAAGAAAAACAGAAATATCATATGGTCCTAAGGATTCAGACCCTTTGCTCAGTATTTAGTAGCAGCACCCTTTTGATCTAATACAGTCATGAGTCTTTTTGGGGAAAGATGCAACAAGTTTTTCACTCCTGGATTTGGGGATCCTCTGCCATTCCTCCTTGCAGATCCTCTCCAGTTCTGTCAGGTTGGATGGTAAACGTTGGTGGACAGCCATTTTCAGGTCTCCACAGAGATGCTCAATTGGGTTTAAGTCAGAGCTCTCCCTGGGACATTCAAGAACAGTCACAGAGTTGTTGTGAAGCCACGCCTTCCTTATTTAAGCTGCGTGTTTAGGGTCATTGTCTTGCTGGAAGGTGAACCTTCAGCCCAGTCTGAGGTCCTGAGCACTCTGGAGAAAGTTTTGGTCCAGGATATCCCTGTCCTTGGTCGCTTTCATCTTTCCCTTGATTGCAGCCAGTCGTCCTGTCCCTGCAGCTGAAAAACACCCCCACAGTATGATGCTGCCACCACCACCATGCTTCACTGTTGGGACTATTGGACAGGTGATGAGCTCTGCCTGGTTTTCTCCACACATAGGCTTAGAATTTAGACCAAAAAGTTCGATATTGGTCTCATCAGATCAGAGAATCTTATTTCTCACCATCTTGGAGTCTTTCAGGTGTTTTTTTTTTAGCAAACTCCATTCGAGCTTTCATGTGTCTTGCACTGAGGAGATGCTTCCGTCGGGCCACTCTGCCATAAAGCCCCGGCTGGAGGGCTGCAGTGATGGTTGACTTTCTACAACTTTCTCCAAAAAATGTCTCCAAAAATGTCTCCAAATCAACACATTTTATTAATCTGTCTGTTGCTGCTTTAAGTGAAGCATCTTTATCCTCCAGTTCTGACTGGATCATGTTATAAATCACCACATATTCCGCTGTTTCATCTGACAAACTAAACGCTGCACAGTTGAAGTGACTGTGGGGGTGGGGTGATGTGTCGCATATGTTTGTTTACCTCGTGTGCAGACGGGGTAGAAAAAGAGGGCAAAAGAAATTCACCAGAAGAAGAGCTAATAAACATGACTACGTTGACACAAACATTTACTCTTCATGTGGTGATTAACCCTCTTACTTGCTAAAGAGGAGAAAATGCTCAGTTCTTGCAGGGTAATTTCGGACCCTTCAAAATAAAAGTCTTTAACACTCACTCATTTTACTATTGAGAAAAAGTACTATCACAATATCGATAGCTATTGCTTTATTGCCCAGCCCTACTTCTGAGCTTCCTGTGTCCTTCATAATAATAGCACAAGCCCCGCATATTCAAACTGAAATAACAGAGTTTTCTTTTGTTTTGGTTCTGGAGTTCGGTCCGTATGATTCTTTTCCTCAAAATGGGCAGAGAAATGAAGGAATATCAAAGATATTTGCGACAGGAATGTAGCAGAGGCTTTAGGAATGTCCCCTTGAGACTTTTGTTACTGCTTTCTGTGTCGGACTATGGCGAGTGTTAAACATTTTAATGTGGAACAAACTCATTTTAATGGACACCTTCATTGACACTGATCTCGCTCTGTTTGTGTTGTGGTTCTGCAGGATGTCATCGCAGGCTTCCTGTACACTGTCCTCCTCCTCCAATTCATCCTGCCAGCCTTGGAACCTGTCGACACCTTCAACCTGACCTGCCACTTCGCTCCCCTCATCATTGTCTTCCTCCACGTGGGTCTGGGCCTTCTGTCCTTCACCCTGGACACCTGGAGCACTTCAAGGGGCGACACCGCTCAGATTCTGGGCTCAGGTGCCGGCATCGCCCTGGCGTCCCATGTCAACCAGCGTCTGGGTTTGATCCCGGACCTGAGAGCGGACCAGGTGCCCCTCACCATGCCCGTCAGCAGCAGCCTGGTGGGTGTAGCCATGCTGCGCTTTGCACTAGGGGTTCTGGTTCTAATGGTCACTCGTGCGCTTATGAAGGCTGTCACCATCCCTCTGGTGTGCTGGCTGGTGGGGGTGCCTGGGGGAGACACGAGGAAGGCTCGACAGCACATGGAAGTGGAGCTGCCCTACCGCTACATCGTTTATGGGACAGTGGGCTTCAACGTCCTCTTCCTGGTCCCGCTGCTCTTCAGCTTTCTTCAGCCCGGCCACTATTAGGGACCGGCAGCTATTACAACTAACACCTTTTAGACCCGGCTTTTATTGGAGACCAGCGTCTATTAGAGACCGGCCATCATTGGAAGATGTACGGTACTCATAGAAAATGGTTTACTTCCAGCTCCAACCAAATGAGGTCCATTTAGTCACCATTTTTTCACGATGCAGACATTGCCATGTTAGGACCAGACAAGGTCAGTGGGCTTTGATTAGTCGGAGTGGGTCTTTGTCATTGTTTCTATCGCAGTCACACACTAATCAAAAGTGAGCTTGTGGGAAGGCTTGGGAGAATCAGTCAATAAATTACTTGAACGTTCCGGGTGAGACCACATACTTTTATTGAGGCATCTGATTGGTCATTTTATAACTCAAATAGCTTGAACTACTGAAATATATAATGTAAAATTTTTGAATTAGTTAGAACGTATCTTTCAGAGCAAAAATGATTATTCTGGAAAATATAATGACTAATAGTAAAAAAATAGTAAACAGTAATAACTGTTTATTTCTCTATAGAAGTCTGTGGGACTTTGGTTTCTTGGAACCAGCAGGTACTTCATGTCTGGAACGCCAGGAGGAGCGGGGTCACCCAGTCCAATTCTCATATACAGTCAAAAAACAAAGCAAAGCTGCCCCATTACTCAATCATGCTTCAGAAATTGTTCTGGAAAAGTCTCCGGGTTAGGCTGTAGGCTTGATTCTTCCATGGTGGAAGGAGGTCCTGGACATGTCAGTGTTCTACTTCAAATGTTCTCAGTCAGACTTCCTCACCATCAGCCGAGGGACAATTTCAAACCTTCTCTTTTGCCTTTTCATGTAAACTTCAGCTTTCATGAAGTTGAAAAGCAGCCGTAGCATTTCAAGAAGAACTGACTCCTTCAGTATTTGGGAGTGAATACAGAGATTAAGCCCAGAGGTCAGGAAACCACTCAAACTATGCAAACAGAGGAATTATTATTTTTCTTTATGACCAAAGATTTGCCTTATATTTAGCTAAGAAATGTTAGAGCCGATATTGTCCTGACGCTCTGAGCTCACAAGAAACACCAGAGCCCAGAAGAACACTCCAACATTTCCAGACCAGCACAAGCGGAAAACTTGCAGCCTTCCTAGAGGAAGAGCAAACCTGCATGTTCCTCAGTCAGACTTGAACCTTATTTTTACCTTCAGATACTTAAATTCAAAAGAACAAAGGTCTGACATTGAAGAAAGCTCGTGCTGACATAAGCAGCTCCAAAATAAACTACGATTCACTTGCTTGACCAGAGGTTCTTCCCTATGAGGATCCTACCTTCTGACAGTCTTCCTCTACTTGCACTAAGCCCACAGCCACTTGTGAGGCAGGTTTGAGTTTTATTTTTCCCAGTCCTGTTGGTGTCAGTGAAGGCCTCATCTGTTTGCCTGTGTTTCAAGGAAGCATAAGAGTTTGGCGCTTCCTTCGGGTCGCTTTGTGTTTCCAAAGTTAAGGTGTCTTGTTTTCCAGCAGTGCTGCATTCAGGTGTGGCTGCAAGAAGATATTTTGTTTTGGTCTCTATCCGCCTGCCAAGCATGTGGTGTTAGCATAGCTATATGTGTGTGTGTGTGTGTGGTGGGGTGGGGGGTTGTTTTTTAGATGTGAATGCACGGTTTCCACAATTCACTGCCCTGCTCCTTATGTTATCCTAAAAACCACAAATAGAGGAGTCATCATGCCTTACTATCAGCTTCTCCAAGCTGTTACTTCCTGTGAAACTGATGTGAATGAACATTTTGATGAAGCAGTAGAGTTTCGATGTCAAGAAGAGGACCGGGCTCCTGACAGATTGGCTCCAGATTGGCACATTGGCTCCAATGCCTAGGAGCCATTGGAGCCATCCTGCTTCTGTCTGAGTGGCTTTTCATCATTTCTGTCTGGCACTGCACATCATAAATAGCAAATGTGTATTTATTTATACAAATTCTTCCAAAAGTACAATCTTGTCTATTATTTTCATTAGGAAATATCTGATTATATGTTAGAATGCTTGTTTTATTTACTGAAAAAATCGAAATCTTAAATGTGTGTGTTTCACTGATCAGATCATGTCAGTGTGGCTTCACTCAGACTCATGAACAGGTCCTGAGTAAAGGCTGGGGGCAGACGCGTTGCAGGACTGCTGACTTTCCATGGTTTCCAGAGAAGATGCAGCTTCTTCCTGCTCTGATTTCCTGTCAGTGCCTTTATCCTTAAGGATAGAAGCACCTTTCTTCAGCTCACTGTGAAATTGTGGGTTAACTCTGAGCGATTTGCCTTTTTGCACTTTGCAGAAACCGTTTCCTACTTTTGAAATGAGACTTGAACTGAGATTCCTGAACTGTTTGCTAAGAAATTACTGCCTCCACTGGATATTGGCGGATGTCAGACGTGTTGGGTTTGAACTAGGTTGCACAATAGAAATATATATATTTTTTTCCTGTGATGATTATTGATTCTCATTCCAAACTGCCGCAGAGTAGACTTAGGGTGCTGGGATCTTCTTCCTGCAGTCAGAGGTGATTCCTGATCTGTTCGGGTGCTCAGCAACTCCAGGAGGAGGCAGGTTTGTCAGAATAAAAAAATCAACTAAATGAAATGAAGACTAAGTGTAAACAAGGATTTACAAATTAAATTTAATAAATGTTTGTATTTGTTTGGATCTGTCTAAGCATCTTTTATTTGGACGAGCTGTGCTGCATCCCTAGTTTGTCCTCTCTGGGTGGGTGGAGTGCTCCTTCCCCAAGTGGAGGAGCTTAAGTATCTTGGGGTCTTGTTCACGAGTAAGGGAAGATCGGAGCGTGAGATCGACAGGCGGATTGGTGCTGCGTCCACCGTCATGCGGTCGCTGTACTGGTCCGTCGTGGTGAAGAGAGAACTAAGCCAGAAAGCAAATTTACCGGTCGATCTACGCCCCAATACTCACCTATGGTCATGAGCTCTGGGTCTGGATCCATCCATCCATCCATCAATCCATCAATCTACATGCCAGTGTGCAAAGGTAAAGGAACCATTCACAGTCGCCAATCAAACTCTGAAGTGGTTTATGAGGATACCTCACACATCCACAGGGAAGAGCATTCAAACTCCACACAGAAAGGACCCAGACAGGATTTGAACCAGATACTTCTCACTGTGAAGCAACAGTACAAACTACAAAACAATGCACTCAAAATGAGCAAAATAACTTATATAAGACAATTACTGTTCATCATAGAGAAAACAACAAACCTGCAAAGTTTATTTAAAAAGAAATCACTAATGACAATGAGGAGATGGAATAGGTAAATACAAAAAAGACTACAAACACAATGATGAAAAAAAGAACCTCAGAAACAGCTGCTGTGGTTGAAGTGGCACTGGAAAAATCTGTCCTTGACAGAAATTCATGTAGTCTGTCTTTCTTTTTTCAACCTTTATTCAGAACATAGAAATGACAAATTGTAAGGAGCATAGAACAATAAAATGTACATCAGTTTTTCAAGATAAAGGCCAGGAGGGTGTATGTGATTTCATGGTCCTGCAACCTATTCAGGTTGAACCCCACCTTCACCCAACAGTAACTGGGTTGGGCTCCAGCAACCCCTAGACCCCGAAAGGGATTTAGCAAGTCTTGAAATGAATGAATTTTTATTTTGTAGAAATAAACTACTTTTTCACAACTATTGATATAACCTGAACAAAGCTAGATCTTTCTTTCCTTAATTAAATGATAATTTCTTAGCTTAAAACTACTTGAATTCACTCATTAATTTTCTTTGCCTAATTTAAAAATGACCTCAAAGGAAAATCAATTTATGGATTTGATCAAGTTCAATTTGAATTTTTGAAGGAAAAGATCAATTGGATATAAATAAATTGATTTTTTTTAAGTCAGCCCAGATAAATTAACATGTTGGATATTTTCATATGAGTATGCACTGAGCATGCCCCTTAGCAAAATATAGTCAATAGGTGTTCTACAAGTAAACTTGGTATATACTAAAATTGAGGCAGTATCCTTTAGAAGTTTACTTTTTGTACACTATCGTTATTTGTAAATTTAAGGTGTTGAAATTTAGTCCGAAGAAGTGTTCAGTTTATATACATCGTACACTACATGTATATGGTCACTATTTCCTGTACTTATACTCAAGTATACACTGTAAAATTAATTTCAAGCATACTCATTTTTGCTAAGGGTAGCTAGACTTTTAACATCCAGCTCAGCATATACATCACTATTTATTTAAGTATCATCCACTACTTTAGTCCTGAAAACTTGAATGTCCAGCACTTAAGCTTCCAAAAGCTAAAAATAATCTCCTTTATCTTTTTCTTCACAACCCCTTCATGAAAATAAACACCACAGATTCAGTTGAATCACCCGGATTGGCAATACCGGAGCCTCACCCTGGAGCCAGGCCTGGGGTTGGGGCTCGTAGGGGAGCGCCTGGTGGCCGGGGCTCCTCCCACGGGCCCCGGTCGGTTAAAACCCGAACAATCGACGTGGGATCACTCCCCAGTGGGCCCACCACCTGCAGGAGAGCTCAGAAGGGGCCGGTGCAATGTGGTTTTTGGATGGCAGTCGAGGGCGAGTGCCTCGGCGGCCTAAACCCCGGTCATGGAACTTGGCTTTTGGGACATGGAATGTCACCTCTCTGGGAGGGAAGGAGCCTGAGCTTGTACGAGAGGTTGAGAGGTACCGGCTAGATATAGTTGGGCTCACCTCTACGCACAGTCTGGGCTCTGAAACTCAGTCTCTCGAGAGGGGTTGGACTCTCTACCATTCTGGAGTTGCACATGGTGAGAGGCGGCGGGCTGGGGTGGGCTTACTTGTGAGCCCCCAGCTTAGCTGCGAAGTGTTGGAGTTAACCCCGGTGGATGAGAGAGTTGTGTCCCTCCGCCTTCGGGTGGGGGACATGTCTCTGACTGTGGTTTCGGCTTATGAGCAGTTCGGAGTACCCAGCTTTCTTGGTGTCTCTCGGAGGGGTACTGGAAAGTGCCCCAACAGGGGACTCCATTGTCCTCCTGGGTGACTTCAATGCCCACGTGGGCAACGACAGTAGCACCTGGAGGGGTGTGATTGGTAGGAACGGCTTCCCTGATCTGGACCCGAGCGGTGTTTTGTTGTTGTACTTCTGTGCTCGTCAAAGTTTGTCCATAAAACACCATGTTTGAGCACAAGGGTGTCCATCAATACACGTGGCATCAGGACACCCTCGGCAGGAGATCAATGATCGACTTTGTAGTCGTTTCAGGAGACCTTCGGCCGTGTGTCTTGGACACTCGGGTAAAGAGAGGGGCAGAGCTGTCCACTGATCACTACCTGGTGGTGAGTTGGATTCGATGGCGGGGAAGGAGGCCGGAAAGACTTGGCAGACCCAAACGTATTGTAAGGGTCTGCTGGGAACGTCTGGCTGAGCCCTCCGTCAGGGAAGTCTTTAACTCCCACATCCGGGAGAGCTTCAAACAGGTACCGAGGGAGTCTGGTAACATTGAGTCTGAATGGACCATGTTCTCCACCTCCATTGTCTCGCTGCTGTTCAGAGCTGTGGTCACAAGGTCTCTGGTGCCTTTCGTGGCGGCAACCCCCGAACCCGTTGGCGGACACCGGAAGTAAGGGATGCCGTCAAGCTGAAGAAGGAGTCCTATCAGGTCTGGCTGACTTGTGGGACTCCAGAGGCAGCTGACAGGTATCGGCAGTCTAAGCGAGCTGCGGCTCAGGCTGTAGAAGAGGCAAAAACTCAGTTCTGGGAGGAGTTCGGTGAGGCCATGGAGAAGGACTATTGGTTGACCTCGAAGAGGTTCTGGCAAACCGTCCGGTGCCTCAGGAGGGGGAAGCAGTTTCTGCAGGCACCGTTTTCAGTGCAGGTGGGGAGCTGCTGACTTTGACTGGGGACATTGTCGGGCGGTGGAAGGAATACTTCGAGGATCTCTTCAATCCTGCTGACACGCCTTCTGTTGAGGAAGCAGAGGCTGAGAGCCTAGAGGTGGGGCTGCGCATTACCCAAGCTGAAGTCACCAAGGTAGTTAACAAGCTCCTCGGTGGCAAAGCACCGGGAGTGGACGAGGTCCGCCCTGAGTACCTCAAGTCTCTGGATGCTGTGGGAGTGTCTTGGTTAACATGTCTCTGCAGCATTGCGTGGCAGTCCAGTACCACTGGACTGGCAGACAGTGGTGGTGGTTCCCCTTTTCAAGAAGGGGGACTGGAGGGTGTGTTCTAACTACCGGGGAATCACACTCCTTAGCCTCCCTGGGAAAGTCTATGCCAGGGTACTGGAGAGGAGAGTTTGGCCGATAGTCAAACCTCAGATCCAAGAACAACAATGCGGTTTCTGCCCTGGTCGTGGAACTGTGGATCAGCTCTACACCCTGTCTAGGGTGATGGAGGGTTCGTGGGAGTTCGCTCATCCTGTCCACATGTGGATTTGGAGAAGGCGTTCGACCGTGTGCCCCGTGGTGTCCTGTGGAGGGTACTTTGGGAGTATGGGGTCCGGGGAGCCTTACTCAGGGCTGTCCGGTCTCTGTATGACCAGAGCAGGAGCTTGGTCCGCATAGCTGGCAGTAAGTCAGACCTGTTCCCAGTGGATGTTGGACTCCGGCAGGGCTGCCCTTTGTCACCGGTTCTGTTCATAGATTTTATGGACAGAATTTCTAGGTGCAGCCAGGGTTTGGAGGGGGTCTGGTTTGGGAACCACAGGATTTCCTCTCTGCTCTTTGCAGATGATGTTGTCCTGTTGGCTTCATCAAGCCAGGACCTCCAGTATGCATTGGAACGGTTTGCAGCCAAGTGTGAAGCGGCTGGGATGAGGGTCAGCACCGCTAAGTCTGAGGCCATGGTTCTCAACCTGGAGAGACTATGTCTCTTGGCTGGCCTGGGAACGACTCGGGGTCCTCCCAGAGGAGCTGGAGGAAGTGGCCGGGGAGCGGGAAGTCTGGGCATCTTTACTTAGACTGCTGCCCCCGCTACCCGGTCCCGGATAAGTGGAAGAAAATGGATGGATGGATTTATCTTTTTGGCAGATACTCATGGAAAAAAAAAAGTTATTTTCTTTACGTGAAAAAATTGCTCCAACGGGAGATTAAGTCCCACTTCGATCTTGATTCAGTAGATCTTCTTGATCTACTGGAAAAGCATTCCTAGTGGTCTTTTTATTATTATTATGCTGTTTCTAGCCAAAATCAAAAAAACCTGTGTCGTTTTCTAAGGCATAGTTTCTGCATAGTGGCAGGAGTTCATTAGAAATTCACCTGAGTTTTTGGCAGGACTGTTGGCACGGAGCGACCCTGCCCTCAAGACCCATCACCCAACTGTTTATACGTTCTCCCATGAGCTTCAAGCCCCTCTCACTCCCAACCAAAAATTACTAATGTAACAGAAGTGGTCAGCAATATTGGAGCTATCCTGCTGTACAGTTTTGAAACAGATTCCAGCTCAGACAATAAAAAACAAAGATCTACATGGATCTGTTTGTCAGCGAGAGGATGCATCAGAATGGAGCGGAGAAGGGAGCTTGTGGCTTGCCAACTGCAAACTTAACGTGCTACAAGCTTTTTACATCTGCCCCTGATTCACAACAATTTGAATAAAGAAATACTCAGAAATGACTGCAGTGACGTTAGTTTTACATTGCATATTTGACAGACATTCGACAGGCTATTAGGCTGGGTGAAACTCATTTGCTCATTTACTCTGAACTGCACTCCTACATTTACACACAGAGACACGGAGGACTGCTAAAGCGTGTAGTGACTTCTTCTTTTCAAAATAGATTGTGGGATAGTTAAAGCAAATTGACACTGTGTTTAAAGCTGTTACTAAGCTAATATTTAAATATTATAAAAATAGCGCTCCTGCCTCACAGCGAGAAGTTTCCCGGTTCAAGTCCTGGCTGGGGGACCTTTCTGTGTGGAAGTTGCATGTTCTCCCCGTGCATGCGTGGGTTTCTCCCACCATCCAAAAACATGCTTCATAGGTTAATTGGTTACTCTAAATTGTCAGTAGGTGTGAATGTGAGTGTGCATGGGTGTGTGGTTGTGGCCCCTGCGACAGACTGGCCAGGGGTGTGCCCTGCCTTCGCCCATGAGTAGCCGGGTTAGGCTCCGGCAACCCCGTGACCCCGAAAGGGATAAAGCGGATTGGAAAATGAATGAATGTATAAATTATGAACAGATATAAAATTTTAAATCAAGACGTGGATCTCATGTAGCCAGTGGAGGACTATGATCCAGCATTCATTTTGAGTCAATTGATTACATGACCTGGAAGCCATTGAGCTAAAATTCTAATATTTATTTATAAAAATTCATTAAAATACTAATTGTTTTTCAGCGTAAAATCAAGAGGCGTATCTCATGCAGCCAGTGGAGGACAATGATCTAGCATTGATTTTGAGTCAATTAATCACAACCTGGAAGCTAATGAGTTAAAATGCTAACATTTAACACATAAAAATGTATTAATAAATACATATAGTTTTTAAGTGTAAAATCATGAGGTATTTCTCATGCAGCCAGTTGAGTACTATGATCCAGCATTAATTTTAAGTCAATTGATCACATGACCTGAAAACTATTGAGCTAAAAGGCTCATTTTTATATATAAAGTTAATCATTTTTGAGTATTGATGCCGATATTAATAGCAATTAAAAAGGAAAGTGACCACGAAAAACTGCTGAGTTAAATGCAATGGGGTCGAAAAGGTAACTGCACTAAACTTTTGCGCTGGTGCACCTGTGGTCTCGGGGGAAGGTGTTTAAAGAGACGGCAAATGGATCGATGCACACAAGGGCCGTAGACGGGGTACAGTGTTAAGAACAATTTTTATTAAAATTATTCTAAAAACAAAATAAGAAGGATTTATTAAAACAACATTCACACCAAAAAAAATTGAACAATAAATAATAAATAAAAGTTTCAGTCTGCTGAGGACCTGATTAAGGGAGGTGGAGGCTCCCAAAAGAACAAAACCTAAATCACCCCACTCACGGGATGCAACTCACAACCACTCGTGAGACCCTTCCACCAAGACATGTCACTCCAAACTGGGGGAAACCTCCACCTTGAGCGCAGGGTTGACACCTGAGTCCTCAGCACTGACGGAGGGAGAAAACAAAACTGGATTAATAAAATGCACATCAAATAAAATAAATGAAAGAAAAACAAATAGTAGCTCCGTGACGCGGGGGCTGCTGATTTCTTCTGCGGTGGAAGGAGGAGGGGCCAAGCACGGTGTGAGCGTCTGTTCGGTCCTCCTGAACCTTCCCTTGACGGTAGCAGCAGGCAAGCACCCCCACAGAACCTTCTTTAAATTGACAGTTTGTTCTGGCACACACACAGCTGGGAAGACACGGTTTCGTGGGAGAAGAGTCCAATAAAACAAAACAGCAGCTTAACGCAGGGAGCGTCAGAAATTCTCCGCTGGAAGGGCGAGACCGTGACGCGCCCTAGGGAGCCGACGAACATTCAAATGATAGCCAGCACTAGAACGCAAAGTCCGGCGCACAGGTATGCTGCTTGTACCCGAGTCAACTGGTAAGGTGACCCCAGAAGTGGAAGGTACAGCAGCCTCAGGAGAGGCGGCCTCAATCTGCCCAAGCAGCTGTTCAGGTCCTGTGTTTTCCACTGCTTCACTCGAGTGTTCCCTCACCACAAACCAATTCCCATTCTTCAATGGGTCTTCTTGTAATTCGGGGGACCTCTGGGGGGAATGGTTCTGGGGTTCTGCAGACTCCTGAGCTTGTTCTCGGTGTAGCACAGCCTTCAACAGGGACCAATGGACCTGCCGGTGCGTGCTGAGGTCATCCCTTGGGGCAATAGTGCACACTGAGCCCCCTTCTTTGAGTGCCCTCAACACTTTGTCTACCCTATGGTGCCACAAATCCCTGATTTTCTGTCGCCCTCTGAACCCAAGGTCTCACACCAAAACCAACTGCCCTTCTGCTAGAGGAGGGTCCCTTACCCCTTCATCATGGCCTCTCTTCCTGCGATCAGCCGCGGCTCGCAGCCTGTCCCTGGTGCCCTCAAATGCCAGTTGGAGCTGAGCTTGTTGTTCATGAACCCAATCGTGAACCACCAGCACTGGCTCCTGGACCCGACCCAATAGGAAGTTGACTGGAAGCCTTGGCTCCTGTCCAAACATGAGAAAGAATGGTGACTCAACCGTTGACTGGTGGGGAGTCATGTTGTACGCATACAGGAGCTGTGGCAGGCACATGTTCCAGTCTCATTTCTGGGAGCCTGGTAGGGTCCTTAGCAGATCGTGTAGGGTTCTGTTGAACCGTTCACACTGCCCGTTGCCCTCTGGGTGGTAAGGTGTGGTGTGCAATACCACTTACGGTGGGCTCCAGAACTGAGAAGTCCATGGCCACGATCTCATTTGGCCTTGAGGCCAGCAAATGACCCATAGGGGCACGGACTGCAGAACGAGTGGCCTTGGCCACCTGGCACCGCTCACACCGGCTGCACCAGTCTGCCACCTCAGATGACATGCCAGGCCAGTAACAGCGTTGACGCAGCAGGTCAAGGGTCCTGTCTATACCCTGATGACCATGCTGCTGATGAACTGCTGTCAATACTTCCTCCCTCAGAGAGCCAGGAAGCAAAATCTACAATACTGCTTCGCCCCCATCATCCCAAAAGACTCTTCGGTGAAGGACCCCACCTTGCTCGACCAACCAATTCCACTGTCAAAGCAGGGCCACTGTGGGTGGCAACAACTGCAACCGCTCCGCAGCGTTTGGATGAGTCTGCCGTTCCCAGAAGGGCCAAAGCTCCTTCAAGACAGGGTCAGCCCTTTGGAGTGAAGCAATGTCTGAGGGGCTGTGATGGGGCAGAGCAGCCATCGTGGCTTGGGTTGCACCAACAGCCCCAGCCTGTTGCCTTTGTTGTACTGACCTGGGCAGTCTGCTACCTGGGAGGACAGCCTCCCAGGCCTGCATGTCAGGAACTTGCTGCTGTGATAAAGCATCTGCATTCCTGTTGCTGCGCCCTGAGCGATACTTTATCTCAAGGTCGAACACAGCCAGCTGAGCTGCCCATCGTTGTTCCAAGGCACCAAGCTTGGCAGTGGACAAATAGCGGAGGGGGTTATTGTCTGTATAGACAATGCATTTCTGTCCCAGAAGATACTCCCTGAATTTCTCTGCAACAGCCCATTTGAGTGCCAAAAACTCCAGTTTCATGGAGCTGTAGTTGATGGGGTTCCTCTCTGTGGGCCACAAGGCTCGACTAGCATAGGCTATAGGCCGCACCCTACTATCTTGTTCCTGTGAAAGGACTGCGCCGAGGCCCCCATTGCTGGCATCAACCTCCAAAATAAAAGGGCGAGAGGAATCTGCTTAGGCCAGCACGGGGGTTGTAGTCAGCTTGGCTTTTAAAGCCTCGAAGCTGTGCTGGCACTCCTCAGTTCAGTGGTTCTTTAAGCCACGTTCTGGTCTTTTCCGAACCTTGGTGCCCTCCAGCTCTGCCACCAACTGGTGCAAAGGTGCAGCCAACTTAGCAAACCCCTCCACAAAATGTCTACAATATCTGGCAAAGCCAATAAACGACAGGAGCTGGAACACTGTAGTAGGGGGCTACCAGTTAGCCACCGCCTCCACTTTACCAGGGTCTGTAGAGGCCACACATGTGAAGCTGCAGGATTCCAGGACAATCTCTGACTCCCGCTTCCCGGTCCGTGTGTTCCACTCAAATACTGCTCCATCCATCCCACAGGACACTGGGCGGCTGTCGTCCAGACTCCACTCAATGCTGCGCACCTGACAGACACATTTAAAGACATTCAAACTGCTGCACACCAAAAAACAATCAGCTCTGAGTCCCCCCAGTTCACATCCAGGGTGTGGACCGCCTTCTGCCGTGCTATTGGAGCCACGGCAAGCCTGTCCTCCGGGTACCACCCCCAGACCAACTGCCAGTGTGAGTCCCGTAAACTCTCTCCACGTTACATTGGTCCATTTGAGATCGACCGTGTCATCAATCCCTCTGTTGTCCGCCTGAAGTTGCCTCCCTCCATGCACGTCCACCCTGCCTTTCATGTGTCTCTCCTAAAGCCTGTCTCCTGCAGCGCTCTTGGCCCTCCGGCCGGGCCCCCTCCTCCCGCCCTGGTTGTGGATGGCCTCCCGGCCTTTTCTGTTTGTCGCCTTCTGTGGGTCTGGCGGCGGGGTCGTGGCCTGCAGTTCCTATTTGACTGGGAGGGTTATGGTCCTGAGGAGCATTCCTGGGTGCACCACTCCTTCATCCTGGATCCTGCTCTTATTGATGACTTTGATGCCTGTCAGCCGGGTGGTTCTGGTCGGCCGCCGGGTGGCGTCCCTTGAGGGGGGGGCCCTGTTATGGTTTGGTTTCTTATTTCTTTCCTTGTGGTTGTTTTGTGTTAATTTTGTCCTTTTGTTTTATTTCCACAGAGCAGTGTGTGGCAGGGGGCGTGGCTATCTCTCTTCCTGGGGCTGCCTCTTTGCACACCTGCTCCTCATCATCATTTGTCCCTCTATATAAGCATGTTCTTGGCTGCTTCTCCCTGCTGGATTATTCATTTTTGAACATGATTATTCATGTTTTGGTTGAATAAACTGTTTCTTGAACTCCTCTGACTCTCCTCTGGGATCTGCTTCCGTACCCTAACACTTTAGCCAGTTGTAATTTTAATAGCTGCACTTCCATATCCTTCAAATGTGTCTCATCTTTCTGCTGATTATCAATGTGTTTCTTCAGAGCATGAGTAACATGCCTCTGAAATATGTCTTGTGGCCCCAGATGCAGATCTGGGTCTTGCTCAAGTTTGTCCTTTACAGGCCCAGGAAGCCCCGCCAGCAAAGCTGTTCTGAACATTAATTCTGTTTCTGGGGATTTGGAGAGATGCTTGTTAGAGGTCCAAAGGTTCGTGCAATCCGAACAATGTGTCACTGGGTCCGAACCGGGTTTCCAGGGCAACACTTAAGGTGCTGCATCCAAAGGTCTCGGGAAGAAATCCCGAATAGCTGAGGACCCACCTGTTCCAACGGCTTACCATTAGGATACCCTGAGGTCTCAGCCACAGCCTCCATCTGTGCAGCCTCATGTGAGGAACAGCAGGATCCTTATGTCTTATGTCCCCCAAAGCCAGCTGTTGTCCTGCCATGACTTAGTGTAACTTATTCAGCCAGACCTTTCCTCCCAGCCACATCCTAGGAAGTTGGTCAATCAGGACCCGCAAATCACGAATCCCCAGGGGTTCATACCCCTGTAATCTGCCACCCCGTGTTTCCCTCATTGGCATTTACGTGAATATGTGTGATCTTAAAGGATATGAGTGTTGTCGGATGGGATCCTGCTCTGCATTTATCTTTTGTGTTCTTCTTATCTTTAACATGTAATGCTGCCTGTAAAAGAGCTGTGTTTCCCTGTGCTGACCAAGCATCTGCAGATTCACCTTCACTTTCTGAGCCACTATGTGTGTCATACTCTTCCCGTGACCTCCATTCCTGTTCTCCTTTTAACTTTTTCAGAAAACTTTTTCTAGTCGAGATCTAGATCTCCTTTTTTCTCTTTCTTGTTCTAACTTAAGTTTACGCACACTGAACTGTGGCAAATCCATTCCCGCTGCACTTCCCCTTTCAGTAGTCTGCATGTGCTCTGGACTAACATTTCTATGCTCTGTGTCTGCTTACTGCTCCTCCCTCTGCACTAGGTGTGTGTGTGATTATCATCCTGAGCTCCAGAGGAGGAGCATGGCGGGTCCTACTGTATGTGTGTATGTCTGTTTGGGTGTGGTCGGCGGGGTGGAATCACAACCAGAGGTGTTGTCTGCGGTGTAGCAGCCTGCCCCCCTGAGGATGGGCTCAGCGACCCTCCTCTTTTTCCCAGGGTAGCAGTCAAAATCTGACCAATCAAATATTTATCTCCATCTGATGTTTCACTCCTATCTCTTCTCCTCTGGTAGTCACACCCACTGTCCGCGCGTTCCCTGTGCAGACAGTGGGTGTGACGCGAGGAATGCTCAGACACGAGCTTTGCAACCTCTGCTTCTCATGCAGCTTTTTTTCTGTACTCTTTTGCCTTTTAGAATACCTTTTCTGTGCTACTCTGGCTCTTTCAATCAATTTCTGACACATGACAACTCTTCCTTTTTACTCTGCTCCTTATTTCCTGCTTATGTTGCAGCTTCTAACTTTATAACTTCTAACTGTTACTATTGTTCTCCATTCCACAAAAGTCATGCTTTTTAATTTTGTTCTGGGAAACTTCAAGCTATATCCCCTTCCTTTCCACAACCCCAACATAATGTAATTTTTGGCCTGTTCTGGCTTGTTCTGACCGCGATGTCAACTTTTTCCAAGTCCACATGCATTCCTTCAGGAAAGAGTATGGGGCCTCAACCCCCATATTTTTCGCATTCTCAATCAAATTCACGTTCCATTCTTACAACACACACTCAACTCACTCACTCTTATTAAAATTATCAATTCACTTTTCAATTGAATTTGAAAAAAATTGTCAACCAATTTTGTTATTTAATTTTGATTACATTTTAAATTGAACTTTTCAAATTCAGGGGATAGATTAAACCTTGTTATTCAGACCTTATTTTTATTTTGTTTTAACCTTTCCCGCTTAGATTACAGACTCAGCTTCTCTCATGGGACTTTTAAGTCTTAATCTTTTACCTTAAACCCAAAAGGTGCCGACTCTGCCTCTAGTGGGGCTGTGAGATTCACCTTAACCCAACCCAAAGTCATCCCTTTTACCTCAATCTGTTTTTGGGGAACCCTAACTTCCCAAGGTCTACAGAAATCTCACAATATTTTACCGTGTCCGATAAAACGTCAGTCTACAACGAATCACTAGTCACATTGCGTCCCCCCTATGTTTTACCTTTACTTTTTCCTTAAAACAAAAAATCTTAAGTTTTCCCTTAAAACACAAAATCACATAAAATCCAAAGTTGTCACGTCTTCTCTGTTCTCAGTTTACTCTAATGTAACTTTTCCAATGGCAGATGTTCAGTGCGTCCACAACAGGTTTCTGCTTACCTGTCAGATAAGGCGCCTCGGAGTAAACCTTCGAACAGAGTCACGGGAACGCCAAAGACGCGCCCTTCACTCACTTCCCCAAAAACGTGTTACCTCGATCACATCTGGGTCACCAAAAACTGAAGGCTATTATTCACCGATTATGCCTAAGTACGTGTTCAAAAATCAAGGTCTGGAACGATTTTGAGGTTTTCCACCAAAAGACTAATAGCTGTTTATCCAAGCTGGGGACCCAGATGACGCTGCGCATCAGCTGGAGGATGTGGTCTGCTGTTTTGTGGACAATGTCACTCAATACAATCAGTACAATAAATATGCTTAGAAGAGGCTGAAGTTTATTCTGCTCCGATTCTTCTTCCATCTATCCACCACGCAGGGAGAAAGACCACAGCTGTGCAACAGACACTTACCTTAACAGGTTATGGGCCCAGGCAGCACCGGACGCAAGTAAGTTTGGACAGAAGAAAAATGGCGCGAAGAATAACGCAAAGCTTCTGCTACTTGTGAACCAGCTCGGAGATGAAAAGAAGTTATTGTCGGAACAGTCTATATGCAACGAATTACGCATTACGGAATAAAGTTGCTGGCAGTTAAACGAAAGAAGAACTGAAAGAGAAAAGTGAAAAATGGCGGGCAGGATGACGGGGATCATGGCGCCGCAGCTTTTCTTTGACGGATCAGAAGATAAGTATGACCTGTGGGAAATAAGATTTCTGGGTCACCTACATAGTCTAAAGCTTAAAGAGACTATTTTACAAGCACCTGTTGACGCTAACGCGGAACAACTTGAAAGAGATAGCCAAAAGAACGCTGACTTCTATGCGGAGCTAATAAGGCTAATAGATGACAAAAGCTTGTCTTTGATACGACATGAAGCCGCAGATGATGGCAGGAAAGCCCTGGGGATATTAAAAGAACATTATTCTGGAAAAAGCAAGCCACGAATAATAAATATGTACACATCTTTAACCAAACTACGCATGACGGAAAAAGAGGGTGTAACAGACTATATAATAGGGGCAGAAAACATCATCACAGCATTAAGAGATGCAAGTGAAACGATGAGTGATGGGCTAATCATAGCCATGATACTAGCAGGACTGCCGGATTCATTCAAGCCTCTAGCTATTCATGTGACACAAAATGAAGATAAAGTCACATTTACAGACTTTAAAAGAAGACTGAGAGTCTTTGAGGAGTCAGAGAAAATGAGCAGAACAGAATCTGACAATGTGATGAAAATGCATGTAAAACAGAGGCAAAGCACTACCAAGACCCAAGCCACATACAAGAAAGATGAAAGTACCAATGTGACATGTTATAAGTGTGGAATTAAAGGACACAAGGCAAGAGACTGTTTTAGAAAAGTCTAGTGTAGTTTTTGCAAAAGCAGTACACACCAAGAGTCCATTTGCAAGAAAAAAGGGGGAAGAGATGAAGCCAGAAAAGTTGCTGATGAACAAGAAAGCAACCAAGATCATTTCTTCAAGGCAAAGTACAAGACACATGAAAGAACGCCAAACAACATGAAGATGAAAGGCATCATGGTGGATGCAGGAGCCACATCCCACATTGTAAATGACATCAGGAAATTTGAAAGTTTTGATGAGTCGTTCCAGGCTGAGACTCACTCAGTAGAGTTAGCAGATGGGACCAAGTGCAGTGGAATGGTGGAAGGAAGAGGAACAGCAATGATCTACATACTAGACAACGCTGGACATCAACACAGAGCACAACTACGAAATGCACTCTTTATGCCATCGTATCCACATGACATCTTTTCAGTGGCAAGAGCAGCTAATGGAGGAGCAACAATCACCTTCAAAAGAGGGGACAGCACCATGGTTACTAAAGATGGTAGCAGGTTTGATATCCATGAAAATGAAAACTTGTACTACTTACCAACTGTTGAAGTAAGTACTGATGATCAATGTAAAGTATGTCATGACATTCAAACCTGGCAGGAGATTTTGGGTCATTGTAACTACGAAGATGTACAGAAGTTACACGGCGTTGTAAAAGGTATGGAGATCAAAGGGAGTTTAGGAAAGCCAGATCAGCTGTGTGAAGTTTGTGCACAAGGGAAATTTACAGAAACCAGGAACAGAGAGCCAGATGCAAAGGCCAAGCAACCATTAGAACTAGTTCACACTGACTTAACTGGCCCAATGCCCACACCAAGCATGGAAGGACACAAATATGGACAGTCTTTTTCTGATGACTATTCAGACACCATATTTGTATATTTTCTCAAGTCTAAGAGTGACACAGTGTCAGTTACTGAAAGATTTTTAGCCGATGTTGCACCTTACGGAGAAGTTAAGTGTATACGTTCAGATAACGGGACAGAATTTACCAGCAGAGATTTCCAAACTCTGCTAACTAAGAACAGAATCAGACATGAAACATCTGCACCCTACTCACCTCACCAGAATGGCACAGCAGAAAGAGGTTGGAGAACACTGTTTGACATAGAGAATAAGTTACCGGATAAGTTGTGGAACTATGCAATGCAAACAACAGCATATATGTAAGAAATAGGTGCTACAACAGACGCACAAAGAAAACAGCATATGAACTGTTCACAGGCAAGGAGCCAAACTTATCCAAACTACAGAAATTTGGATCTGAATGCTTAGCTTACAAACAGGAAAAGAGAAAACTTGATCCAAAATGTGAACAAGGTATTTTTGTCGGATATGACAAAAACAGTCCAGCTTGTACTATCCAAAGACAGATAAGATTCAGAAACACAGGTTAGTGAAATTCCCTACAAAGACCATCAGAGAAAAAGAAACTTAGACATTAGAGAAGTACATAGAACATGATGTCAGATACAAACATCCTCAGTGTTCCTGAAAGTGAAAATGATGAAGATGTAGAAAACAAACTAAGTCAGGATGATGTTTCTGAAACTTTACCTCAGCAGAGTCACTATGCACAACCAGGTGAAATCAGTGAGACTATAAGCAAAAGGAACCCACCCAGATTCAGAAGGAAAACGGTTCATCTACAGGACTTTGAGACTGTTAACACCGTGGACAAAATGCAGGCATGTGTATAGATCTTGTTAAAGAGCAGTTTGTGACATTCCCCAAAACTTCAGAGAGGCAATGACATCTAACAACTCAAAGCAGTGGAAAAACACAATGGATGAAGAAATGCGATCACTGACTGAGAACGAGACGTTTAAACTCACCCACTTACCAACAGGCAAACAGACAGTGGGGGGTAGATGGGTATATACGCGTAAGAGAGACATTGATGGATCAGAAAAATACAAAGCAAGATTTGTTGCAAAAGGTTACAGCCAGAGACCAGAAATTGATTATGAAGAGACATTCTCACCCACAGCAGATATGACAAGTGTGAGAATACTTATACAGAAAGCAGCACAAGAAAAACTCATTCTGCATCACATGGATGTCAAAACAGCCTATTTACACGCACCTATAGACTGTGAAGTATATATGGAACAGCCAGAAGGCTACGAGAAAAAATCAGAAACCGATGAAAAACTAGTGTGTATGTTGCAAAAATCTCTTTATGGTTTAAAACAATCAGGGAGGAATTGGAATGCAATGTTAAATGCATGTTTAACTGAAACCGGATTTGAACAAAATCCAGCTGATAACTGTGTGTATTCAAAACAGAAACAAGATGAAAAGGTTATTCTATTAATATGGGTTGATGATCTAATTTTGGCAGCAAACAAAGAGAGTGTTCTGAAAAGTGGTAAAAAGATACTAACTGAGAGGTTTAAAATG
The DNA here is from genome assembly GCA_036245035.1 of Adrianichthys oophorus. Taxonomy (NCBI): domain Eukaryota; kingdom Metazoa; phylum Chordata; class Actinopteri; order Beloniformes; family Adrianichthyidae; genus Adrianichthys; species Adrianichthys oophorus. The sequence continues at coordinate 7,337,330 of BSAI01000101.1, forward strand.
AAGGACATGGGAAGGTTGAGACATTTCCTAGGAATAGATTTTGAGCAGACCGACAGTGAAGTCAAATGTCACAGGAAATGTATGTGAATAAATTACTGGAAAGGTTTGAAATGAAAGAATGTAAGCCAAGAGGTGAGGCAAAACTTGTGTATACAGAGAATGTTGAAAAAAATGAAAGATGCGAGAAAATACAGAGAAGCAGTGGGAAGCTTGATATACTTATCCACTTGTACTAGACCTGATCTTAGTTTTGTGGTTAGTAAACTATCCCAGCATTTTTCTGAGCCAATAGAACAACACTGGAACACAGTGAAACATGTGTTCAGATACCTTAAAGGTACAGCGAAACATGGATTATGTTTCAAGCAAAATGCAGAAAGTTTAGGACTGAAGGCATACAGTGATGCTGATTGGGCCTCAGATACTGCAGACAGACGTAGCACATCTGGATACTGCATCAGTCTTAGTGAGGGAAGTTCTTTCAATTCACGGAAGACAAGAAAACAACCCACGGTAGCATTATCCACCTTGGAAGCTGAATATATGGCTTTAGCATCAGCCATACAAGAATGTATTTACTTGGAGCATTTGCTCAGTGGTATTGACAAATACCAATACATTCAGACTAAAGTGTTGGAGGACAACACTGGTACTATTGCTCTAGCAAGAAACCCGGTAAACCGACAAAGATGCAAGCATGATATTAAGTACCATTTCATAAGGGAAACAGTAAAGAGTGGTAAGATAACTATGGAATATTGTCCTACTGAGCAGATGGTAGCTGATGTAATGACAAAGCCAGCCACCAAGTCAAAACTGGACAAATTAGCTCAAGACATGTTTGGCACATAAACATGTAAAAGTTCTTTAAGAAGTTGTCCAAGAAAAGAAGAAACTATTTTATGTTTATGGATAATCTGAAGAGTTAAGAGCGAGTGGGGGTGTTAAGCGTTGAATGTTTTTGTATATATTTGCACTCTTACTCTTCCCATGATTCATTGCTCTATCTGTATTTGTCGATGATTGATGACATCATCAAAAAGAATGTATGAGCTTTTGCCAAGATGGAGACGTACATGTTCCGTGTACAATAAATATGCCTAGAGGAGGCTGAAGTTTTTCCTGCTCCGATTCTTCTTCCATCTATCCACCACGCAGGGAGAAAGACCACAGCTGTGCAACAGACACTTACCTTAACAATTACATTCATAAACTGTCTTCAATATATGTTCACATTGATCAGGTTTTTCGTCGGCAAACCGGTGACGTGATCATTTGCGTATGGAAAAAGAAAGTTAGTTCGCCTCCAGACCAGGTGGTGGCGGTAATGCTACCATTCTATTGTTTGTCAACCGCCAAATAAACAACACCCGACTAAGAATGGCGACCAAAAAGTAGTGAGCTTGGTGTCCGAATTGCTTTTACAATCCAGGGCAGTATATAGTCCAGCACTATATAGTTTTTCGTAGTTGGGAAGTAGTGTGTGAATTCGGACACAGCCATATGATATTCAAATGGTAAACGTATCTAAATACAGTGCCGCCGATACTTTTGTTTCTTTCCTCTTCGGTTATGAATGAAGGAACGGAAAGAAGTCGGTCTGTTTACAACGTGACACACAGCTTTTCCGGCCTGCCGGTAAAGCGTGTCTGACTATTTATTTGGAGAACTCTCTGACGCATGTTTGTTGATGGATGGACCGAACGGTTGTTGGAGAACCAGGAGAAGAAAACCGAGCTTCTAGGTCTTAGAGAACATACTGGTAAGAACCGCAGAAGACGACAGGAACATCTAGATAGCAGTAACGTGTGGTGAGGTTCAAGGCTGGTGAGGCACTGACGTCATCAGTCAGCTTTGCAAACGTAAGAACCATACATATTAGCTTGTTCACAATTTGATTGGCAGCAGTTAAAGTGTTTTGCATCTTGAGATAAAAGAATGTCCAAACGGTGACTAGGGAGCACCCGTTTTTTAAACATTCAACAACGTCTCGGAACATGATAGCACGCATGCTAGCGCGGCTTCTCCTTTTACGAGCCATCATACACAACTCTGAATCTTGCCTGTCCTCTGCTGGCCTCCCAAGTTATCAAGAAATGCCAACAACAAACATTTCAGATTCAATATACCCCATCTCCTCCCCCTTAAGACGTTAACTAAATTTCAAGCATTGAGGCAGCTCAAATAAGCCATGCATTTTAATACAGGACAGCATATCAGTGCAACAAAAACTTTTTTTTTCTTAAAAAAAAAATCTCGCAACATGGGTGCAACTGGTGACTCCGGAGGAACCTGAGGGGGAGTCGCTGGTTGTAAGTCATGTGACTCATCTGACAGGAGTGGGAGTGTCGAGTCCACAGCAAAAGGTGTGTCGTCAGCGCAACTGTTTCCCAGTCTTTGTACTGCTCCAGGTCTGCATCAGGTTCCCCTGGAATAGTTTCTTGCAGTCTTTCTCAGACTGATGCACATGTCTCTTCATGGTTAGAATAGTTGGTTATAATAGTTTAACAAACCCAAGTATGCTGTAAGTTCTGTTACACTGGTGGGAGCCAGAGCATTTAAGATGGCTTCAACTTTCTTTTATACTGGGTGAAGCCGTTGTACATCAACTTTATGCCCCAAATATTCCACCTCTTTTCGCACTTGCTTCTTTTCAGCTGCAGGCTGGCCTGGTCAGCACCTCTGTTAAGTTTTTTAGGTAATCTGCCTCATCCCTGCCACTCACCGAGATGTTATCTAAGTAGACAGCCACCAAAGGTTTTCAAAACATTTTCAATTGTCCTCTGGAATATGGCAGTGCCAATGCTATTCCAAATGGCAGTCTGGTATATGTGAACAGTCCTCGGTGCGTATTCACCATCACATATTTTTTTGTTTCTTCGTCCATTAGCATTTGTTGGTAAGCATGTCCCGTTTAGAGAACGGTTTTCCTCCTGCAAGCACAGTAAACAGATCCTTTACTTTTGGTTTGGGATTCTGCTCCAAGGAATTCACTGTATTTACAGTTAGCTGAAAGTCTCCACAAAGTCTTACAGTCCTGTAGGCTTAAGAATCGGCACCACAGGCGCTGTCCATTCTGTATATTTGACTGGTGAGATAATGTTTTCCCTTAACAGGTGGTCTATTTCTTCATCTACTTTTGCTCGCATAGCAAAAGAAGCAGAACGTGGGCGGAAGAACCAGGGAGAGGCATCTGATTTTACCCGGATGGTGGCTTTGATGCCTCTCAGGGTGCCCAACTCCTCTTTGAACACATTTTCATGCTTGCTTAACACTTGCTATAGTGTGTCTTCGCTTGCATTAACTTTGTGCAATAGTTTAGCTTGGCATCTGGGTTTTATTTCTCTCCAATCCAGACTTATATCCTCCAGCCAGCCTCGACCTAACAAGCTGGGCCCGTCCCTTTTGACAAAAATCTGGGGCAGTTTCAGTGTCTGCTGTCGGTACTGTACCTTTACTTTTGTGGAACCAATCACCTTCACAGGATCCCCTGTATAGGTTTCCATTTTAATTTTGGCATGCTTCAGACCAAGAAGTTTTGTGTTTTTCCACGTCTCTTTAAATGTTACTTCACTCATGACAGTTAAGCAGTATTCAGTGTCAAATTCACATTTTGTCCATTCAGTTTCAACATCACAGTGTAGGGGTCTACTTTTCTTACGTCCCCGCCAGCCTGACGTCCTACTTTGTACACTTTACCTCCTAGATTTGGTCTACTATTGATGCAGTTCAACGTGAAAGAGTCCTGTTCATCATCATCACTTTTCTTTTCATCTTCTGTGTCATATACTTTGTGAAAAATGATAGCGGGACCCCTGTTTGGTGTCTCTTCTCTTATGTTTACGTTTTTCCGTATTTTGAACTTTGCTTCTACAAGCTCTTGCTACATGACCCACTTTGCCACACGCATGACCCTTTTCTTGTTTGTAATTACAATCTGCAGCCATGTGTCTAGTTCCCTTACACTTGTAGCATTCTTTGCAGTCTCCTTGGAATGTCAGAGGTGCCTGTTGTCCTTTACTGATGCTGTAGCATTTTGTAGATGCACCAGTCTGGAGATCCTGTGCATTTTTATTTGTGTTTCATGTGCTACTGCAATCCCCAGAGCCTTTTCAAATGTGAGATCTGTTTCAGCAAGGAGACGCCTCTGGATCCCGTCATCGTTAATCCCACATATCCTCAGCCTTTGTTGAAAGGTGTTCCCTCAGTTGCAGTCTTGGGCTAAACGGCGCAGCTCAGCTACGTAGTCCATAACCGTTTCATTAGGTTTTCGGTTACAAAAATCAAACTTGTATCTCTGTACAATTTCACTTGGTTTTGGGTCACAATGGTTCTTCATCAGTAATGCCAGATCTCTGAAGGACTTGTCTTTTGACTTGTGCGGGCTGAGGAGGCTGCGCATTAAACTGTAGGTCGATGCTCCCACTACACTCATCAATATTGCCTTTTGTCTGTCTTCATTAAATTGGCCGCAAAAAACTGTTCAAGTATTTCCATATACTCGTCCCAGGTCTGAGTCTTCGGATCAAACGCTGCTAGCGTGCCAATTGTTCCCATTCTTCACCTCTCAGTGGGAGGCTAAGATAACCGCCACCACTTGTTAGCCATGTACCTTTCTGGGTTTATTTCCTAGATGTCCACGGGTGTTCCTTCACCTTAAAAATCCTCGTCGCCAAAAAAGTGTTGTATCTTGAGATTGTCCAAGCGGTGGCTAGGGTGCGTACTGCCAGCCTCACCTAGTTCATTTCTGCAGCGCATTTTTAGCGGATAAAAAGACTAAATGAGTCGCAAACTGGCACCAATGTAATCAGACAGATGTCAAGAAATAAGCAAATTCTTTAATTATAAACTAAAGCGTGTTTTATGATGATAAAAAGGCCGAATTAATAAAGCGCATGTGTCAGTTGCAGCTCCAGTGAGTGTGGGCGGTGCTGGGGAAGCATGGGCTGCTGCTGTCTCGCGTATTTCAACAGGAAAATCGTAAATTCGCTTTTTTTAAACCAAAGAAGCATTGAAAATCCACACAGAAAAAGGTAATAATAGAAAAGACATGTCTAAAAGATAATATTTGATTTTTGTTTTAAATTTTAAAAAGTATTAATTTTTTTCTTCTTTCATTTATGCATTTTTAAGCTATATTGATTAACCATATCCCCTGACTGCACATCACTGCTTGAAAAGAAGCAGAGCCAGAATGAGCCAAAGGGCAGAGGCATGTTTACATCATGTTCGATGTTCTGGAGATGAAAATCGTTCTGAAGAGGTGATAGATGGAGAATGGAAAATATACACATCTGTGTTGCAGCCTTACACAGACATGTTTTGTTCTTTATTAAAGTATATTTAAAGAAGGGAGGACTATCCAAATATTGTAATTGCAAAAGTGTAGTGTAACTAAATGTATAGAGAGGAAAAAAATACCTTGTCATATACATAATAACAGAAGTAATATTTTAAAGAACATTATGAACATTTTGGATTTACTGTCAAAAATATATAGAATATTATAAGATTATAGAATACTGTACAGCTGGAAAGCTCCAACGTTGCTTCCTATTATTGTTGCACTACTAATGTTAGGTTGGGAGTGTGAGGGGTTGTAAACTAGTGGGAGAGCCTGTAAAGAGAGCGCTCTCAACAAAGTTAGGGGAAATCAGAATCTTAACCTTTGTTTTTTCTACTGGTTCTGTTGCAACTTCTCAGTTTATTTGGTGACTTCTGCTTGAAAGAAATTGAAACATGGTAATATTGAAAAGATAAATGCAGAGTATCTGATCTGATTCAAGTCTAAAATGCTTACATCAGCCAGACGGAGCCTCCATGGACAGGCTGCAGAAGAAACTGGAAGGTCTGACCATCGCTCAGCGTCGTCGTCCAGAGCAGCCCACCTACCTGCTGCACCTTGCTATTCAGCCCTGCGGGCCTTTGGCTGTATCCTGCTCAAGCTTCTCCATCCGCCTCCATGATCAGAACACCCTGGACCTGCTGGGGGAGTGTCGGGGTCACAGCGGGGCAATGTGTGGCCTCACATTTGCTCACACCTCCCCCGTGCTCCTGTATTCGGGCTCAGCTGATGGCACAGTGCGAGTGTGGGACGCCCGCCGCCCCGGTTCAAAGGAGGTGCAGACGCTCAGAAGTGATGCCGCTCACCGTTACAGCAGCATAGGGCTGAGCTGCAGCGACACTCTTCTGTGTGCCGGCACGGAGCAGATTGGGGACGGTGACAGCTTCCTAGTCTTCTGGGATTCTAGGAAACCAGGTGCCCTTTTGGGGGTGTATTCAGAGTCGCACAGTGATGACATCACCCAGGTGTGCTTCCATCCACAGGATGAAGACTGCCTCGCGTCTGGTTCCACAGATGGACTTGTTAACATTTTTGACTTGAGCAAGGGGACAGAGGAGGAGGCGCTGCTGGCCACCTGTAACAGCGGCTCCTCAGCGGCGGCTGTGTGCTGGTCTGGAGCAAAACACTCTCAGCTGCTGTGTCTTAGCCACGATGAGGGCCTGCACCTGTGGGACCTCAGCCAGCTGGAAACGGACAAGGCTCTCACGCTCTTCAGCGCCCCTGATGCCCGCACCCTGACTCCTCTGACTGATGGGGGAAGTGTGGATTACCTAGTTGGTGGGCAGTGGCTACAGGAAGACCAGAAGCTGCTGGTTGTGGGGGGGATGAGTAGCGGGGAACTCCACCTGATGGAATGTGACAGCAGCGGGCTGCATCTGTTGAGAAGCCTGGAGGGCGGCCACACCTCCATTGTCCGGTGCTTCATTTGGAACACAGCACAGGACGCTCTGATCACCGGGGGGGAGGATGCGCAGCTGTTGCTATGGAAACCAGAGGGGGAGCAGCTCACAGCTGGAATAAAGGAATCCATGAAGTGTAAGTCAGCTTTAAAATTTAAATCCAGACCTCATATGAAGTATGGGTATCAGAGAGTGAAGAAGGGGACCTAACTATGGCGACGTCACCAAAACATGGTCATTGGGATTGAAGCAGATGGACTGCAGGGACCGAGCGGCGCCTGATGGGTGTGGTATAGCGCCACAATAATTTTTAATAGTTTTGTTTTCACAGTTTTTAAATGAATTCTAATTTAATGCATCCTTTGGTCTTCAAATTTTAAACACACCTTCACACACCTCATTTTAAAAACTACCTGATTCTCATTGAAGCTGAAAAAATAAGGATGGATGCTGTCACTCATCAGGATCATCTTCGCTCAGGATAATGGAGGCACTCATTATGTGATTGTCAAAGATCTTTTGGAGTATCTTTGTGCATGAAACATTTAAAAACTACTGGGCTTTTGTTGCAGCAAAGATTAACTACTCCACGTTCTAAGAAGAACTTCAGCTACTGACAGTATAGCAAAGCATGGTGAACAACATACCAGAGCTGCTCTACTGTAGCGCGGTCAGACACTGTACCAGATTTGTTTGGGATCAACAGTCTGACGGATCCATGATATTGAACTGATCTCATTCTTCTATGTGGACCTGTCGTTTTTGAAAGATTTTCACACACAAACACAAACTGCTATGATTGATCATAGCGGTGTAATCACCAACATCCGTCTAGGTCTGGACCTTCAGGTGTCCTGGCTGGTTCTCTGCCCAGCCCCTCTGCTGGGCAATGATTGTGATTCATTAAGGATGATTCCCTCAGAGTCTCTGCTGGTTTCCCTGCTGATACAAGTATCTGTGATGATAGAAACCATATGTGATTTGTGACTTGCAAATATAGGGAAGACGGAAACTCTACAGCTGCAGTTAGACAGGGTGCTGCTGCTTTTTTTATAACAGTAGAGAGTTCTGTACATTAGGAAATAAACAGAACTTCAGGTGTAAATCTGTTTCTGTCATCAATGTTTTCTGTCATCAAGGTTTGAAATCTCATGTGTGCACGTGTTTCCACACAACAAAGGGAAGACCGACTTGGACAAATCACCGGTTACTGGGATTATATTGGTCCAACATGGTGGTGTCTGTATTGTGAAAAAAAATGAGACTAAATTGACTTAATTTGGTTGAAGCAAGAAAAAAGCTATTTTCTATGGATAATGTCATACTCAGTCCAGTTCTCTTAAGCAACGTTGACATTGCTGTCGTTCAAGCGACCACTTCAAATAAAAAGTCTAAATGTGCATTTCAGGCTTCTGGGATAAAACTCTCACGTTAACGCATAGCTACACACGTTTTTATGACTGTTTTTGGGCACAATGTACAATATGCATGCCCATTTAATGCGTGTTCCCAGTAAAACAAGGTCAAACTTTTACCAATAGGGGCCTTGATTTCGTAGTGAAGTATGATTTTTTTTTTTTTTAGACACAGTGACGACCATGATGACGTCTGGGTTTGTTTTTCAAATATAGATAAACCAAGGCCACTCTCCTGACATGATGGTAATCCAAATCCACCACTGCAAAGATGCTAGCAGTGAACTAAACTTTTTGTGGCCAACTCACAAGATTTACCCCACTTCGACACTTTGCATTAAGTTTGAAGAGAACTACAGCCCGTTACAACAGCTAGTGGCGGACTTGCGCTAGTAAACAGTAGAAAAATGAGATGAAAAAGCCCCTCCCTGTCTGTCTAGTGTGAACACTGTGGGCTAAAGGTGTGTTCAAGAACGACAAATGCCTGGTGTCCACGTAGCTTTATGCAGTCAATGGTTGCGACAAGTCTCAAATATTTTTAGAGAGGCAAAAAATCACTGAAAAAAAAGATTTATCTTGGGAAAACATCTGTCAATGCATTAAAGTAATAACAAAAGCTTTGAAAATCCAGTCATATACAGAGCACAACAATACCAAAAGATTCTGGGAAAAGAAGAGTCTGAGACTAGGCTTTGTAGGAGTTCAATGATACCTGTCATTTGAAACTACATCACTCGTGGACAACTGTGTCAGTGACTTTACTGAATGATGTAGGAATATCCTTGGAAACCTTTGAGGAAACTCGATCCGCCATGTTGTCAGCAGATGAAACAATCAGAAATGAAGCTCTGTCTGAACAGAAGAACTGTTGTACCTTGTGGACCAGGACTCATTTCAAGGGGGAAAGGTCTAATGAATAACAGAAAGATTAACTCAAACAACAGGATGTAGAATGTTAAACGTATCCCAAAAATAAAAGCCTTTTTTGTGGTAAGCCTCTGGCCTGACACGGTAAGATCAGAGATAGGACTCGAGGTGAAGAAACCTGGGTCTGGATGCTGACGGGGGAGTCATGGAACTGATTATGTATCTCAAAAGTAGAGACGGGGTAAAGGGGGGGCTTGCATATTGATCTGGAAAATGAAGATACAAACAATGGTGACAATTTCAGGAAAACTTGTACAGAATACCAATTGGACCAAATCAATAAAGGAAAGGATGGGAGGAAAAGTGACAGCAGCCTGAGGTGCTTTGAAGAAGAAAACTACCCAATAAAATGACACAAAAGCTTCTCTTGACAATGACACTTTCAAACTTGGACAGTGTTCTGCGGTCAGGCAAGTTCAAATGTTCCTAATTGTCATCAGTTGGTCCTCTGGCCTTAGAGGATGGAGATCTACAAGTGTGTAGATGGTTGGTAATCACTTAAAAGCAGCACCTCTGATGCTCCATAGTGGAAAGGTCGTAGGTAGCTTAGTGTTTTGGTAGAAACTATGAAAAACTATGAAACTATGAAAAGTATATAAAGATTTCAGAGCTGTATCTGCTCCCCACCCACATGGATGACCTTTTGTGTTTTATCAGGATGATGCAAAACCACATAATCTATCTTTACAACAGTTGGCTTCCTCCTTGAGTGGTCCAGTACCTTGACTGACCTAAATCAGTCCAGATCTTTCGCCTTCAAAGAGCATTTGGATAGTCATAAAAAGTCCAACTTGACCAGACATCATCAGCTGCTGTAATTCTGCATCATGGGATCAGAAAAAAAGAACCTCAGTGATTGAACGACTTTAAATTGTTTTAACAAGAAGATGAGATGCTGTGTCATGGTATCCATGGTAACCACGCTCCTGTGTAAATACTATTCTGAGTCTTTCAGAAGTCTCAGATTTAAAATGAGACCATTTAGTTCACAAAGAAGAGAATTTCCCTATTTAAACATCTGCGGTATTTATTCTCCTGGAAAGACAGTGCAATATTGCTTATGTTGTTAGAAAATCCTTCCATTTTTATTCATCTTGAAGTTAAAAACATTCATCCTATTCCACAATTCAGGCTGGTTTGTGGTGATGAAATTTAAAAAATGTATTCTTAACTTTCATGCAGATCACTACAATTACAATGAAAAGTGTCTGAAACATAAAGCCCAAAAAGTAGAAACAAAATCTGTGGTCTTTAAAACAAATTTAAATGTTAGTTTTAACAAAACCATGTGACTTTTTTGTTGGAACTTTCTAATTCCTACGTCTTTGAACGCTCCTGTCATACTGGTCAAATCTGACCAGTTTATCACTTAAAGTTCCACTCCATCATCCTTTAAACTATTTTCAAAGTATTCCCAGTGTTTTTTTTTTTATTAAGATTACACTGTTTTTAGCCAAATAAAAAAAAAGTGTTGTTTTATAGAACATAGTTTCTGCAGAGCAGCAGGAGTTCATTAGAAATTCACAACTGATTTGTGGGCGGACCTGTTAGCCTGTGCTCATTACCCATCACCCCTTTGTTTATGTGCTCTCCAGCTCTCTTATACCTCGTTTCCACTGAGCGGTACGTTATGGTGCAGTCCAGTATGGTATTTTGAGCATTTCCATACTATACCACTTTTAGAACACCCATTAGTTGTAGGTCCTTAGAAAAATCCACCAATGATGTGCCTAACACCTGTTGTCGCCTTTAACGGAGACGTGCCGCCCCGATGCACCTGTTTTGCACCGGCCTCGCCAGCGTGGAGTAAACCCCGGGAACCTGAGGATGCAGCCCCATTCGTGCTTCAGATGTCGTGGACGACCCTCAGGATGAAATCCCAGCCAGGATCGGGGCGGTGAACGCCAGATCCCTGGCTAATAAGACGTTCAATCCTTAGGGATGTCTTCACCTCTCAGGACCTGGATCTGTTCTGCATAACGGAGACGTGGGCCGCTTCCAGTGATTTCAGCGCGTTTGTGGAACTCCTACCAGCTGGATGCTCCTACATGAGTTCTCCAAGGACCTCCGGTCGTGGAAGAGGCAGTTGTTTTAAAAGACACTTTGAGATGTAAGCAGGGGACTTCTCCGTCCTCCGGCATCAGCTTTGAAACGACTTTGTTCGAGGTGGGTCTCTCACGGCCGGTGATGTGCACGGTCATTTACAGACCGCCCAAATATAACAATGACTTCATAAGTGACTTCTCTAATTTCCTGGCAGAACTAATGCCTCGTTATGATCGTGTTTTGATTGTTGTGGACTTTAACATCCACGTGTGCTGTCCAGACAAACCTCTGGTTAAAGACTTTTTTATCTATCATTGACTCTTTTAACTTTTTGCAGTGTGTGTCTGAACCCATACCTGAGCCCTGGTTCAATGAGAGCACCCCTGTAGCGAGGAGGGAGTATCGTAGAGCGGAACGTAGTTGGAAAGGGGATAAACTGCAGGTCACTTTCCAGATTTTAAAGGACTACTGACATCATTATCAGATTACTGTCAAAAAGTCACAAGAGGCATATCTGGGCAATATCATTGAGGCCAACAGCCACAATCCACGTGTGCTTTTTCCGAACTGTAGTCTCTGTTCTTAGCACCCCACGGTCTGGTTGCCAGGAAGCATCCTCTGAATTGTGTAATGACTTTTTACATTTTTCATTCAAGAAGGTTGCTAACATCAGAGCTGTCATTTCAGCACCCGTCTATGACCCGCCTGTCTGTCCCTCCTCGAGCTGTGTTCCAGTCATTTGAGCCTGTGACTCTGTCTTTTTACAAGACATTGTCATCCACATGAAGCCATCAGGCTCTCCTCTGGATGCTGTCATTTCAAAAACAACGATATGCCTCGCCTACATGTATGTGCTATGTAAAACGTCAATTGGAACAGAGCATGATTCTGCAGAGAGGACCCGCTACTTCCTAGTGTCAAGGAGAAAACCGGGACAGGAGGATTATTACCTAACTCCTGATATTCCACCTCTAATCCCGGGTCTGCCCCAGAAATCAGAGCATCTTTATGAGCTTCGGTTGTTGGACCAAAGCCTCTGCAAAAGGATCTGGGCCCTGGAGCGTTTGAGTTCGCTCTGGTGTTACTTCATTAAAAGACTCCAGGAAGGCTTCGGTGCCGCGGAGTGCACGCGCAGGGAAACGAGCCCCCGCGAACTCCCACAGACGCCAGGCACCCCCTGGTGGGCGCTCGGTTTTCTGTGTAACACCACATCGTTGAGTGGCATACTCTTCAGTGTGTGATCCAGATCTGCCCCTGCCGGTCCACCTATCCACAGCGTTCACAGCCTGCTTTGATTGACGTGACCTTCTATCCAATCACCGTTGTTCTCGTTTTTCGGAGTGTCCAATCAGCGTCGTACGTCCATCGGAACTCACCCAGCACGCCTCAGCTCGTTTCTGTTATGTGTGCCATGGTCTCGACCCAGCCGTGTTGACAAAAGGCTGAGGAGAAACAGCACCAAATCAAAAACCATCAACGGAAAACGCTGAATTTGAGGAGTCGTTGAAGACGAGCAGTGACGGGAATGTAAATTGCGTAAACCTATTCGTTTGATAAAACCGGTGCTTGTGGGTTTGGCTGTTTCAGGCCGAGATTTGAGAGGCTGTTCGTACCGAGCCAGAGCCAGCCAAACGCCTAGCCCGATAAGTATCCAAACATTAGCGAGCCCTCTTGTCTCTGTCGCCGTTGTGAATTGCAGAGGATCAAGGTAAAGTACCTCGACGGGAGAGTTCACAGCCACCCAGTCGGCCGCATCTTGTTTGACTTCGGTCGGGATTTGGGTCAGGACTCGAGACGGACCTCGGGACGGTTTTCTTGCAGCCCAGTCGGTCTGTCAGTCTTTGAGTGCTAGCTACCAGTAGCGGCATTAGCACTGCCCCTGTATTTACATCTGGGATGATGGGTGATCGCCCAAGCCCGCCCAGGTAATGTCATCTTCTTAGCACACACGTAAGTGTTTTGTGATGTAAATAATTTTTTGGATGAGTTTCTGATTATTCATTTTCACGAGGCTAACTGCAACTGGCTTTTAAGTAGAAGCTACATGTGCAACTTAGGCTAGCCCGCGTTAGCCTATGCTAACGCTAGCTGGCGACCTCTAATATGCCATTCTAATATAAAATATCGAGGATGTGACCTTAAAAGATGTTTGACATTTTAAGCTTGTACGTGGTATATGATTTTAAAGAACACTTGTGGACGTCATGTAGCAATTTGCAATAGATAATGTGTAAGGTAGTGATGCTAGCTAACGTTAGCTAGCCTTTGGCGCTGTCAAGTTTGCTGACAGGCCCTTTACGGCCAAGCTCACACGCCCGCTCTCCAGCTGCTCCAGTTCTTTTGACCTTCTGTTAAAGATTACTTACTATGCCGCTGAGTTTGAAGTAAATGAATACGCTTATTAAATACTAAATTATTCTTATTCATGTTACTCTGACTGGTTTATTGCCCGATCTGTGCATACAGTAAACATAAACGGGGCTGTTCACTGTTAGTTAGCAAATTCAGATCTGGTTTTATTCAAGATCCTCAAGATCCTTCAACCTCCTCCAGTGAGATAAGATACAACAAATATTTACTGATGGCCCGGTTGGGACATTCAATTGTTATTGTAGCTGCTAAAATCAAACTAAGGTTCATAAGGTAAAAATAAAGCAGATGCATCCACTGTATTCATCCAAAGTCAACTGTGGTACAGACTGGGGAACTGCTGGCTTTGCTCCAATTTTTACCTGAATTCACATAGATTCTTGAGGTTTTTTGTACACAGTTAACAAGTTTCCCATTGTGGTAAGTATGTGAGAAGGAGCCATACACTACATTTGGGTCATGAGAGACTGGTCTGTATTGAAGTTTTCTCTTTGCTCATGTTGTCTGTCAGTGGTTTGCATGCCAGAAGGCTGGTGCTTAAGGAAAATGAAAGTCATGTGATTGCATCTGCTCAGCCTTCATATCTATGCTCTATGAGAGTCAGATTTTGACTTTTGTCCTGAGTTTTATAGTTTTTATTTTAAAGGTCAAACTGCATTAATGACAATAGCTTAGCATTCAAAGTCTGCTGTGTTTATGGTGTGGTAACCAGCTCCTCCTTATCAATTCTGCGTTCTTATGATTGTGAGTTTGAATGCTGCTGAGTTAATTTGTTCTTGATAGGATAAGTGTAATTTTTCCATGAATAGCTCTACTGCAACAGCAGCTCAATAGAAGCACATGAAAGCATTGAACTCACAGATTGAGTAGTCCTAGCTTAATTAAAAGTGCAGACTCTGCAATGATGTATTTTTAAAACATCCTTTAATTTTTTGTGGCCTAAGATATGAAGGGAGTGTAAAATGGAAACATTTAAAACGTTTTGTCAAATGTTTTTATAAAATCTTCTCAAGCTATTTTCCGTTTATTTGGTGAGTTTATGTATGATAATCAACAGATTACTCCTTAAGGCTTCACACTATGCTTCCTCAGAGGTGTTTCACCTGTCCATGGCTTAATTCGCTTTTTTAAAGTAATAAAATGTCCCAAAAATATTAAACAGTTAAAATAATCCCATGGTTCTACCTTATCATAATATTAATTTTACTTATTCAAATGAAGATGTTTATCTTAAGTTGTCAAGAACAGTACATGGGTTCCAGATTTTGTCTAACTGAAAACTGCAGTCTGTGCAAATCTTTCATCTGCTGTCATGCAAAGCTAGTACTAGTCTCTCCATGATCCGTAGACAAATTAAGACAAATGTGAATTTTGTATAGAATAAACCAATATATTTGGGCATTCAGGCAGATTGTGCTGAACGCTGATGTCCTTCACAATAACAAACATTAATTGTGATCGTTTTTCGTGGTTTGTTTTTCACAACATTAATCAGTAATAATGTTTGAAAAAACTTTAGAGGAAAAACTCTGCTCCTTCATATCTTTAGGCAGTTTCATGAGCATAGATTGTAGCTTTGTCATAAAAAGTTATTCTAAAATCAAAATCTGTTGTCACTATTGAATGCATTGAATTGCTTGAAGTAGAAACATATTTTGTTTGTATTTATCTTCTCTAGTAACTGTTTACATTTATGTTGATAACGTATGCATATTGACCTTGTCACACCAATCATACACATTCTCGTAAACGGACAAGGTTAATGTTCACTTGGCTGCGATGATTTGTTGTGATTATCGGTGAAATGATTCATAAAAGTTTGTCGCAGAAGTTTAACTTTAACATAAAACAACTGCTGCACAGGTGCATGCATTATAGAACAGATTAAAACAAATTTCCGTGGATGTTACTGTAATCCTTTAGAAAGGAACCAGTGCTGGAATTAGAGGGGGGAAAAAAGTGGGATTATAGAAGAAGAAAAGCAGTCTGACTAAAGAGAGAACATTTTAAAGTAAAAAAAAGCTGTCAATAAATAATAAAAAACATCTATGGAAAAAAAAATCTGGTTCTAAACATTTTTGGTTTAGAAAAGACAGTGACAGCTGTTGGGCACCTGAAGCCAAAGTAACTATTGAAAAGCCAGAATGGATCTGACACTTAAGTTCTTTTCCAACCATCTTTTGATCTATTTTCAAAGCATTCCCATTAGTCTTTTAATTATGATTTTGCTGTTTTCAGCCAACATAAATGGGAAAAAAGTTGTTTTCTAGGACATCGTTTCTGCAGAGATGCAGCAGTTCATTAGAAATTCACCTCTGAGTTATGGTCATGACTGTTTGCACAAAGTAAGCTCGCCCCTTCCTAACATCCATTTGTTTACTTGCTCTCCCTCTATCTTATAGCCTCTCATAATACCAACCTAACATTACCGGTGCATCAAAATCTGTTTGTCTGCAATCTAATGCATCAGAATGGAGCAGAGAAGAGAGCTTGTGGCCTACCCAGTGTATTTTCTGCGTCACTAATACAACCTTTTGTAAACAGTATTTTTTCCTCTGCTCCTGATTCACAAGAAATTAAGCTTAAGTTTCTGTATGTTTACTGTATGGGGGCGGCCATGGTGCAGTGGCAGGGCAGTCGACCTCTGATTGGAAGATTGCAAGTTCAATTATTGCCTATCCCACCTATGTATCGAAGTGTTTTGGGGGCAAGACAACAAAGCCCAAATTGCCTCTGGTGGAGGGTTGGCACCAGTGTTCGGCAGTAGAGCCGCCGTCAGTGTGTGAATGGGACTGACTGTAAAGCCCTTTGGGACTTCGAGGAAGGTAGAAAGCACTATACAAGTATACGCCATTTGCCATTTACAGTGCATCCGGAAAGTTTTCACATCGTCTCACTTCTGCCACATTTTATAATGTCACAGCCTTATTTCAAAATGGATCAAATCAGTTTTTTTCCTGAAAAATTATTTAAAAAACACCCCTTAATGACAATGTAGATTTTTTTTAATTGTAGCAAATTTATAAAAAAAAAAAAAAAAAAAACAGATAAATGATATTTACATAAGTCTTCACAGCCTTTGCTGTGGGCTACACGGTGGCACAGTGGTTAGTGCTCTTGACTCTCAGCCAGAAGGCCCCCGGTTCAGGTCCCGGCTGGGGGACTTGAAACAGTGTCGCCAATGGAGGACATTTCTGTGCGGAGTTTGCATGTTCTCCCCATGCATGCGTGGGTTTTCTCCGGGGACTCCGACTTCCTCCCACCATCCAAAAACATGCCTCATGAGTTAATTGGTTACTCTAAATTGTCCCTAGGCGTGTACGTGAGTGTGCATGGGTGTGTGATTGTGGCCCCTGTGATAGACTGGCGACCTGTCCAGGGGTGTCCCCTGCCTTCGCCCATGAGTAGCCGGGTTAGGCTCCGGCAACCCCGTGACCCAGAAAGGGACAAAACGGTATAGAAAATGAATGAATGAGCCTTTGCTGTGAAGCTCCAAAGTGAGCTGAGGTTTATTCTGTTTCCACCGATGAGCCGTGAGATGTTAATTTAAGACAATCTGTGGTAAATTCAGTGGATTGGACATGATTTGGAAAGGTACAACCCTGTCTACATGAGGTCCCAGGGTTGACAGTACATGTCAAAGCACAAACCAAAAAGGAATTGTCTGAAGACCTCCGAGACAGGATTGTCTTGAAGCGCAAGGCTGGGGAAGGGTCCAGAAACTTTTCTGCTGCCTTGAAGGTTCCAATGAGCACAATGGCCACTCTGTCAGAGCGCCAGCGTTCCTCTGTGGAAAGAGAACCTTCCAGAACGACAACCATCTGCAGCACTACCCCAATCAGACCTGTATGGTAGTGTGGCCAGACGGAAGCCCCTTCTTCCTAAAAAGCACACGGAAGCCCCGTCTGGAGTTTAACCAAAAGGAACCCGGGAAGAAAAGAACAGGAAGAAAACTGATACAATCCATTTTGAAATAAGGCTGTGACAAAGTAAAATGTGGAAGAAGTGAGGTGCTGTGAAAGCTTTCCGGATGCACTATTTCGGACGGACTCTCCTCCCCATCTGCTTTAATAGAAAAAAAACGGCGGATGGAACGACGGTGTTAGCTGCTGGATTGGCGGTGTTGGCTGCTGGGACGGCAGTGTTGGCTGTTGGGACGGTCGGTGTTGGCTGCTGGGACGGTCGGTGTTGGCTGCTGGGACGGTCGGTGTTGGCTGCTGGGACGGTCGGTGTTGGCTGCTGGGACGGCGGTGTAGCTGCTGGAACGGCGGTGTTAGCAGCTAACACCATCAATCCAGCAGCCAACACCGCCGATCCAGTTAGGGCGAAAAAAAGGACTGCGCGGTGCAGTTGTAAGATACGCTCACTCAGTTATCAAATACGCGCCCTTCAATTAATGGCAGAGATGTGACGCCATACAGTACCCTGGCATAGACTTTCCCAGGATGCACTGTATGTCCTCTATGGAAAAAAGGCCACAAGAACATATTAAAAGCAACTTAAACACAATTTTCATCAGAGCGCATCTTTAAAAGTTTTTGTCGCAAAAAAACAAGTTCAGTCAGGTTATCTGCTCATAATTTTGTTCATTTTAACAAATATTATCCATTTGTATCTTGCATATTAATTTCAGGCATTACTAAGATCTAGTTTTAGAAATACCTCAGAAATTAGTTGATAGAGGGAAACAGCTGTTCAAAAAAATCTTATGCATTCACCTTTTTTGCTCCTTGTTATTTAAGCCATGTTAGAGTTTTACAACAGGAAGCTCCTCTTAAAATGGGTGCAAAATTCTTGTTTGGGATAACTGTCTCAGGATGATGTTAACAAAGAAAGCATCTGATCTTGTGCAGCAGCACACCCTGGGAAACAGTCTCTGACCTTCTGCTTCAATGTCCTGCTTTGTTTCTGTCATCTCTACTTTCTTTGTTGGTCATCGCTCATTTGAAGTTGGTTGTTTAAGAGTAATTTTTATTTTAATGAGTTATAATTGGTATGTCTGAAAAATCATGAGATAATCAGCAGGATCTGACTGCCTAAAGTCTGTTTTCATCTATTTCACTTTTCATCACTGGTCAGATAGTGTTCTTCCTTTGGTCCAGCTCTTGTTTTTGGGGCTTCAGCAAATAGATAAGCATGAAAGTTGTGCATTTTGTAATTTTTTAAACAAAGTTGAAATAGTGATATTTTTGTAAAGCCAGTTTAAAAACAGAACCGAGATGTGGGATCAGGAGTGTAAATTTTGATCATTTCAAATTTATCATGTTAATAAAGGGCAATGGTGTATTTTTTATCACAATATTGTTTTTTTTTTTTTTTTTCAAATCAGTCAACAATAAATATCGCGACATAAACCAAATAACTATTTTTTCAAATTTGAACACTGCTCACACAAATGTGCATTACCTTACTTTAAAACAGGGGTCACCAAAAAATGGCCCGTTTGCCGGATCTGGCTCACATCCACATTTGGCGCTGCCCCCTGAACAATATCAGACGCATAAACTTTTTTCCCCCAATCTGGTCACACGATCAAGACCCGCATAGACGATGACATTTTATTATCCCCTTCTGCAGTCTGTGCCCCATTTGAACATCCCCCAAATCTGTCAAACAGAACAGAATAAAGTTTTCTTTCTAGATCGCAGTCCACTTTTTGCAGTCTCACTGATTCTTTTAGAGCAAATGCTGCTGCTTCTTTTTTTTCTTCGTTTTTTAAAACTGCGCACCCTGTTCTGTGTCCCGATTGGCTGGAGTCCTTGTTAGTCAATCTCCTCCATGCCGTGTCTTTCAGCCCTCCAGATCTACATACGTCTTTGATCGCGATCAGATCTTAGTTTTTTCAATAATCCTTGACTTATTTTTCTATGATGGTTAAAATTTGAGAGTTTTATCAAGAGAGAAAAGTCTGAAAATGTTCATGTTTGTCTAAGAAATGTGTAAAGTCTGTTGTGAGGAGTTTAACATCTGTAACTCCTGCAATAAATGAGGGAACGCTGTACTGGTGAAAAGGTAATGCATACAAATGTCCAGCTGCAGCAGAAGACACAAGAATTAGACGTTTATTTTATATTTTCATTGGTTCAGGACACAGCGCAGCTGCTCATTTTTATTTAAGTAGTATTGCAAATCCTCTCTTGCTTTTTTCTCTTCAAGCCACACGTGACTGATCATGATGTGTTTGCGCAGAGCCATGATGCAGTCAATGGACTGGGGGAAGGGGGTCTTATCGTTCCTCGCGCAGCAGCACATGGCCATAGTATGACGGAGGGATGGAGAGAGCATCCGGTGCAACAAAAACTAGAAATGACATCAACACAAAAACTTAAAGAAAATGAGTGACACTGGAAAAAGAAGAAAAATCTGGAACCATTTCACTGTTAAGGACAATATAAAGGCAGAATTTAGCATCTGCAAGAAAATTATTTAAAACAGAACCGACTCCACAACCAACCTGTACAGACACCCCAGGGCTCCAAAGTGTGATTGGATTTTGTTAATGATGCGCCAAAACAAAATCCATGGTCGCACCAGTGCACTAAGCCGTTCTGAGAAGAAAAAAAAAAACATAATTTCAGCAACTTTGAAAGTCTCATTCCTGTGTGTGTGCGCAGGTGTAACATATTTCAAATAAGAATAATTGTTTTTGTTAATGAGAATGTTAATTTAAGTTCAAACCACATCAACAAATCACTCAAACATAAAGAACACAGCAGCAATTGAGAAAACAAAACTAATAATAATAAAACAACAAAAAATTTTAGAAATCACATCAAATATTCCACAAAACGATTAAAAAACAAAAAATTTAATTTTTCAGAAAACAAATGCAATTTCCAGAAATTAAAATGAAATGTTAAAAAAACGAAGCAAAAAGAAACTGGAAAAGGTAGGTACCGTGGTTTGCAAAAGTATTCATACTCCTTGAACTTTTCCACTTTTTCTCACATTAAGACCTCAAGCATAAATACATTTTATTTGAATTTTATGTGAAAGACCAATACAAAATTTTCTTTTTACAAATAAACAACTGAAAAGTGCAGTGTGCAAAAGTATTCAGCCCCTTTTCTTTGAGTGCATCCAGTTACCTTTAGAAGTTGCTTGATGATTGATGACTGATCAGATGTTGATTTAATGACTCAATAGAAGCCACCTGTGTGTAATTTAATCTCATTCTACAAATACAGCTGTTTTGTGACAGTTTCTGTGGTTTGTCAAGAGAATATCGAGGAGAAAGCAGCATCATGAAATGTAAGGACCTCATCAGAAAGGTCAGGAGTAAAGTTGTGGAGAAATTTAAAGCAGGGTTAGGCTATAAAAAAATTTCCAAGCTTTGACCATCCCTCAAACTACTGATCAGTCCATCATCTGCAAATGGAAAGAGTATGGCACAACTGCAAACCTATCTAGACATGGTCAACCACCTAAACTAACAGGGCAAACTAGGAGAGCACTGATCAGAGATGCAACCAGGAGGCCCATGGTGACTCTGGATGAACTGCAGAGATCTACAGCTCAGGTGGGGGAATCTGTCCATAGAACAACCATCTGCCTGAAGAACTCAGAGACAGAATTGTGGCAAGGCACAGATCTGGCCAAGGTTAGAAAAAATATCTGCTGCATTTAAGGTTCCTAAGAGCACAGTGGCCTCCATAATCCTTAAATGGAAGATGTCCAGGACAACCAGAACCCTTCCTAGAGCTGGCCGTCTGGCCAAACTGAGCTGTCGGGGGAGAAGAGCCTTGGTGAGAGAGGTAAAGAAGAATCCAAAGATCACTGTGACTGAGCTCAGGAGATCCAGTCAGGAGATGGGAGAAAGTTATAGAAAGTCAACCATCACTGCAGCCCTCCACCAGTTGGGGCTTTATGGCAGAGTGGCCCGACGGAAACATCTCCTCAGTGCAAGACACATGAAAGCCCGAATGGAGTTTGCTTAAAAACACCTGAAGGAATCCAAGATGGTGAGAAATATGATTCTCTGGTCTGATGGGACCAATATCAAACTTTTTGGCCTTAATTCTAAGCGGTCTGTGTGGAGCACAGCTCATCACCTGTCCAATACAGTCCCAACAGTGAAGCATGGTGGTGGCATCATCATGCTATAGGGGTGTTTTTCAGCTGCAGGGACAGGATGTCTGGTTGCAATGGAGGGAAAGATGAATGTGGCCAAGTACAGGGATATCCTGGACCAAAACCTTCTCCACAGTGCTCAGGACCTCAGACTGGGCTGAAGGTTCACCTTCCAGCTAAAATAACCAAGGAGTGGCTTCACAACAACTCTGTGACTGTTCTTGAATGTCCCAGGGAGAGCTCTGACTTAAACCCAATTGAGCATCTCTGGAGAGACCTGAAAATGGCTGTCCAGCAACGTTTACCATCCAACCTGACAGAACTGGAGAGGATCTGTAAGGAGGAATGGCAGAGGATCCCCAAATCCAGGTGTGAAAAACTTGTTGCATCTTTCCCAGAAAGACTCAAAAAAATTCAGTTTTTTGTCAATATGGGGTGCTGTGTGTACATTAATGAGAAAAATGAACTTAAATGATTTTAGCAAATGGCTGCAATATAACAGTGAAAAATTTAAGGGGGTCTGAACACTTTCCGTACCCACTCTGCCTCAAGAGATTTGTAACTAAAGGGGAGCTGAATACTTTTGCACACTGCACTTTTCAGTTTTTTATTTGTAAAAAAAATTTAACTATTGTATAATTTTATTTCCACTTCACTATTGTGTGCCACTTTATGTTGTTCTTAAACATAAAATTCTTAAACATAAAATTGTGGTCTTAATGTGAGAAAATGTGGAGACGTTTAAGGAGTATGAATACTTTTGTAAGCCACTGAATTATGAGACACTGCTGATAAGATGATGAGATTAGTTCATCACTTTAAGAGATAGTTATTTGACATGAAATGCCTTAAACCAAAGACATTAAAGGTAGACTCAAACATAGCTGCTGCATTCAAATAATATTTTTATTTAGAACACACCTATGAAGTGATACTGGGTGTGCTCTGTAATAATCAAAGTATTTTTAAAGTTTTTTTTAGTTCAAACTTCAGCTCAGTAATGAAAATTATAATTATTACCCCAAACTTCATTGCAATAGATGAGGTAGGGGAGCAGTAAGCTAGAAATTCTCTGATTACTAGCTAGCCTTTCTATAGGCCTGTTCAAAGAGGAATGTTTTAAGCCTAACTTTGAATGTAGAAACCGTGTCTGGCTCTCTTACATGGGCTGGAAGTTTATTTCATTAGACAGAGGCTTGGTGGCTAAAAGGCTCTACCTCCAACTGTGCTTTTAGAAATTATACGAATCACAAGCAGTCCTGTATTTTGTGAGCGACATGCTCTGTATGTTTGGTAAGGCACTATGAGATCTTTAATATAGGATGGGGCCATACCATTTATGGCCTTTGAAGTTAGCAGGAGAATTTTAAACTTGATTTTAGATTCAACTGGGAGCCAGTGAAGTGAAGCTAACACAGGAGTAATGTGTTCTCTCTCTCTAGTTCTTGCAAATAATCTAGCTGCTGCATTTTGAACAATAAGACTTTTTGGAGAACTTTTAGAACAAGCTGCTGGTGTAAGAGTTACAGTTATCCTGCCTGTAAGTAACAAATGCATGGATTAGTTTTTCAGCATCACTTTTTGATAATATATTTATGATCCTAGATATATTGCGTAGGTGAAAAAATAGTCTTAAAAGCCTGTGATATGTAATCCTTAAATGATTAATCAACCCCTAGGTTTCTAACTGTGGATTAGGAGGCTATATTTATGCCATCCAGGGAGACCATCTGAACGGGTAGGGCATCTCTCATGTATTTAGGACCTAGTACAGGACTCCTGTGCGCCTAACTTTTTTTCTTAGGTGCACCAGCACTAAAGTTTGGTGCACCCACCTTCTAAACAACATTGTATTGAACTCAGCAGTTTTACATGGTCACTTTCCTTTTTAGTTTCTGTCAATATTTAAGGATTTGAAAATGATTAACTTACAAACTGGTAAACAAAACACCCTTTATTTGAAACACAATATTGATAAATTAGATAAAAATTATGGGTGTCATTCAAGTATAACGACCTCAGTTTTTTCTGGGTTTAGGAGGAGGAAATAATTTTCATACAGGTCTTAATGTGTCTAATGCAGGCATTAAGTTTCTCTTTGTGGTCATTCTGGTCATATTTAATGTATAAATTACAACTGTGTATCATCTACATAACAGTGAAAATGAATACTGTGTTTCCTGGTTATGTTTCCTAAGGGCAGCATGTAAAGCATAAACAGGATGGGTCCTAAAACTGAGCCCTGAGGGACTCCATAGCTAACTCGAGTGCAATAAGAGGAATGTCCATCTACATTAACAAACTAATACCTATCAGATAAGTAGGATTCAAACCACTGGAGGGCAGAATCTCTGATCCCTATGTGCTGCTCTAGTCTCTGTAGTAAGATTCTGTGGTCTATAGTGTCAAATGCTGCGCTGAGGTCGAACAGAACTAGAACAGAGATTAGTCATTTTTCTGATAACATAAGTCATTAGTGACTAACTAGTGCAGTTTCAGTACTGAAATCTTCAAAATGGCTATTGTCCTGTAGGTGGCAGTATAGCTGTTTAACTAAAACCTTTTCCCTTAGTTTTGAAATAAAGGGGAGATTTAATATTCATCTATAGTTGGCCAGAATGCCAGGATCCAAACTGGGCTTTTTTCAGAAGAGGCTTAGCAACTGCATATTTAAAAGACTGTGGCACATAACCTGTTTCTAAAGAGGTAATTATAATAGTTAAAATTGATTCATTAAATAGGGAGAAGGTTTTTTAAAAAAGCTTAAGGGGGGAGGGGGGGGTAGGTCTAAGAGACAAGTTGAGGTTTTGGAGGATGAACTGATGATATTTCTGTTTGATCTGCAGGAGTAAAGCAAAATAATGTAACAGAGGTTTCTATGGATGCCTTCATTTCTATTGCTTCTGCCTGCTCTGGGCTGAAAGTAGGGATAACTTTGTTTCAAGTTATATCTAATATTTGAGATTTTACTTAAAAAAATGTAAGGAAATCTTCAGAGCTGAGAGTAGCAGGAATATGTTTCTCCACTGATCTGTAACTGCTAGTCAGCTTGGCTAAAGGTCCAAAAAAAAGCCTTGGATTATTTCCATTCTCAGATATCAAAACTGAATAGTATTGTGTTCTTGCTTTACGCAGAGATTTCTAAAGGTGCATTCACACCGAATGCGAGGCAAAGGCGGCCAGTTTCAATGTCAAGTCAGTAGTTTAGACGTGATCTGAGGTCCTGTAGCGCGAATTGAGAGGCCAGTGCGGCGAGAAGGTCTAGAAGCAGCACGATTTGAGCGGTGCGAATTGAGCGGCAAGCGTGGTGAGCCAGAGTGGGGAAAAAGTCTACATTCTGGGGAGGTCACCACATAGCGTCAACCAATCAGGGACTTACCTTTGGGCATGTGACGTTTTCAGTGATAGCGGGCAGAATACACATCCAATATAGTGGATTGGATTTCCTGAACTTCCATTCATTTGCTTAACCCGCTGTAACCCTTTCGAGGCAGTGGGGTTTCCTGAACCCGTCCCGGCTACCATAACGCTCTTGGGTTAATGCAGGACACCAAGCTTCAAACATGGTCAGAGAGACTGAAACACCTATTGTTATTTGATGATTGTGTTTTTCTTTTATTGATTTTTAAAATTTATTGTAGGTAAATGGTTTATATATGCATTAATTTATTTTTGATGACCCGTGATCTACATCATCAATGTTTATCAAGAGCTCTTTGAAAAGAAAACCCAAAAGACTGATCTCTAAACATCATCCGTGTCTTCCATGCTAATAATGAGATAAACACAGCCACCGCTTTATGGAGTGGTAAAAATAAAAACAAACAGTAACAAGCTAATCTTTTACTGGGACTGAAACTATGGGAGCATGTCTCAGAGTAAGTGCATGTCACTATGTAATGGTTGAACTTTAAGTTTAAATTCAGACACAGAACAGTCAGATAATACTCTTCTAAGCCGTTTTTTTTTAGATTTATTTCAGCAGTAGCATGTTGTAGAACAAACTGAAAGGTAATAAAGAAGTTATCTGATATATAGTACGGGGTTATGACAGAGGACACTCAGGTGGCTGTTCTCTATACCATGAGTTAAGACAAGGTCCAGGGTGTAATTGTGACAATGATTGGGTTCGTTTACGATTTGTGGGAAACTAACATTTCGCTTTTTTAGTCTTCCTCTTTGGGTGATTTATAGCCAATATGATGTTTTCAATTGAATTATAAAGATGTTTGACTTTGGTGTTAGGAAGTAAGTTAGACTGTAATATTACTTCTAGCCCACCTTCTTTCCTTGAAATCCTGGATTTCTGATAGTTATTGTTGCAAGGGGGGGGTTGTTTAAATTAGCCCAACAAAGTCATCCTGTTGTAGCCAAGTTTCTTAGGGCTAGTAGGCTAAGTTTGTTATCATTAATTAACTCATTGACTAAGAGGGACTTGGAGGAAATGGATCTTATGTTGACTAACCCATACTTAATTACGTAATAGTTTTACTTGTTATTTAGAGTATTAGTATTATCATTGCTGAACATATGGCATATTGAACAGAACAGAGGGGTGAAGGCAGAAGAGGGGAGAGGCCATGCTAACTCTAAGCTAAAGGTATTGGTGTTTAGCTAAGGGGACGGAACTACATTGCAAGCTGCAACAACAAACAGTTAACACAGTAGTTTACTCACTAGAATGACAAAGATGCAACTTAGAATTTTTTAATACTAAACAGTGAAAATATTACTTTCTAATTTACTTTCTTAATATTACTTTCCTAATTTAAAAAAATGCATGTTTTTTTCTTTATTGCAAGCTGTTCAAGTTATAAACTGATCAATCAGATGCCTCAGTAAAAGCATGGTATCCGCTGGCCCCACCTCGAACGTTTGATTGACAGATCAGTTTGATGGGTGTGGAGTTCGAATAAGCAGGAAAAAGCTCACTCATGATTGGCAACAGTAGTTCCTCTAAAAACGTGACTCAGACCAACTCAGACCAATCACTGTCAACAGGTTGCAATATGGCGGTAAATGTATCAGGAAGTGACAGAAAAATCTCTGGCCTGGAGGTAAGGCATTTTCTATGGGTGACATCAACACCGTGTTATGTTCAGTAATATAAACAGTATATGATACTAAACCAGACAACACTAAGTTAGATATTAGCAAATCAGGCAATCAAATAAAAGGAGCAACAAAAGAAGCACTGGTTAGTGCTCACCCAGAAATTATGTCACAGGAACAGCATAAGTGAATGAGACTCTTGGATGAAATGGTTGTTTGACTGCTGCATAATTAGAATGAATGGACTCAAACTGATCAGAAGTAGAAGGATTCAGCATCTACCCAGAAAAAAATTTATGAACTCTGAAATGCACTGAGGGTTCAAATATTATCAACAGTCAGATTCTGCGCACTCACAAAAATCTAGAATACAACTAAAACTCAGAAGAGATCCAGCTGCCGATTGTTTAACCTGTTTCCTGAGTCTGGGAGGAAGCGGAACATGAAAACATGCTGAGTGAATTTAAGATGAACCCATCATGATACTAATTGCCATGATAAAGTAATGTCACATACACTATTTCTCAGGGGTTCTTAACATCTGCTGAATATGAAAAAAGTTTTTATACTTCACTCAGTAATGTCTTCATCACAACTGCTGGTACAGGTGGATACTAGCTGTCTGCAGGCAAAAAAATTGGCAAACCTGTACGTGGCACATAGGTGACCCTCAATAAATTTTCGGATTCTTTAGACTGCTTGGTGAGCAAGTGAGAAAATCTTCATGCACGTTTTTTTTCTACGGGCATGCTGTAGACAAGAGGTCATAGTGAACACTTAACGCATAAGGTAAGTAAGGGTGAAAAAGGTTATATTAAGGCAAGCCATACAGATTTTTTTCAACCCCCCCCCGCCAGCCAACCGTGCGCGCTGCGCAAGGAGCCCATTAGTGCTGTTCAATTTTAATTAGTCCACGCTCCTTACACGTCCTGTTGTGCTTGCCATGATTGAAGCCTGACTGTTAGAAATTAGGAAATTAGATGGTGTAGATTATGTGACATCCTATGGGTGTCCTACAGGGCTGCCACCAACGATTACTTCAATAGTCGACGAATCACTGATTATTTTTTCGTTTTGTCGACTTAATTGGGTGATGCATAAACTGGATATACAGCACACATTTTATCCATCATTAGCTTTAGAAGTGTTTATATTTTATGCTAACAAAAATTATTTAAAAAGTAAGACAGTAGTTTATGGAGAGAAATAAGTATCACTCCAATTTGTGACTGCTGTGACCACCAGTCACGGGGACAGCAGGTGCCGCTGCCCACTGGACCACTAAAAGTCGCAGATTGGAGCGGGCTGGTGGGCTGATCAACCATCTCCACTCTGTGGGTTTGCGTTTGCCGTGGAGAACCTCCACGGGAAGACCTCCCCATTTTGGTCTGGTCTCCCCGCGGGGAGGGTTTCCTGCTCAGGAGAGAGCACCGTGTCTGAGACGCTGTTAGGGGAGGGGCTGTAGAGAGGAAATGTTCAATTCTGGAAAATATTTTTATTTTAAAAAGGACAAGTGGTTTAAAAAATGTTTAGACTTTTTTTGTATTAATTAGCTGGCATATCTGCTTAAGAAAGTTGGAAAATGTCAAGTTTCACCAGATCTTATTCACAATCAAAGTTCAAAGTGGCTGATAAGACAACTTGACCCAGTCGAACAGTATTTTCACGGACCGGCCTTTAAGACACATTTTCTAAATAATAACAGAATTGAATCTGCTGTGTTTTAAACGTTTGTGTGGCATAATGTAGTCTGTGTTAAACTGAAAACTGTGATCTGTCAGATGTGCTCAATCTCCCGCCTCCTTAAAGCTGCAGCTTTAATTTCAAAAATGATAACTGACAATAACCCAAAGCATTATATTGTTTTCAGGCGTTGTTTGTTATGGTTTAATATAGAATGTGATCACCTGGAGGTAGAATTATAAAATCTGTACTAAAGCTGTCCTTGTTTTCTCAGCATGTTTGAATTGGAGTTTATAGATAGATGACAGTAAGTACGTGTTCATGCAATTTATGAATTACTTTTACGCTATTTCATTTTTCTAAAATGAATAAACAATAATTCTCCAGCAAAAACAAGAAAGGTAAGACCTTTGCAATAGCAACAGTTTAAACTACGAGAAGAAATTCAGAGAATTTGCTTTTAGTTCCTTGTTTATTCACAGGATGTTGACGAAAATATTTGTCAATTTCATGTTTGTTCTTTAAAACATTAGAATCCATTTGTAGAATTTATCACTAGTTTTTATATGTAACTGATCAAGCATTTTAGTGGTCTGCTTTATTTATGTTCTCTTTTGAAACTTAGGCTTTTCAGGTTAGTTTGTGTTTCCCACATTTTCAAGCATTTTCAAGCATCACTTTGGCGTGTTGTTATGGTACCCAAGTCTTCCTATAACTTCCTGTGACATCATTACTGACCCGGATTAGCACTACTGCTCTTTTGTGTTAAAGGCAATGGCAGACGAGGCATTATAAAACAAAAATAAACGCGTCCACTATTAAATTTGTCATCGTCGACAATTCTAATAGTCGATTTAGTCGTGACTAATTTACTAATCCTGGCAGCCCCAGTGTCCTACGGGCCTTTACTCTTCATCTGCCCACCTCCATGTGTGCAGCATTTGCACATGGTCAGTAAGGAGGCAGTACAAAAACCTCACTTATGACCAGAGCATGGCCTAAAGGGGTTAGCACGTCATAAGTCAGTGTAGCTGAACATTAGCCTTATAAATACTTCACAATACACTTACCACACACACAACAATTGTATGTTCTATTTTCATGACATTCCTTCAAGTGGTTGCACGAGGTTCAAGAGATGCAGCTGCTCCACTCTATGACCCTCTACAGGCCTAGTCAACCCAAAACCCGCAGCATCCATATGGGTCAAACCACCATGTAGGTGGATATGACTAAGTCATAAGATATGCATTTAAAACTCTTCTGTTTAGGAAATTTTTAAAGTATATTTTAAACTTTAAAAATTATTGCTTCTGTTTTTGATGTAAGCATAGCCAGATTACAGAACCCGGTCAGAACATAAAATCAGCTTGCTGAGATTCTGACTTGGACTTTTAGAAGCTGTTTGGACTTGAATTACTGTTAAGTTTTTATATTCCTCAGATTTTAGCAGCAGTTTTATTTTCTTAGAATCTGCATGGAAATGTTTGTACTTTCTAATAAGCACGTTAAAGTGCATGAAAGCTGGTGTGTGTTTGCGTTGAAGAACAAACATGAGCGGGTCTGCTCACATTGACAAAGCATTTTCTTATGTCTTTACCATGTACAAACAAGTAGAATTATTTTACAGAACCAGTTTTAAAGAGAGTTTTTTTTAAGCTGTAGTTCCTCAGTTGTTTAATGCTGCAGGTGTAGCAATTGCTTTCAAGTTCTGCATCAACTGTATAATCAGCTGCTACTGGTTAATGGATTCACTGAACGTATGCCTGCTCTTCTGTAATCACTGATTTGGATTAAATGCCTGATGTGAAGCATCCTGTCTGCAGCTGGAGGAGTGGCGTGGGCATAAGTGACAATATGATGTGTATGTAACCGCAGGAGAAGAGTCCAGAGGACGGCATTGGTAGAACTGCAGTTTGCATTGACTGGTCTGAGTTAGAGATATTGGCAGTCATTAAAAAACATTTTCATTTGCAAAATTGAAAATCCGACCTCATAAGAACTTCTGAACATTATTTTGTATTAGCAAAAAGACAAAAAAAGAGACAAGATGCAAATACTCCACAATTTCTGCCTTTATGCCACAAAACCTGGAAAAGAATACAAGTTTGAAAACACTATTGAAATGGTGTATTTTCTTGAATTAATGCTCAAAATCAGATTGCAGAGGATTATGCTCTTAGAAATGGTGACAGTGACAGCTGTGGTTATATTCACAATGTTTTCAAATTAGTTTCTACTGATGTGGTGTACTGCAGAAAGTGCTAAGTCAGTTGATGGTTTCAAAATAATATTTTCACTACTTAAATGCATTTTTAAAAAATATTTTGACACTTTTTAAGTAAAAGGGGGAGTTGGCCCATCATATTAACTGCTCATCTGTTTATTTATTTATTCGTTTTCAGAAAAAGTGACGTTATGGCACTTCTTATCTGCTTAAACGTTATTGCTTTTTTATGATTGTGGTAAGTATTAGGAATGTCACAATTGTTAGTTATAAAACCAAACTGTGAATTACACTATTGAACCAAATAGTGGGGAAAGAGAATCATAACATCTCTACTGCATACCAGTACCGGTATGTTTACGATAAAAGTATCAAACGTGTGTTATGCTAAATTTAAGGATTTATTATTTATTATATTACACCAGGCTTAGTTTAAGTAAATTGCTTATAAGCAAATAAAAAAAAATTCTGTCTTTTTTATTGTAATACAGTACCAAAGTTATATATTGAAATTAATCGTAGCAAAACGGTGTCCAAAAAAAATTCAAGGTTTAAACTAAACTGTAGGTAAAGTCAATTATTACATATTTATTAAGTAGTGTCATAAACTATTGAGGCTTTATAAATTATATTTCTGGAAACTTCCCAAACAATTTGAAAATTCAGAAGAAATGCCAGGTTCGTTCTTTTAAGTCAAAGAAATTTGTGATTTGTCTTTTTGTTTTTTTTACATGTAAATTGGCCCCAGTTTTTACCTAATATTTCCTATTCATATTGTGTTATGCTGAGCATGCATTTTCAGTGCTAACTGCTCTGCTGTTTGTTCCTGCAGGGCTATGTCCTCGGCACCCACAACATCTCCATCCGTGGACAAAGTGGACGGATTTTCACGGAAGTCTGTCAGGAAGGCCAAGCAGAAGCGCTCACAGAGTTCGTCCCAGTTCCGCTCTCAGGGAAAACCCATCGAGCTCACGCCCTTGCCGCTACTCAAGGGTAAGAACCACAGTGGGAATGTGGGGTTTTTCGAGTAGGACAGAAACATAGCAATGCTCTCAACAATGGGCGCGTTTCTGCAACGTTTCCACACAAGGCCAGCGTGTCGAGGTCAGGCTAGCTCAGGGATTTTGCAGTAATCAGTCCAAACACAGCGGCTCTTATCACATTTGTTCTGTTTTCTGCTGAATTGCTGCCTTTGTTCCACTTGCTTCTCCTTCTCACTAAGGTGAGAAAATGAGGATTAAAAAAATGCTTGCTTTTTGTAAGTTTCAAAAAGTTTAAAGTTTAAAAAAAAAAACAGAGTTCTTGCATGCATTCACATTATCTCCATCTTCTAACTAGTAGGCTTAGGACAGCTTGGTTCTGTTTGTGCTGCAGGTGTTTGCTGTATTTAAACCCAGTTTATCTCCCAGAACTTCATGCAGCTTAAGATGTTCTGCTGTCTTTTCCATTGTGTTAATTGGATTCTCCAACTGTTCGTACAGCTCTGTAAAAGGCCTAGTGATGCACTCACCAAAACTGCTCCAATTGGATGACAGTTGGAGTTGGGGCTGGGCGATAAAACAATAGCTGTCAAGATTGCAATAGTACTTTTTCTCTATAGTAAAATGAGCCTATTGCAATAGACTTTTATTTTGTAGGGTCCAAAATGAACACTCGCCTGTCGGGAGATCTTTCTCATCTTCGGCTTGTAAAAGTTAGAGGAGTAGTCACTACATAGAGGGTAAATGTTTGTGTAAACTTTGTCATGTTTATTACCTCTTGTTCTGGTGAATTTTTTTTGTCCTCTTTTTCTCCACCGTCTGCACGTGAGGTAAGCAAAACACATGCGACATAACACCCACCCTTGCGGTGACTTCACCTGTGCAACATTTAGTTTGTCTGATGAAACAGCGGAATATGTGGCGATTTATAACAGGACCCAGCCAGAACTGGAGGATAAAGATGCTTCACTTAAAGCAGCAACCGACCGATTAATAAAATGGGTTGATTTGGAGACAGCGCTGTTGTTAGACAGTAATGCTATGGTGCTAACTAGCTATTCTGTGTCCTGTGTGATCACGGACCGGTTTAAAGTTGGACAGTATTTTCACAGACCAGCCTTTAAGACGTTTCAAGATTAATTCATAGGACATTCATAAAAACTGTATTTTCTCAATAATATCAGAATTGAATCCACTGTTTTAGCAGCATTTTAGCTGCAGCTTTAATTTTAATAATTATATATAGTGACAATAACCCAAAACATTATGATGTTTTCAGGCATTTTTTGTTATGATTTAATCTAAAATGTGATCACCTGGAGGCAGAATTTTAAATCTCTACTAAATCTGTCCTTTTTTTTCTCAGCATGTTTGAATTTGAGTTTATAGTTGGATGACAGTGAAGATGTGTTCCTACCATCTAGAAATTACTTTTATTCATTCATTCATTCATTCATTTTCCAATCCGCTTTATCCCTTTCGGGGTCACGGGGTTGCCGGAGCCTAACCCGGCTACTCATGGGCGAAGGCAGGGTACACCCCTGGACTGGTCGCCAGTCTGTTGCAGGGGCCACAAACACACACATGCACACCTAGGGACAATTTAAAGTAACCAATTAACCTATGAAGCATGTTTTTGGACGGTGGGAGGAAGCCGGAGTACCTGGAGAAAACCCACGCATGCACGGGGAGAACATGCAAACTCCACACAGAAAGGTCCCCCAGCCAGGGCTTGAACCGGGAACCTTCTTGCTGTGAGGCAGGAGCGCTAACCACTGCGCCACCGTGCAGCCCGAAATTACTTTTATGCAATTTTATTTTCCCAAAAAAAAAAAAAAATAAATAAAAATGCCCAAGGTATTTCTGTGTAAAATAGTGTTAGAATTTAGCTGATCAAGAATATGTTTGGCCGGTAGATTCTTTTTTTAATCAACCGGTCATCTTAGCCAGTGTTTCAAAGATTCAAAAGACTCGGCAGATAAATACAACAAGATTAATTCATATTGGACATTAATAAAAATGTTATTCTCTAAATGATAACAGGATTAAGTCCACTGTTTTAGCAGCCTCTGTGTAGCATAACAGTCTGTGTTGCACTGAAAACTCCGACCTGTCAGATGTTGTGCTCAATCCTCCCACCTCCTTAAAGCTGCAGCTTTAATTTCAATAATAATATAGAATGACAATAACCCAAAACATTATTCTGTTTTCAGGCTTTTTTTGTTATGATTTGTTATAAAAAGTGGTCACCTGGAGGCAGAGTAAGGAAATCTCTAAAAAAAAAATCTGTCCTTTTTTTCTCCGCATGTTTGAATTTGACTTTACAGTTAGATGTCAGTAAAGGCCTATTCATACCATTTCTACTTTTATGCAATTTCATTTTCCTGAAAAAACAAAAAAGTTAGAAATTTTTTTTAAAAAGTAAAATGCCTAAGGTATTTTTGTGTAAAATAGTTTTGGAATTTAGCTGATAAAAATATATTTGGCCAGCAGTTTTTTTTAATCAACTGCCCAACCTGGCCATTGTTTCAAAAATTAAATTTTGGTCCCTGTATGGAGGTATTTTAGTTATTTTAAATCCCACAAAAAACAGAATAATGTACACTGCAAATTGTGCAGAAAGGCATGCTCCTTCTAAAACTGGAAATACCACCAACTTCTTCTATCACTTGAAGCAGTGCCACCAAGCATGCTCAATCTCGGAATAAAATTAATGATAATTCTCCAGCAAAAACAAGAAGGTAAGACCTTCACCGCAGCAACAATCTAAACTAAGAGAAGAGATTCAGATAATTTGCTTTCAGTTCCTAGCTTTTTCACAGGATGTTGATAAAAATGTCTGTCAATTTTACGTTTGTTCTGAACAACTTGAAAACATTAGAATTTATTTGTAGAATGAATGCTTTGTTTTTAAATGAAACTGTTTAAGCAGTTTAATGTTCTGTTTTATTTATGTTCTCTTTTAAAACTTGAAAGCTTTTGCTTTAATTTTCAGTTTATTTTGTAATATTTAATACTTTTTTTCTGGGGGGAAAAAACTGTTGCATCATGTTCCTTCAGTCCTTCTGTTATGTTCAAAGTATGATAGGAAATAAATATTTAAATCTAAACAATCTGCTGATGATTACACATTTCTCTAATGAGCCCTAGTAACCAGCCCTAGTTGGAGTACAGTGTTTTAAAACGTCTGGATTATTTTGAACTATCACTGCATCAGATAGTAGTTTAAACATTTATCCCTCTGTGGGAGAACTGATATACTCTGCTGCATCTTTTCTTAACGGTGTTCATCTGCAAAGTGCAATTGCAAAATATTCCTTTTGCTCTGACTGGTTAAGAAAAAACCTGTAAAGTGCAGAAGTAAGTAAAAGTCCATAGATTCTGAAATTGTTCAGCTCATTGTTATTATTTACCCACGGGGGCTGAATCTTTTGTGTTCTCTTCTTCTGAGACAGTATAACCTAAGCTTCCATATCTGAATGCCCATTGACTCTCCAAACTGATGGTTCACATGGTAGAGTGTCCATCTTAGGAGAGAGACTGGTTGTATTTGGTGGATTTGAACCCAATATTTCCCAAAGACTCTTTAAAAAAGAGAGCAAATTTCCTCCTCAGCTGGAAACAGGACTAGACTTAGAATTCACACAGTTCTACCAGCAAGTACATTTCAGCTGCAAGTTTGTGAAAGCAGGTAAAATCAGAATTGGATGATGTGTTTTTAACTGGAGTACAAATAGACTAGTCAACAGTTTTTAAGGTGCCAGAACAAGCTTTTCTTCAATGATTCTTGACATTCTGTTTTCCAACTGTTTTCCGCTGCTTGTCTCCGATGTCTGTTGCAAAAACAAGCACTTGAACTTTTTTGATGCAGATACCTATACCTATGTTTCAGTTGTTGCTGAAGTGGAAGTTGTGAGTTCTGTATCTGTTGCATGGGCTGATTTTGTGTTGAAAAAATTCAGATTATAGTTTAGTTGAAGTCGTTCTGTTTTGTGGAAAAGTTTTCATGAAACTGTTCCCGCTTCATAGTGTGCTGATGCAGTGTATTTTCAAATACAAAGTTTGATTTAGTTTGAGGCAGGCTGTTAGAAAAGCCACACATCAGAAGGATTATAATTGATATATACCCGCACCTGCTCTGTTGTTGGTCATTTTCCAGCTTTTCTCACTTTTTGCGCACAGTCTTTTAACAACAGTTTCCTGCATCAGATCTGTGTTCACAGCAGCATGATGGTCTTCACTGATGTAAACCTGTTTTGCCCAATGCAAATTCCAGTGAAATCTGTATCAGCATCTGAAGTAAAGTAGGTCAACTCAGTAGCTGTTATTCAGAAATGTGTTTTTCATAACCTGGAAATATGAATAAAGCTCAGCATTAGTTTGATTTGTAAACACTGATCAGCAGAAATAGCAGTAAACCATAGCTATACAGTTTCCTTGCACATCTATCTTCAGCCTGTGGTCTGTGCTGTAGGCTTTAGATGAACAGCAGGCTCTCTGACAGAAACTAAAAGATTCCTGTTAAACCACCCAGCAGTAAAGTTAAATGAATGAAGTCACCCTCTGCAAATCAACTGTTAACCACAGATGACCACATGTGGTTCAGCACACACCTAGACTATTTTGTTATCTTTGTTACTGACCAGCTGTACATCAATGTGCTTTATGTAACAGCTGTGGGTATGAGAATGTGCAGTAGTTTAGTTGCAGATGATTGAGGCTTTCTTCTGGTTGGTTCACCAGTCAGTGTACCATGGTAGCCATCCATTGCAGTTCCAGCAGAAAATCTATTTTATTTGTAGTAAAAATGAACTAAACATTTTTTTACACCCTTGCTTAAAAATTGTTTCTACCTAAATTGCTTATGATTTATTTGCCTCTCCTGTTGCCAGTCTTTCCTTTTGTAAATATTTTACATTGGCCTTGCTATTTTTCTCATTTCCATAATCTTATGTTTACACTTTGCTTGAGTTATATGTCAGGCACATGGGAACAGCAGTGTTCTTGTATTACTGTTGTATCTCTTTCCTGTCTCTTTTCCTGGGGTTGGGGGGGGTGGGGGTGGGGGTGGGGTGTCTTAACGGAGCCCGGCCACTATTCGGGACCGGCGTCTATTACAACTAACACCTGTTAGACCTGGCTTTTATTGGAGACCAGCGTCTATTAGAGACCGGCCATTATTGGAAGATATACGGTAAGAACATTTCCTAAAAGGCCTGTCGAATATGTAAAGCAAATTTAGAAATTGGCTACAGATCAAGTGATACTGGATTGATACGGTCCCTGATTAATAAAAAGACTGTTGATTTTCTTTTGTCATAAATCGTCAAAGGTTCCAGTGTCAACAGTGAAGGATATGCACAAGATCCCAGGAGCATAGCAACATAAAATCATTTAGGTAGGATGCCATAATGTAAAAAAAAAATATTCAAAGCAGTTTTTTTATTTTTTGCTAATACCTATGTGTACATACTGGAAGAAAAATGTGTTTCACATCTTGCGTGGGTGTTAATGGACTACACTATCTTAGTTTATGAAGGGGTCAGAGGAGCGAAAAAAAAAAGAATATGGCTGCATGTGACTCGAGGAGCATCAGAGGATTCTAGCAGGGCTGAATGCTGAAGGAAGAAAAGAAGGTGTTGGAGGAACGGATGGGCACATTTCCTAATACTTTTAAATTTAAAGTATTAGGTGTAAAAACAACAAGTCCTGGATGTTTTACTGTGAGATTCTAACAGGTTTTTTAAATTTAGATATGCTGGTCATTGCTTTAGTTTGATTATTTGGTTTCTAAGAAAATTATAGAAAATTAGGAGTTTAATTGACATTTTGTATTTTATTGGTTCAAAGTGCCATAAAAAAAACTTGTAACACATTTTAGGTGAAAGCAGCTTCATCTTGCTGATACAAATTGGTACATGTGACAGCAACACTTGACTGATGTGGGTCCATTTGACTGAAGCTGAGGGTGTTGTCAGTATATTTGATCAGAATTGGCCTTCCTCTCATGTATCAGGCTTTTCAGGAGGACAGATCTGTCTCTGACTTCCAATGTCAGCCGTCTTTAAAAAAAAAAAAGTAAAAAATAGAAAGAGGGAAATGTACATTGCTGGTCAAGTCCATCCATGGTTCTTTCTGGACTTTGGCTGGCCAATGAAGCCCTTTGACACACTCAACCATGCTCCCTCCCCTTCGCGTCCTCCTTTCTGAAGAAACTTGATCTTGGAGGTGTCTCTTTACAATTTTCTTACCACACTTGATACAAACAAGTCACTAGAGGACTGTGGATTTGATAAACCTCCACATGCTGTCTGAATTCAGGTCACGCTGCCTTTATGAGCGTCTGTTTCTGCTGCCTTTTCCCGAGGAAGGAAATCTGATTCAGTGCACCACATTTTTTACAAGTGAGTGTTGCGGGTGTGTACAAAGCTGCAGCATGTTGGCTACAAATGTTATAGTTAGCTTCTGCGGTCAGGGGCCAATCAGTGTGTCTTGTCTGGACAGATGAAAAGGTGGACCTGAAATGGATTTGGATCAGTCATGGCAGATGTTTACAAACATTTCATTTTTATTACTGTTTGACCATGTTAAGAGTCATGTTAGATTTCTTCAGATGAAGCGGGACGTATGTGTCTGCAGAGAATTATAATTATTTGAATGTGTAGTTGTTTAGCTTTAAAAATAATGAAACTTCTTTTGCAATATTCTGAAAATTGTCTAATTATTCTTGAAGTGCTTGGTTAAATACTGAATTTCTACTCTGTATTTCTTTATGTGTGCATCTGTATTAAGTTGGTAATTTGAAAACCTTTATAACCCTTTACAGTAACACTTTATAAAAACTTCACACTATGCAGCATTAGTTAAGCATGAGTAAACACTTAACTAATCATTTATAAAGCATCATTCCTACTTTATTAAGAATTAGCAAGCAGCTTATTTGTGTTGTTATAAATGCTTTATTCTTTATTTAAAAGGATTACTATAATGTACAATGGCATGTGAAGGCTTTTTTATTAACAATTTAACATTTTACAATAAGTATTAAATAATTTACAAACCAGTTATTTAGAGGTGGTCACTGAGTCATAAGCTTATTTAACAAAGTGTTAGTAAATGATGATTAAAAAAAAAACATTTACCGTATATCTTTCAATAATGGCCGGTCTCCTTTAAGACCCCACCCCCCTGAGCGCATGCTGCGTACTGCGTATGTCAGGCAGAGGTTGGGTGTCTGTGGCATTCATGTTGTGAGCCAGTGCAGCATGGCTCATTTCATTTTGTTTAAACTTTTTGTGGTGGAATATGCCAAAGAACATTCTGGTGAGAAATAGTAACCACATTTTGGGATGAATCCTAATCGAAACAGAGAATGGCGCAAGCAGATGGGTGAAAGGGCGGAGAAGGCTGCATTGGATCCCTTTTGGAGCAGCGAGATTTCTGGAGCCTGTTCAGTCTGCTGCTTGTTGGACGAAGGCAGATACACTCTAAAGCTGGAGCAAACACACTCACTTATCAGCCGTTCAGACTCAGTGGGAGAGAAGCTCTGTAGCTTGTGGGAGACTGTAAATGCTTTCATGAATTCAAACATGGAGACATGATGTTTTTTTTTTAAGAGCTTTTTGTAATAAATTAATCTAATCTTTTAACATCATCCGTGTCTTTTATGCAATTTAAATGAGATAAACACAGACATTGCTCCATGTAGCCAACAGGCTAAAAACATTAGCTGCTGGCTCCATGTAGCAATTCTGGGGTGAATCCTAAAGCGCGGAGACATCTGCAGGAAGGAAGGAAGAAGAGAAAGAGAGTTGTGTTGTAAAAGAAAAAAAAACTTTTAATAGTCGATCGGCTCTTTACAAATCAAAGATTACACAGACAGGGAATAAGTTCAAGCAGCATGACAGAAAAAAAACAAACAAAAAACATCTGAACTCAAAAATTCAGCACCAAAGAGTCTCTGCTGACAGAACATAAAACATTTTCAAGGGTAAGTAAAGTACTAGTAAGATTGTGGAAACAGAACTCTATTCCCAACCGAGCTGCCAAACATCTCTTAAAGGGAAACAGGACATCATCAGACCCGGTCCCCTGGATCCGGTTTTTCCGGGACATCCAAACAGCCAGCTTAGCTTCAGCTGAAAGGAAGTTCAGGGCAGTAAATAAAACAAACCAAAGTAAACCGTTCCCCCAACCCCTCAAACAACACCCGCAGAAAACAAGAGACTCGTCAGACGCTGACATTCAGCAAACAGGTGGACCACCGACTCGCTAACTGAACAAAACGGACACCCATCCCCTGTGCCAGGATTGACGTGTGTCAGATATCTGTTTGTGGCTATGATCCCATGCACGACCCTCCACTGAAGGTCACCTGCCCGTTTTTCCACGGGAGCTTTGAACAGGGATCTCCAACAGCCCCTCGGGGAAAACCTGGCGCCAAAAAATCCAGTCCACTCTGACATTCTGACGTCTACAAGGGAGTGCATATTCAAAACCTTCATGGACATGAGGTAGAGGGTCTTCCTTCCCATCGTCTCCAAATTCCCCATCCATGGGAACATCCAAGACAACAGTCTACTTCTGTCTTCCACCCACCCTTCACTGAATGGGGAGACCTGCAATGAAGGGAAAGGAAAATCCACCCATTGTTAAGCGACTGAAGAATCCCTCACAAACTATCGCAGGTTCTCAGGTAAAGGTAAGGACTGGCAAACCTCATCCACTATCCTCTGCAGTGTCCTGACGGAATGAAAACCTGCGGCCGCAGCAAGCTCGGATAGAAATGTCCTTAGGAGATGTCCGAGCTTCACGCAGCCGACTTCCCTCAGTCTGGAGCCCATGGTTACAGAAGACAATGTTAGAGAAGAGAGAAGCCCACTGCCAAACAGTGGTTCCTCAAACAGCCACAGTCCAGGGGTTAAAACAGCACTCCTCTGGCAAAGCAAAAGTCTCCAAGCATTCAGGACGAACTGATAAAAAGGTGGAACTTCCATCACATCCAGGTGTGTGTGTTGGACCAGAAACAGGTGTTTGTCATACCCCAGGTTACCAGCTTTCCACAGCAGCATACGGGCAGTATCCGTCCATGGTAGACCTGGACGGTTGAGGAGACGATGAACGGTCCTCAGTGAGCCAATGTCAACCAGTCCCTCTCTGCCCTCCTCAACTGGGAGAAAGAAAGAAAGGGAGCAAGCAAGCCTGGTTTCCTGGTGAGGAGAGAAAGCAGCAACAACTTAGGAGAACTGGTTGATGGATGATGAGAGATCAGGTATATTTATTTTGCAGAGTTCTACAAAAAACATCAGTAAACACGTTTCCACGTTCGGGTTTTTGAGGCTATCCAAAGATTTTCCTGGTATATGGATGTCTCTGTCCTGCAGATACTCTCTTGATTTGAGCAACTTGACTAATAATAATTGCAGCAGAAAGTTGTGGGGGGGGGGGGGCAAAAGGAAAACTTTGGGGGGGGGGGGGGGGGGGGGGGGGGGTAAGGGAAAAAAATTGAGGAGCACAGCGTCAAGCTAACCCACTAGCCCATGCGGTAAGCTGCAGACATGGGCTTTTCTCCAGGTCTGTGCAGCCAAAAAAAAAAAAAAAAAAGTTAAGCAGTGGCACACGCTGCATGTGTTTTGAAAAAAATACGTGGCAATAGTCACCTTCATCTGGGCTGACGCTAACTAGCATGAAAGAAATATCTAATTATCGCTGTCTTTATCTTTATGACCTGTTAGTTGTGTTTCAGTTACTCCACAGCAGAGTTTTTCTAAATTCAATGTAATTTTCATTGTCAGTTAAAAGCAGTCTGTTAGGCGGGGTGACAGCTAGAGCACTCTCTATCGCTCCATGAAGAAAGCAGAGGCATCTCATTGCTTAGAGTAGCACAAGAAGTCTGAAAGTCACTTCACAACTCTGTTAAATATTCAAAATTATTTTAAATGGTCTAACATTGCTGTTTTTCATCTCAAGAAGTCATATGATCATACAGCACGTGGTAGTATTTTGTAAGTACTGGGTGTTTCAGGAAGGCAAACTTTGCCGTTTTGGATATCATGGTTATACACAGAATGACAAACAAACATACATATAACGAAAATTAGACAATACCAGGAATATAGTACATGGATTTGCTAAGTTGATGTATACAGTTAGCCACAACCAGAAAAAAGGGCAGTCTTGTTTAAAACCGGAAATATGTCACACAGCTTCGTGCATAGAGTCCATTAAAATGTAACCATCTTCCGAAAGAAATTATTGTCTTTTTGTTTAGTAAATGTCACAACTAATTTAATTAAAGTTTCATAATCAATAAAATTATTTTTGAATTTAAAAATTGGACAAGTAAATGCATAAGAATTATATATGGATATATTTGTGCATTGAGTGATAAATTGAATCAGTGTTTTGGTGGTGGAGCTCAGCTGTTTGGTGTCTTCAGTGACAGCTAGTGAATTGATAAAATTTCTTTGGTGTGTGAGAGATTTGTTGCCGGCAAAATTTCACGCTGTGGAGCAATGCTACTCTCCTTCAGCTGTTACCCTAGGCTCACACCGCATGCGGTCCAGCTCCGGTGTGGCTGCGGAGCGGTTCTAGCTACAGCAGGTAACTCACACTGGCTACGGATTTTTTGCGTTCATGCTAAATTGCTCCAACTTCCCAATAAAGTGCTACAGCTCATCGATGGCGTCCGACAAAGATTTGAAGCCAACAAAACGAATACGGAGTGCCGCGGAGCCCAGACCGGACTAGATGTAGTGAGCGCATCTTGCACTTTTCATGTTACGTAAAGACTCCGGGGGCTGCACCAGAGCCGGACCGCATGCAGTGTGAACCCGGGGTTAGTGTTTAATTGGCTCCTGCATACCTGCATGTCTTGGAACATCAATGTTATCATCATTGTGGTTAAAATAGAGAGTTAAACCTGCAGTTCTAATTACCAGTGGATATTTGTTTATCTTTTTAGAAATTTACTCTGATCATTTTTAACTTATCAGGTAAGTCAATGGAGATCCATTTCTTGATTACGACAATCTGAACCTTTTGAAATTCCTGTTTTCTTTTTTATATTTGAACTGCAAGAGGAAGCCTGAATGCTCAGAGTAAAAACATGTACACATGCATGGAAATAAAATGCAAACTCCACACAGAATGGTCCCAGCTAGGATTTGAACCAGGGCCTTTTTGCAGCGAGGTCAGAGTGCTAACCACTACACCAAATTTGAATGTGAGACATTTGTTGTTTCATGGTCTTGTTTGTTCTGCTTGGCTTTTTTCCAGCTTCCTTCTTCAGGTTAAGCTCATATGTGTATAATGACAGTGATAAGATGACTAGGTTTTTTATTGGACTGTTTTCTTATCTGGTCAGAGAATTTCAGCAGTTTAATGAAGTTAAGGAACTTAATTTGACATGGGAGCATGTTAGAACAGGCATGTTACTCAGCCAGGAGTTTTGTACAGTAACTTTTATTTTTGTTCAGGTTTCTTGACCTTTGAGTGTGACTTGACGCTCCACTTGGAATGACTGAATTTCCAATGATGATTACTTGAGGGTGCAGCGGTTAAAGGTTAAGGATAGTAAATGTTTGGTTTAACATTGCTGAGACTGAAGAAAGCTTTCCATTAACGTGAAAAATAAATGGGTCATTTCTCATCTATCACCCGTTGTAGCTTAAATAATGGCATTAAAGTGTCTGTGGCCTTCACAGTAGTGGTTGTGGTGTTGGCTGCACCAGTGCAGAGCAAAGTTTACCCTGGAAGACTGCATTAGTCAATGATTGACAGCAGCCTGGTGCCCGGCAGCAATGCTTAAATGAGACCTGAGAGCATGGAGATAGGGGCTCAGAGGTTTGTATCTGGGTCATAATATATATTTATATGTTTAGCTTTTTCCATGACACAAGTCCTGTCCTGCTGGTTGCTCTTAGTGCATGTTTGTGTAAAGCATGAATGTTATTCTGCAATTTGTGGCCAATCATGAGTTGAGCATCGGTCTTTTTGACTCTTAAAAACATTGTGAACATGTTTTATGATGGTGGTGGTCATAGAACTTGATGGAGGCTCTGATCTATCAATATTGTTGTACACCAGATTGAAACATTTTACAATAATGTGATTAGTTCCTATAGAGGATTAAAAAGATTCTTTTAGTAGGGGGTTTACTTCTTCTGTGTCCTACTGGAGCGGCTGCTGCCTTTATTAACAATACTGAACTCTGTGTTGAAATTAATGGATTTGTTTCCTTTTTAATTCTAGTTCAATTCCTATATGTTAAAAGTATTTCATCTTTTTAAAGCATTTTGAATTGTCTCTGCGTATCAAAGGTGCTATACAAGTAAAATTGCCATTCCCTGGGTTCTTTGTCAAGACTTGTGAGATCACAAGTTTACCCAAAGGTAATGGACGTGGTGTTTCCATGTGACATTTCATTTGAAAACCTCAGGGATTCTTCCATTTTAACCCCCTTTTCTCTACATCTCACCCAAATATCTCCTGTCTGCTCAATCCTGCAGAAATAATTGAACTTAACTGATGTCAGATTGCCAGATCTACCATTTATCAGCCCAACTATAAAAAAACGTGACTGCTACCAAAGTAGTAATATAAGTACTACTTTAACAGCCTGGTGGGAATTTCTCAAAATGTCAAACTCTTCACTATTACCATGCAAAATGGCACCCATCTGGAACAATCCAGACATCCTGATTAATAAAAAAATGTTGCACTTCCCTGCTTGGCAAGCAGGGGGCGTAAGACTACTCGACCACTTAATTATCGATAGAAGATTCATAAAACACCAGGAACTACAAGAAAAACATGGAATAAATAAATTCTTGGAATATCAGCAACTTAAATCTGTAATTACTAAAACATTTAAATCCAGTGACAATGACCTAAAATTACCAGAACTAGTTACCTCTATGATTAATTTTTCATTGAATAAAACTCTCTCCAAAATATACAAACTCTTATGCAACTTAGATAACGAAGTCTCAATTCCAACAACAAAATGGGATGCAGACTTAGACAGAAGTACAGACACAAGCCTCTGGTCAGAAATGTGTCTAAAGACCTTTAAATTAATAAAAAGTCCAAACCTACAACTAATCCAATTTAAAACTCTTTACAGAATTTACTATACTGGACAGAGGATGTTCAAGATGGGTCTCAAAAACTCAGACATTTGTGAGCATTGTGATAGTAATTTACCTGACAATTACATGCATGCTCTGTGATTCTGTACACCTGTCCAGGCTCTCTGGCAACAGGTATGTGCTGATTTATCAGTCTGGCTTAAGGTTTCAATCACAGCCTCACCTTCACTCTGTGTGCTGGGTGACATGAGTGCCATCGACACAGAGGGAAAATTAACATCAATAATCTTCATAAATCTTTGTATAGCAAAAAAAAAAAAAGGGGTTGGGCTGTCTGGTCCGGCGCCTGGGGTGGGGCAA
Organism: Adrianichthys oophorus; assembly: GCA_036245035.1. Taxonomy (NCBI): domain Eukaryota; kingdom Metazoa; phylum Chordata; class Actinopteri; order Beloniformes; family Adrianichthyidae; genus Adrianichthys; species Adrianichthys oophorus. The sequence goes on from BSAI01000101.1 coordinate 7,382,295, forward strand.
CCGTGGGGGCAGCGTGGTCTCCCGGGCCTGGGCGTGGGGGATGACGCATCGGGTGGGGGTCTGGCTTGGCTGGGGGGGGGTTGCCTTTTTGTGTGCGCTGGGGAGGGGCTTGCGCAGGGCCACGGCCCTGGGGGGTCTGCCTGCACCTGGGGCCTTTGATCACTCCTTCTCTGGCCCTGGGATGGGGTTGGGCAATCCTCTTGGGGCCTGCGTTTGCTCTAGGAAAAGCCTACCATGGCGGGGTCTGGGGGGGAGCGGGCCAGGGGGATGGGATGTCTGTGTTTAAGAGGGGGAGGGGGTCCACTACTAGTATATGACCCTGGAGGCTTCCTCGGGCCCGCTGGCACCTGACCAGGTATGTGCTTGTGGGGGCTGGGGCTTGCCCCCTCTGAGCTCCTCTCTCTTTGTGTGGGGTGTGGGGCTTGGGGGGTCAGCCTTTGGGTGGTAGGGCCCCTGCCCTGGGGGAGACTTGGGCCCAATTCTGAGGACACACACCCACCCACACACACACACGGACGGTTGTTTCACCATCGGGGGTCAGTTTGGTAGATGTCCCCAACCTCCCCTTCTTCCTCATACGACCACTTCTTAGGTTGGAGGGGCCGAGCCACTTGGCTGTGGTTCCCCCTCCCATGGTCTTCACACAGTTTCGCCCCCTTGTCTTGGTTTTAAATGCACCTTAGGCACGTAGGACCCTTGGTGGGGGGTGCTTGGACATCACTGCCAGCAAGCAGGAGATGTCCTCTCAGTGCTCTACCCTCCAATTTTAACGGCACCGTAGACATTTAGGGCTCCTTGGTGAGAAGGCGATTGGACATCCCTGTAAGCAATCAGGAGATGTCCTCAGTGCCCTGCTCGCCAATTTTAACAGCACCCTTTATTACACACACCCTTTAAACCACAAGAAACACACCTCAACCCACACACAAAAACATTACACAAGGAAGGTGGGACTACTGATCTTCTGTCCCCTACCCCATCCCCTGTGGAGGGAACAGGGCCTTCAGCAGCGGCGGCCTTGTCGCTTGGGTGTCAGCCTCCTGGGTCCAGCAGCCCCTTCGCCACGCAGGGAGAGGGATCCCTTAGTCTTGTGGCAAGTCCATGAGCGGGGGATCATATTCCACCTGAGCCTGGAGGGTGTCTGTGTCCTTGTGGTACGGGTTCTGGTCTCTACAAAACCTGTCCTTGTTTTCTCAGCATGTTTGAATTTGAGTTTACAGTTATTATGACAGTAAATATGTGTTCATAAAATTTTTAATTACTTTTATGCAATTTTATTTTCCTGGAAAAAAAAGTCAGAACATTTTCAATAAAGTAAAATTCCTAAGGTATTTCTGTGTAAAATAGTATTAGAATTTAGATGATCAAATATATGTTTGGCAGATTTTTTTTTTAAATCAACCGCCCAACCCGGCCATTGTTTCAAAAATTTAATTTTGGTCCCTGTATGGAGGTATTTTAGTTATTTAAAATCCCACAAAAAACCTGAATAACGTACACTGCAAATTGTGCAGAAAGGCATGTTCCTTCTAAAACTGGAAATACCACCAACCCTTTTTATCACCTGAAGCAGTGCCACCCAGCATGCTCAATCTCAGACTGAAATAAACAATAATTCTCTAGCAAAAACAAGAAAAGTAAGACCTTCACCGCAGCAACAGTCTAAACTACGAGAAGAAATTCAGAGAAAAGTTCCTTGTTTACCCACAGGATGCTGATAAAAATGTTTATCAATTTTATATTAGTTCTGCAAAACTTAGACATTAGAATTTTTCTGTACAATAATTGCTTTGTTTTTTAATGGAACTGATCAAGCAGTTTAGTGTGCTGTTTTATTTGTTTTCTCTTCTGAAACTTGAAAGCTTTTGATTTAATGTTCAGGTAAGTTTGTAATATTTAAGCCTTTTTTAGTTTTCTGGGAAAGAAAACTGTTGCATCAAGTTCCTTCAGTCCTTCTGTTATGTTTGATGATTGGAAATAAATAATTAAATCTAAACAACCTACTGATGATTACATATTTTTCTAATGAGCCACAGAGCGTTCAAATTTGACAGATATAGTTATTTGGTTTATATCATGATATACTATATATATATATATATATATATATATACTATAATGATGTCAAATTTCAGGTTCAAATAACCTAAAACATTTGTTTCTGCAAAAGGAAGAAAGATATGGAGGGTCAGAAGAGACAATATTAAATAAATATATATGCTATGACATAATTAAAAAAAATGTCATTAATTATTTAAAATTGGCAGTAAATATTTAAAACTGGAAATTAATAAATAAATGTTTGAAATGTATTAGTCACATTCAAAAATTAAAATTGACATTAAAAAGCACTTTTAAACATTTATTGACATTTATTTATTTCATTGTCCAATTTGGGTTAAAAGAGACATATTGAAATGCGTATTTTATTATGAAATAAACAAATACAAGTGTAATTAGTTAATTTAAATTGCTATTGAATAAATAAAACACCTGATCACCTTATATCATTTTAAGGTTTAGACCAGGCTAGAGAAATGGCGAGTTAGGCATGCCCATTGAGTTTGATAGGTTAGATAACAAAATGAAATGATGTGACCCAGAACATATGTCATTAAATTATGAAATGCGTCATCAAAGCATGTAAAAAATACATGTTTCTTAAATCATTTAAAATGTAATTTTAATGAAATATTTACACTTTTCATGACACTTAATTATTTAATGCCAATTATAAATAATTAAGGACACTTTTATTAAATGATTTAATGGCAAATAAACTAATGTAATGTCTTTTCCATCCCGCACTGGCCATGAAGTAAATATGTCATTAAATGTTTAAATATGCTTTTTAATGGCAATTTTAATATTTTAATGCCACATGTATTTAAACATATTTTTTCTTTAATTTCTGATTTTACTTATTTAATGCCAATTTAAAATGACACTTTTATTTAATTATTTCATGACGTATATATTTATTTAATATTGTCTCTTCCATCCCACACTGGCCGTAAAATAAATAAATAAATATATTATTTAATGTTTAAATATGCTTTTTCATGGCAAATTTTAATATTTTAATGCCACATATATTGAAAAATGTATATTGATTGCCAATATAATTTTTTTTAATACCAGTTTTAAAAATAAATGACATTTATTAAAATGTATTTATTTCATATTAAAAAATTGATTTCAATTTGTCTCATTCAGCCCACATTGGACAATAAAAAAAATAAATGTCATTTAATGTTTAAAAGTGCTTTTTAATGGGAATTTTTATATTTTAATGCCACATATATTTAAACATTTATTTATTGCCCATTTTAAAACATTAACGAGAGTTTTTAAAATAATTTCATGGCGTATATATTTATTTAATATTGTCTCTTCAATCCCACACTGGCTATGTTGAAAAATGTGATATTTACTGCATGTAATGGAAACGTAGCTATTGACGCAATCACACATTCGGGTTGTCATTTTAAGGACACACAAATGAAAGACAGGCTAGAACTTCAGAAAACAGATCATGGTCATCTTGTGCCGGAGGTGTAGGTTATAGCTGTTTACGGGGCCAGCCATCTGCTGTCGTGGAAGAAAAATCCACGGAATAGCTGCGTCATGGTATAAGTGTTCAAAACCTAGGAAAAAAGTAGCTGCTTATAGTCCAGAAAATACAGTAGTTAACGAGGCCCTGATTCATCCAGAAAAACAACCAGGAAATAGAGCTCCTCAAACGTTACCTTTTCTCACGAGCAGTAACTCCCTCTGTTGCTCCCTCAGTCTCAAAATCTCTCTGAACATCATGGAGGTTTTATTACCCTGGAGGATCATCTTGCTGGTATTTTTCTTCTTTTTTTCGCTGTTGTGAAAGCGCTCTTTGACTGCACGGCTTTCTGTATCTCTCCACCGCTCTCTGTCTTCCCGGTAAACAAAGGAGCTGCTCGCGGGCTTCTGAGTAAGGTTACCATAATGACCTGATATTGACAGTAAAGCGCAATGTTTCAGCTTTCAGAAACTTTTGGAATTTCTCAAATGGAGCAAACTATTGCGAAATTATGGTAATGTAAAGAATGCTTGTCCAAATGTGTCGCGGACGACAGGGATAAAAAGAAAAAATGATTTAAAAACAATAATAGGTTATGAATTCCTAAGAAACGAAATGGCAACATAACATAATGTACAAGTCACTCCATCATATGGTTATTTTGTTAATATTGCGATAGAGATCGTTATCGCCTGATATGAAAAAAGAAAACAATATCTTGATATAAAAAATTTACTATCGTCCAGCCCTATTTCCTTTGTTAAAAAAACGTGCTTTTTTCTCAGTTGTCAGCTGCCGCTCTCTTGTCAAGAAACTTTACAGTCGAAGATTAAGAGCAAAAAAAAAAAACCAATCACTGGTAATGTTAAATGAAAGTCAAAAACAATTTGTCAGTCATTGATTTTGTGAAATTGTCCCACCTAATACAAATTTGAGGTCTGTAATGTTAGTCTTTGACACTCTTCAACTGTAAGAGGCAGAATCTATATATATCTATCTCTATCTATCTATATATCTATCTATCTATATCTATCTATCTCTATCTATATATCTATCTATCTCTATCTATATCTATCTCTATCTATATCTATATCTATATCTCTCTATATCAATATATCTATATCTCTTTATCTTTCTCTCTATCTCTCTATCTCTCTATCTATGATAGATCGATATAGATATCTATATATATATATATATATATATATATCTCTTAGGAATCTCCCAGAGTTTTTAAAAAAAAATGATAAAAAAATATCATTTTGGGGGTTTAGTCAGTTGGACATTTGAAAATCAATTTATGAATTTAATTGATTTTTGTCAATTTGTCAATTTTAAGTCATTTCATTTACCACAAGAACATGTTAAAAGCACCAAGAACACAATTTTCATTAAAGTGGGTCTTTAAGGTTCACATGCTTTTCTCAGCTTTCCCTTTTTTTTTTGTCTTTTGAGGTTTTTCTTATGTAATTTTTCATTGAAACAGGACATAAAAATGCATTAAAAAAACTTTCAGCTCACTCTGTCGGAGCCATGCATTTATGTGATTGAGGGCTTGTTGTTTGAATCAACAGCTAATGGCAGCTGTACTGCTCTGTCATGTCTGTCCTTGTTGTTTGAAGACCGAAGAGAACAGATGTTCTGACCGGCAGCATTTAAAGTCTCTTCCCACAGTAATCCTTTATGTAATGTTGTCATCTGTGCTCTCATGGGGTCAGTATTGACAGCAGGAACAGCTGGAATCACCACTCTTATTTTAGCTTGATAGTTACATCTGTCTCCAAATGTTTGTCTTAGCTGACTTCATCAGAGCGGTGAGTAACTTGTGATAATTACTATGAAGTTCCAGCAGCAGTCTGACATTTTTTAAATCTATTATTAACTTTAGTGTCCAGTGTTTATTACTGTTTATTTTCACTCCAATCTATCTGCTTGTAAACAGTCTTTAAAGAAAAAGATTCCAATTGCAGAAAAAAGATCAAGATGGCCTTTTAATGTCTGTCATTGCTGGATGTTGGATTAATGGTCCAGGTGCTGATTGCTTTAGGGTGGATAAGATGTCTGAAAAATTCAGCTGTTTTATAAAGTCAATTGTTTCAACAAAGATATGTACCTATGAATGAAGAGAATAAAGGTCTTAACATCTACAAAATTTATATTTTGTCAGTTCTGTGGCTCTTTGGTTGTCACTGGCTTGTGGCACAAGCGACCCCTCAAACAGGTGCAGCTGCTGAGTCAGTCTGTGGGAGCTGCTCTCTCTCATGGTGTAACTAAAAACCACTCACCCGTTTACACGTGTTCACTACTTTTAGAGACAAGGGGCTTTCCCTTTTACACAGTGTGTATGTGCACGCGCCCTGTTCCTAATGTGTGTGTTTGTGTTGCCTGGTCATCTTACACACCTCTCTGTTGCACTTCTTAGACTTATGTTTCCTTTTAAATTCTGCAGACTGCAATCTAAGTTATTTTCCAATTAATATGTGCATTTATGCCCCCCCCCCCCAGAGTTAATGATAGTAATGTTTGTAGAACTTTGCATGAGGGCAGGCGTTTTGATCCATATAAACATTTCCAGAGCTGATATAGGCGCAAACCTTTTAAAGCAGAAGTGATGCTTTGAGGTGGAGGAGACATTTTTTTTTTCTACAGTTGTATCAACTGTAACATAGGAGGCTTCTTCTAAAAAAAAAAAAAAAGGCCCCAAATTCATAATTGTCATTTGAAAGTATCTGCATATTGGACAGCATAGAAGATTCAATGTCCAGGGTGCCCTTTTTTTTATCTGACTAGTTAAGTTTAGGTCAGGGCTGCCTAAGTGGGTACGGAAAGTATTCAGACCCCCTTACATTTTTCACTCTGTTTTATTGCAGCCAATTGCTAAAATAATTTAAGTTCATTTTTCTCAATGTACACACAGCACCCCATATTGACAAAGAATTTTTTATATTTTGCAGATTTATTAAAAAAGAAAAACAGACATATCACATGGTCTTAAGTCTTCAGACCCTTTGCTCAGTATTTAGTAGCAGCACCCTTTTGATCTAATACAGTCATGAGTCTTTCTGGGAAAGATGCAACAAGTTTTTCACTCCTGGATTTGGGGATCCTCTGCCATTCCTCCTTGCAGATCCTCTCCAATTCTGTCAGGTTGGATGGTAAGCGTTGGTAGACAGCCATTTTCAGGTCTCTCCAGAGATGCTCAATTGGGTTTAAGTCAGGGCTCTGCCTGGGACATTCAAGAACAGTCACAGAGTTGTTGTGAAGCCACTCCTTGGTTATTTTAGCTGGAAGGTGAACCTTCAGCCCAGTCTGTCTCTGAGCTCTTCAGGCAGTTCCTTTGACCTCGTGATTCTCATTTGCTCTGACATGCACTGTGAGCTGTAAGGTCTTATATAGACAGGTGTGTGGCTTTCCTAATCAAGTCCAATCAGTAGAATCAAACACAGCTGGACTCAAATGAAGGTGTAGAACCATCTCAAGGATGGTCAGAAGAAATGATTAGCACCTGAGTTAAATATATGAGTGTCACAGCAAAGGGTCTGAATACTTAGGACCATGTGATATTTCAGTAATTTTTTTTAATAAATCTGCAAAACTGCCCAAAATTTTGTGTTTTTTGTCAATATGGGATGCTGTGTGTACATTAATGAGAAAAATGAGCTTAAATGATTTTAGCAAATGGCTGCAATAAAACAAAGAGTGAAAAATGTAAGGGGGTCTGAATATTTTCCGCACCCACTGTATGTCCTGAAGATCTTACCACACTGCCTGTTTTCCAGCTTTTCTTCCACTTCTTTCTCCTGATTGCCTGTGTGTTCAGTCCATCAAAATGAAGGGAAACACCCGAGTCAGCTCATCTGCAGAAAGAAAGCAGTGCAGAGTTAACTGTGAAGTTGGCAGGGTGGTAGATCTCCAGGATCAAGATTGGACAGTTCTGTTTTAGATACTGTTTGGTGGGAAGTTCGAACCAGATTACAACAGTCTTCTGCAGAATGGAAGTATACTTTGGTTGGTCACATTTAACACTGGTGCAAGACCAGTACAATTCAGAAGAATGAATGGCTAAATTTACATTTTCTCACAACTTTTCTCTGAGTATCTGCTCTTTATAATTGTTAGAGATCAGGAAATTTACGTTTTACTTCAAGATTCCCCAATCTAATTTCTTCTTCACAAAGTTTTGCTGATTTTTCATTCACACAAAAATGTGCTTTTCTTTAATAAAAAAATGTATCTTGAGGAAAAGCACTGATTTAAATTTTTGATCAAGTAAAATTATTAGTTTAACGGAGAATCAGGTTTATTTTTTTCGAAAGAGCTGTACAAAAGCATTATTGAGCAGTGCAAAACTCTGTCTGGGTTCATGAGATCATTCAGAGACAAGAGCAGCGTCTTTCTCGAGCCTGGAGAAAGCCGCTGCTGCGTCTTTTCCCAGTGAGTGGGTAGCATATTGCAGCGAGGATGGGCATTGAAAGAATTCAAAGTTTTAAATTCTGACATCCCCTGCTTCTTCTCAAGTTGCAATACACCATAATGTACTTTGTTCATATGGATATCTTCAGTATTTTATTCAAATAGGAATATCTTGAGTTCAAAGATGTTATTAATGTCTTTAATGTTTTGTTTTCATAAAAAGGCCTTAATTAGCAAATGTTTGATGTGAGATATATATATATATGCTTTGAAGTACTTTAGAAATGTCTATTGAATATTTGTTTTGAGGCCTTTCACAAATTAATTGCAGGCTTTTATCTTCTTTTGTCCTGTTTTTTTTTTTCCTTTTTACTGATCTAAAAAATGATCCTACTGGGTATCAAACAGTGCAGGTGAAGTTTTCCAGATTTCTTGTATTTCTTGCAAGGATTTCAAGTGTAAAATAAATATGTGAATAAACAAACAAGTAACCAAGAATTAATGACAAATCCATTCACATTTTTGATTTATAAAGTTTTGCTCACTGTTGTTTTTCTACATCAAAATGGTACAAAGGGAACATTACTAGAACATTTACCCACACTGTATCGTCACATGTCTTTGCTAAATTCAGTGTTTCCACACATAGGACTGGAATGATGATTGATCATTTTTTGCTGCATCACATCTGTGTTGTCCACTATGATGGAACTTGGTCATTTCAACATGATTGTAAAATAAACCTAACATCTCAATTCAAATAATGTTTTCCATGATCAAAATAATTGATTTATTGATTTTATATTGATATAGGTTGATTCGATTAACAGCTTGCCTCAGACAGATTAATCTGGTTGGATCGTAGAAATATAAATTAAATTATTGATTAAGTTGATTTATTGTAACAGCATTAAAATGACTAAGAGAAAAAATCCTTAGTTATGAATCTTTCTTTGAGAAGAGTGTTTTTTTTTTTTAAATAGTTTTCAATAACACCATGGAGAAGTCATTTGGTTAGCTAATAGTTTTTTTTCTTAAACAAAATTGCTGTAAGCTCAAAGCCTCCAAATTGAAGGTCATCCAAGGTGGAAATATTGGATTTTTGTTAGCAGGTTTAGATGTTCTGGATTTTTCTTTCTAACTTTGAAGTTACTGGTTGAATAAACCAATAGGTTTATGCAAACTATTAATTTTCTATAACATAAGAAACTGTGTTTGCTGTTTGAGGATGTTACATGCTGAATTTTGTAATTTTTGTAAAAATTAATTGGTTTTTTTGCATTGTTATTAAACAATTCAGTACATTAGAATAGCACCATTCAGTTTCTTTTCTAAATGAACTTGGACGTGTTAGCGGCTGGATTTTGACCCCGCATTATGAAGGATGTAGAGATCCAGTGGTGCCAACAGATCCCACTGCTCTGTCATGCTGCTACTCACTGAGCTGTATTTCTACCATTAATTAAGCCCATCGCTTGAACAGGGACTTCTCTTTTCTTCTGCCAAGTGCTCTGATGACTCTCCACTGCTGAACAGGCAGCTGGGGAGGATTGAATGTTGGAAAGGCTGAAGCCAGAACTACCAAACAGTCAAGCTCAACTCAGCTCTGCCTCCTCAGAAATGTATTTTTTTCTGTATCCACACCTGCTAGTTTGAGGGCAATTGCACACAGAACCACTGATCTTTAGAAATAAAACAGGAATTCAATGTAACATTTGTGAAAATATGTCTTTTGGCTTGAATTTGACCCCCACACTTTATGATTTTCATCAGTGATTTGACCCACTTAAAAAGACCTTCCTATGAGGTTCGTGTCTGTCTGGCCATGCTTCCATTATCTGTTTCAGTGACCTGGTGTCATCGTCATGGTAATCTGCAAAACTATGAATGACGTTTGCACACATACTAATGGATGAGTGGCTGAGCATCTGCCATGCTTTTTATTCATTGTCTGCTGTGACTGTTGGATCAAGGAGATGACACATTAGTACCAGCTAAATGCATTGTGGGATAAAAATGGATCCTAAAGTGAATGCCCCCAGTTATGTGGGTCACTGCAGCCATGAAAGAGCTGCAATCTAGGTCTTGATTCAAGTACTGCAGTGATTCATTGTGGTCTTTTCACTAGCAGAGGAGCCATCACCACTTCCTGCTCATTTCCATGTCCTTCTCCCTTTACAACACTGATTCAGAAGTCCATCTTCATCTATCAGAGCTTCAGAGTCTAAGGGGGCACAAGACTTTCTTTGGGTGATTTAAGGTGTTTCTAAACATCACTGCAGTTAATGTAACAACCAGAGCTGCAACGGATGCTAATTATGACTATTAAATGCCCACTCGTGAAAATCGTATTTTTTATTTTCTTTATTCAAATCATTGTAAAGCAGAACAAAAAAAAGTTTGGAAAGAGCTTTTGTGATGTAGAAAATACACTGGGCAAGGCAACAACCTCCCAGTCCTGCATGCAATTAAGAGGCAAATTTCTGAGGAACTCCTGCTTTCCATAGAAACTATGTCCTGGAAAACGACTGATTTTTTGGTTTAGCCTAAAAATGGCATAATCATAATTTAAAAAGACCACTGGAAACCCTTTTAAAATTGATTCAGCTTTTTCCTATGCATTGAAATAATGGTTGAAACTGATGGGGAATGAGGACTCCCGATGAAAAATGAAGAACCACAGGGTGTGTTTTCAGTTTGGAAAAGTCAGTGGGCTCAGACAGAGTCTGCCTAATTTGGTCCTGATCAAGTCCTGAACCTTGCATTTGATCTGCATTAAGACTGTCTTTCACCTGACGTTTTTGTTACAGAAGAAAGCTTGTAAACAAATCCATGTGACTTAAGATCTCATTAGTCATTCCCTAGGAATTACGAGGGCGGAGCAAATCAACAAGAAAAAGAATAATAAAAGTCCTACACTTTGCAATCCTTGTCAGGATAGTTCACTTATTCAAACTTTATATTTTGTGGACCAATTTTGAACGTCTGTATCAATGTCAGTTACAACCCTTTTTACTGCTACTTTGGTACGGTAGAGGCCTTCTGCAAGGCATTTTCTGAAGAGATGATGACTAATTAAGACACTCTTACAGGTGTTTATGAAATATAGGCTGGGGCCTATTCAGACTGAGCAAAAACTCAGAGCAAATAGAGCTCGGTCCGATTAGAAACAAACCGAGACCACCTTGAATGATTAGTCCGAGAGCGGTTCCTGGTCCCGGACCAGGGTTCATTTGGCTGTATTTCAACTAGTGCTGTCAAAAAAAAAGAAAAATTAATCAGATTTTTTCTTTATTTTTATTGTCTGAAAGGTTTTAATTTATAAAATGTTAACTCAGGTATCCCAGAAATGTAATATGACATCAATACATATCAATACACCCTGTTGAACTGCAATATGGGGCTTTTTTGGGCCCATATCTAATTGTATTAGACTACTCTGTCTTTTTTTTTTTCCCTCATTTTTAGCATAAAAAAAGATCAATTACATTAAATAAATTGTACATGCTCAAAGTGTGTTGCTACTGTCAGCTGTGTATGACAAGCTGTAAAAATGATTTATAGTTGTGCTGACCTCTGATATGACTGATGGAAGTTTCATTGACCATTTTAAAATAATTTCCTGGTATTTAGTGGAGTCCACAGTCACATCAGTGAACATGACAGCGTTGGTGTTTGAGTAAAGTCACTTGATAAGCAATAAAAATTAGATTTAGGAAGCTTCACGGCTGGCTGACTCCAATATTGCTTACCATTGTGGTTGCACAAGTAATGTTATGTTGGGGATGTGACGGGCTGTAAGTTGGTGGGAGAGCATGTAAACAGATGGGTGACAGGAGTTGCCAACAGTTCCTCTCAAGAGGTAATTTTCAATGAACTTCTGCCACTCTACAGAAATTATGTCCTAGAAAACAACTTTTTTTTTTTTTGCTAAAAACAGCATAGTGTATGTCTTCCAATAGTAGCGCCATAATGTATTCAAAACATTTGGCAGCCAGCCTGGAGTTTAGTAGAGACCGGTGTTTATTTCATCGCAGACGGAATGGTGATGGCTAACAGGTTCATTTTGTTGTGAAGCTCTTTCACAAAATGCAAATACCTGATGAACATTTCAGAAACATTTCTGGGTTTATTGAAATTATGAGAACAGTAAGGCAATACAGTAAGCATGAAAAAACAAGTAATGTAACAAGAATTGCTTACTTCTGAACGATAATGCCATAGGCACTGGTCTGCTCCAGTCTGACTTTCCCACAACGGCGTTCATCAGTCCAACAAATCCATTGAGAAACTTGATGAAATGCTACTCAGCTTATAAAACAGCTGCGGTAGCAGGTATTATTTCTTTCGAACTTTCTCGCCAATAATGCCATAGGCCTGCACCAGTCCGACTCTTTCATAAAAGCGTTTATCAACTCGACAAATTTCCTAGAAAAAAAAAAAGAGGATTATTTGATTATTTCAGCACATTCAAATTCACACGTCCACATATTTGAAATTATTCAAACACCAGTTGATCTTTAACTCTTCTTATCTTCGTATCGTGAAATTAGTTTCTTTATACATTTTCTTGAATTTTTGGATGTTTGAACATTGTTTGAGCTCATTACTTAACCTGTTCCAAAGTTTAGAGCCACACACAGACACACAAAAACCTTTTTTTTGTGGTTCTTATCAATTTGATCTTGAAGTTCCAACATCCCCTCAGTTTGTAACCTCCTTCGTTTTCCAAGAACTGTTTTTGGATATTCAATGGTAATGTTTTTCCACTAGCTCTTTATAGAATTTGGGCGGTGCAAAAATCAGCAAGGTCATGCAGTTTTAAAAGTCTGGATTGCTAAAATAGATTGTGTGATCAAGAAAGCCGGCATTATGTACTATTCTGATGGCTCGTTTTTGAAGTAAAAAGAGAGGATGTAGTGAACTTTTATAATTATTACCCCAAATTTCTATCCAATAGGTGAAATATGGTAATATTAAGGAACAGTATAAGTATCAACAGTTGTATTTTTTCATTTATTTAGATTTATATATGATTGAAATACTTTTTGAAACTTTAGTTTGTATGTGTCTGATGTGTAGCTTCCAACTTAATTTGTTTTCGATTACAATCCCCGAGAATTTGATTTCTGTGACGCGTTCTATTAAGATGTTATTTATTGTAACTGAGAGCTCTGTATTGGCCTTGTATTCATTCATTTTCCAATCCGCTTTATCCCTTTCGGGGTCACGGGGCTGCCGGAGCCTAACCCGGCTACTCATGGGCGAAGGCAGGGGACACCCCTGGACTGGTCGCCAGTCTGTCGCAGGGGCCACAATCACACACCCACACACACTCACATTCACACCTAGGGACAATTTAGAGCGACCAATTAACCTATGAAGCATGTTTTTGGACGGTGGGAGGAAGCCGGAGTACCCGGAGAAAACCCATGCATGCACGGGGAGAACATGCAAACTCCACACAGAAAGGTCCCCCAGCCAGGACTTGAACCGGGAACCTTCTTGCTGTGAGGCAGGAGCGCTAACCACTGCGCCACCGTGCAGCCCCGGCCTTGTAATTAACCAAAAAACATCCCTTTGGTTTTTTTCAAGGTTCAAAGATAGTTTATTGTAATCCATCCATGATTTGATTTTGTTTAACTCTGCATTCACCACATGGATAAGTTCCCTTTGATTGTCTGTAGAATAAAATATATTTGTGTCATCAGCAAATAAAATGAGTTTTAAAAGTTTTGAACATTGAATATATCATTTATGTAAATATTGAATAGCAGCGGGCCTAGAATTGATCCTTGGGGGACACCACCACTTATCTCCTTGGTCTTTGATGTAAATTCATTAATCTGGACAAATTGTTTTTTTACCATTAAATAGCTTTTGACCCAACTTAGCGCTAGTCCTCTTATCCCATACCCTTCCAGTTTATCAAGTAGGATGTCATGATTGAGAGTCAAATGCTTTTTTGAAATCAATGAAAATTCCAGCTGCAAATTTCTTTTTGTCCAGAGCATTTGTGATTTCCTCAACAGCATCAATGATAGCCATTGAGGTTTATCTGTTTTCTCTAAAACCATATTGGTTTTCATCTATAATGTTGTGTTTATCTATAAATTTAGCTAATTTATCATTGATAATCTTTTCTAAAATTTTTGAGAATTGTGGAAGAAGAGAAATAGGTCTATAGTTTGTAAATATGTATTTGTCTCCGCTCTTATAAATAGGAATTGCTTTTGCAATTTTCATTTTGTTTGGGAATTTCCCGGTTTGTAGTGATAAGTTACATATGTATGTTAGAGGCTTAGAGATACTGTTAATTACCTTCTTCACTACTGTCATATTAATATCATCACAGTCTGCTGAGTTTTTACTCTTCAGTTTGTTAACAGTTGATATCAGATCATTTTCGTTCACTTCAGAGAGAAAGATTGAGTGTGGGATCCTTGTGATGGGTTGAATACTTTCTTTGCTGGTTTTGCTCTTTGGAATTTCTGCTGCCAACTCTGGACCCACATTTACAAAATAGTTGTTAAAACTGTTTGCTGCTTCATTAATAGTATAGCTTTGACCCTTCTCACCTGTAAAGTAATCTGGGTATGTTTGCTTTTTTTGTCCCTTTTTTAATGATACTGTTTAATATTTCCCAAACTCTCTTCACATTGTTTTTATTTTCATTCAGTAGATTATTATAGTACACTTTTTTACTGTGCCATTTTATTTCAGTTAGTTTATTTTTGTAAGACTGTTGCTTATAAAACAGTTACGGCAATTTCTGAGCTTCCTCTCCAATAAAGCCATTGGCGCTGGCTTGCACTAGTCCTACCACTCTTACGAAAGCGTTCATCAGCTCGACAAATCCCCTAAGAAACACAAGGAAATGCAGCATGCTGTTGGGCTCACACCAACAGGGTTTGTCTCTTGTGGGCGGGACCTCATAGTTTTTGTATGTTTTTACTTTAACTGGCATCTGCAGTTTCACAAACTGTACTTAGCCGGGTTCACATTTCCCACCTTGATCTTTGCTGTGCCGTCTGCTCCTGTGCTCTCTGTGGGTGGATTACTGCATCCTGTGTGATTATCTGTCTAATAATAGCTTCCTTAAAGGCTGTTCGTGCTCTCAAGGCGACAAACCCAGGATCCTGATGCTCTGGGCGCAATGGGGCACGTCCAGCCTAAATCGAGCTGCTGAAGGTTTGATTAATGAAGCGCAGCTTACTGCTCACTGACATAGTGGACAAAGAGAGCCATGCATTAGCACGTAAAAGTGTGTAGCAGATACCATATGAGTCTTAAGTAAAAGAGCAACAAGAGAGCACAGTAATGTGCACATTTTAAATATTTAGTGGTCTTGAGTTTTATAACAAAAATAAATTCTCAGCCAATTCACTAATTTAGTTTATTTCCAGCCTTTTACTTTCTTTTTTTTTTTTTGGAAAGCTCCAAAGATTGAGTCAAAAAAATGTAAATGTGCATTTTTGCTCAAATTTATGTTTGACAATTTAACTTGTGAGACTAACGCTTCTTTTTAAGATTTGATCTGGTTTTCTGTAGTGCTTTGCAGTGGATCCTTTGCGTTCTGGTTCTTATTTGCAGAGCGTTCATGCAGCTGATGGCCTCAGAATCTTTCACTGCACCCTTCAGGTGTTTTCATGGAAAGACAGCTACAGAGAGCGCAGTAGGAGTGCGTATTGGCAAGAATGTTAAGAAATGTGTCCCGGTATATATCTCATGATACGATACATGTCACGATATATCCAAAGACTGTACCAGAACAATGTTGTCTTTTTTTAAATTTTTTTTACAGAGTATGACTTGGGAAAAAAAACTCTACCTGAATAATAATACGTCTCTCATTGTAATAAAATGCTAAAATTATTTTTACTTAATGATCACACTGTTAATTACTGCAACAGTTTCTCATACACAAGTTGCTTTTACCCAAGAAAATTCATGGTGCTTTTCTTTTGGTAAATTAAGAAATATTAGTTTTTCTAGGAAACGGTTAATATTCTCTGATTTCCGCAACAAAATATTCCTCAGTATAAAAAAAATAAAATGAATGTGCCTTAACCAACAAGGTTCTAAAACTATGATTGAGGAAATAAAGTGTTGTTTATTTCCAACTTTTTCCAACAATTCTTTTCAGAAACATTTCAGTGTTATGACTGGGTGAAGGAGAGCACTTGAATGTGGCTAAAATGCTTCATTTACATGACAGTCTCTGTTTTCTCACATGCGGAAGTAAAAATGGATTTCACCGCTCATCGCCACAATAACTGCCTTATTTTTTAAAGCATTATACACGTCACTCTGAACCCACCAGGTCGCTGAACAAGAATCTGTTGCGGTGAAGTTTAGCAGAACTTTGGGCCACTTCGCCGACAGCATTTTGGCTGAGGCTCTGTGCATGACCCACTGTGCAGCTGCATTGCTTCACTCGTTCTTTTCTGAACCGCTATGAAGCACTGCATTTTTATATAATACTGGCAGCAACGTGGCACAGAGCTTCAATTCGGTACCCATCCCCGGTAAAAACTGAGTAGTACATGCTGTCCCAGCCCTGTGCTGCATATCGCTCTAGGCAAAAAAATATATATATTTTTGCGACAACACCCCCCCGCGCTGCATGCGCACACATACACACACACCCACTGTCCAAAACACAAACAATGTAACTGCCTGGAATATGTGACAATAAGAATTTCTTTATTTTAACTCTTAAAAATTCAATAGTAACCACTTATGTTTATTGATTAAAAAAACTACTCATTGAGCAGGACTTGATCCGGTGGGCCTGGGTTGGGAGTAGGAGCACTATCCACTGTGCCACCCTGGTGAGTGATGCAAAACATTCTAATGGATACATCTCCATTGTGAAATGTTTGAGGTTCACTGTTTTTAACGATTTAAAGATAAATATATATAAAAAACTAGATCGCTAGTTAATTTGTCTTTTTTAGCCAAAATCCAGAATATTCTTAAACTGAATTGCAGGGGATGGTGGTGATTTTCCAAGCGGTTGAATTTAAAATAAAACAGACAAACAAACCTCTGCTTTGAGCAAGTTTTTCCTCTTCTTCCTCCCCTTTTTGACCTTAAAGCTGTCCATGAGGGCTTGTTTTACTGCTTTTTTATCCTTAAAGTTTTAAAAAAGCACTAACAGCAGCAACACCTCCCTAACCCCACCCCACGCCCTCCTAGCTTAAACAGCTTCAGCTTCAGGTAAGGAGGGGCGCAGCACCAGGAGAAGTTATTGATTACACCAAACTTTTGAGTTATTTGGTTTATGTTTTAAATTATTACTTTTTTTATTTTTAAACTAAATCAGTGATGTGTCCAACTGTTATAAACTTGTAAAAAATGTCATATAACTTTAAAAAATAAACCTTAGCCTAATCATTGTCATTTGGCGTCCTCTCCAGCACATGGCGCCTATGCCCAGTTATGAGTACATGTCTCATAACAACAAAAACTGGAAGGCTGACCGAACATTTAACACAAGCTAGTGTTTAAAGCTGCTCAAAGAGGCTCAATGTGCAGTCCCGCCACCTAGCGGTCGTGGGATTTAGGTGGAAAACAAAAGTTAGACGCTGAAGGACTCTCAGAAATAAAGAATTAAATATCGTCTTGTCAGCATTTTCAATCGATACAAGTATTGCCAAATGACATATCGCAATATATTACTGAATCATTTTTTCCAACACCACTAAAATGCAGTGTTTGGTCTGCATCTTTGTTTCAGTTGTTTTTTTTCTTCTTCTTTTGTTGAATTACCTTCCACATAAACACCAAGGTTCAGTCTAACCAACAAACTTTATTGCTGAGAAGGAGACCCTGTCAATATTCCTCTTCCAGACTGAATTTCCAAATCTTAACCTCCTTCTGGACTTCAGGATTTTGAATTTTGATAATCATCTTACTTTACCTTTTATCTTTCTGACAGGGCTTTACTGGAAACGAGCCTTTTATTATAACAATTGTTGGAGCATAAAATATTACAGCCTGTGTTGACACACCCGTTATGTGTCTGTCTTATAATCCATGGGCATGATTTCCAGAGTCATTTATTTTACCTATTTCATTGATTGCATTTGGAATGTCACTTAGTCCCTCCTCTGTAAACATGCAGTTTTGTCACTGGTCGAGACGAAGGCGCTGTATTCTAACCTGGATCAACAGACCAATTAACAATGTAAATACACAAGGAGGAATTTCTCTGGTTTCTGGTTAATGGGGTCAATTCTTTTAATTAGCTCTTACAACAAAGAACAGGAAGAAAAAAACTGACACTAAAATTGTGGATTTGCACAGAAGACAAACCACTGCGCTAAACTCATGGCAGTTATTGGCTGGTAGGATCAGTGCTGCACACCAGAGTTTACAGTAGTCCCTTGCCATATTGCACTTAACCTTTCACAGTCTCGCAGATGTTTTTCAGTGCAATTTTGCCTGCTTTTTTTTTTTTTAAACTGTGGACTGTTTTCTACGTCCTGATTGGCTGTTGATCTTGTCAGTCAATCTTATCCATTCTGCCTCTCAGTACAGAATGGATTCAGTTTGACACATTTACATAAATCTTTGATTACTATCAGATCTTTGTTTTCATTCTATAATCCTGGACTTATTTTTCTTTGAAAGTTTGAACTTTAACAGTTTTAGCAAGAGAGAAAAGTGTGAAACCGTCCTTGTTTGTCTAAGAAGAAGCGTAGAAAGGATGTAATGAGGAGTTTTACGGCCTTAAAACATCTGTTATCCTACTGTGTGAATTTCACTTATCCCAGGTTATTTTTAAGATGTAACGCTTTGGATAAATGAGAGAGCACTGCATTTCATCCTATATTATGAAGTTACTCAGTGGCTTAGCATTTAGTTACAGTTTATTGATGTATGCTCATTATAATTTTTTGTTTATGCTGCTAATTATGAACATACTCTGTGAGAAAATCTTACATCGTTTGATTTGATCTTCATACGTTTCTCGTGACAATAAAGCAAAAGATCAAATGTTCTTGTGTGTTTATTCTAATGTAATCAGCTTTTCTAGGTAAGAGAGAAAACCATTCTAAAAATGATTAACAAAAACTCATTTGTTTATCTTTAAGAATAAGACAAAAAGTTAACTGATCGTTATCCTTTCTTCAGATGTTACAGAAGATTGCTTTTGTCATGAACAGAATGCTTTTCTTCTAATGATGGTTTTTTGTTACCATATTTCTGATCCTCCACTTGCAGCCTGATATGGGCTGAGTGGGTGAGGGGTTTAGGATGGTCAGTTCCTCAGAGCTTCTCCATGAGCTGCTTTGATTTTAATTTAAAGTTTACTTCTACGTTCAATAATTAAATTTGAATGATCTAGTCCAGATGATGAGAGTCAGACACAAACATTTCGGATGTTCAATTCAATTTTATTTATATAACCCAATATTACAATACAGTTGTTGTTCTAGTCAGGCTCTTTTTACATCTTTGTCATCAGGACTGGAGACTGAACTTGGTTGAATGAAACAGATCTTCAGAAGCAGCATTTAAGTCTCATGAGGTTAACCACAGTCGATCAAGAGCAAATAGTCATGGACTCAGGTTTTGGGATGTTAAATCAACCTCAGAAAACTAGAGAAAACAAAGACTCCCTCATACATTAGACAGAAGCTTTAAATGTGTCTATGTAATGGAGAAAACTTTAAGTCAATGCTTTCTCTGCTCTCTACTGACTCTGTGTGGTTTGTGTGTTCAGACGTGCCAGGGGTGGAGCAGCCAGAGCTGTTCCTGAAGAAGCTGCAGCAGTGCTGTACTGTCTTTGACTTCATGGACACACTGTCGGACCTCAAGATGAAGGAGTACAAGCGCTCCACTCTCAACGAGCTGGTGGACTATGTGACTGTCAGTCGAGGCTACCTGACAGAGCAGGCCTACCCAGAGGTCGTCAAGATGGTAAGTAGGGGTCAAAATGTGCTCAACTCCAAATCTACACATTTATGATAAGGGTACAAACTTAACTCTGAATTTATTTTTTCTTTAATGCTCCTCCTCCACAGTCTGCACACTGAAGTACAAATGATAGGAGACACACACAAACACAGAAACACCCTGGTCACTCCTAATAATTCAAGTCTAAATAGGGTTTAGTTTAGGCTGATGAAGCAATGGGACATGTGGAGATTTTTAACAGAATTCACTCAGAACTGGAGGATAAAACTGCTGGACTTACAGCAGAAACACAAAGTTTAATAAAAAGTGTTGGTTTGGAGGCAGCAGTTTTGTTCAACACCGATGCTATCATGCTATGCTAATTAGCTGATCCGTGTGTCACCTATAGTAATCACGGGTTGCTTTTAATGTGAGACAATATTTTCACATGGCGGAAAAATACATGTTTAAATCTGGGTTTACAGTTAGATGACACTACAGATGTCTTCATCCCAATTATAAATTACTTTTATGGAACTTTATTTAAAAAAAGTTCAAGAAACCAATTTTCATCTCATAGGGGGGCTTTTTCAGCAGTGTTTTTCTACAGTACTAAAAAAAAAAGTTTCTAAAAAAAAAACAAAGCAAAAACAAATGACAAATTTGTTTTGTCTGATATTTTAATTAAGTTGTGACTTCTTCTCTGTTTGCCTTCAACATATTATCATTGTATGAAGTAAAACGCCTAGGGTATATTTGTGTAAAATAAAATAATAAATTGTCCGGTAAAAAATGTTTGGTCAAATTTTTTTTTTTTTTTTTTTGGTCCCCCTTTAAATCTACAGACCAACTTGGCCGGTGACTCAAAAATAAAATTTTGACCACGGCTTATAACATTTAGATCCGTCCAAAATGTTTTCAAGCTGCACACAAATCAGTTTGTTGAACCGTTAAACCCAAGTTCTCAGCATTGGAATTTGGGACACAAAAGGGGCAGAAACTTCAGACGTTAGTCTCTGGTTCTGACCCGTCCTTCTGTTAGATTTTATAAGAGTATTACAAATTCTCAGGTAAAGAAGCACACTTGTTAAACAAGAACGTAAATTGGGTGATTCTTAAAAACAGCAACTGTTTTCATACAATTCAATTAAGTTCAATTCAAGAAATTACATTCCGTTCTTTTTTTAGTCCTTGCTACACCACTGCTTTGTCAGGACTTGTAATTATCAGCTGAAAGATTCAGAGATGACCTCACTGTTAAATGCCCTGCTTGTTTTTTCACACGGATCAGTGGTTTAGTTTTGTTGGAATATTGCATTTTGTGTCTCCTTCATCATAAGAAGTTCCAAAAACCCTTATCAGTTCTGCAGGAACAAGCTCTCACTTTTAAAGACATGCTTTAAAATTGGAGGTGTAATGATTCGTTTTAACAACGTTAAATTCATATCATAATTTGTTGTTGATAATACAATTCATAGTCAATTTTGGTTCATTTTTAAATGATCCAATTGGATCCAATTCACTGACCTAAAATCGATCGAAGACATCTTGAGCCAAAGCTTCTACCAGTGTGACTCAGCAATAAATACCTGGTACTGAACAGTGCAGGTGAAGTTTTCCAGATTCCTTGTATTTCTTGCAAAAATATCAAGTGTAAACTAAAAATGTGTACAAACAAACAAGTAAACAAGAGCAAATGTCAAATCCACTCACATTTTAGTTTGATAAAGTTCAGCCCACTGTTGTTTTTCCACATTAAAATAGTCCAAAGGGAACATTATTAGAACATTCTACCACACTGTATGGTCACATACATATGTCTTTGATAAATTGCTAAATAGATTTGCTAAATTGAAGTGTTTCCACTCATTGGACTGGAATGATGGTTGATCATTTGTTGCTTCATCACATGTGTGTTGTCTGCTGTGGCATGGCACTTGGTCATTTTTATGTTATAGTAAAATAAACCTACCATGCCTCAGTCCAAATGGAATGTTCCAATATTGATTCTAATCAATTTGTTTTATTTTGAAACGATTTTATAATGGTATAGGATGATTGGATGAACAACTTGCCTTAGACAGATCGATCTGGTAGGAGCCAAAGTGAGATGTTGTGGTGTGAACGTATAGAGCCAGCCCAGAGGAAGGCTCCCAGCGTTCATGCAGATGCATACGTGCTTAGAAACACAGCTTCAGGTTTTTTTTTGTGCTTCAGCTGGAGCAGCCAGCAGATCTTCTGGACCTGGTCTATCAGAAATCTGTTCTTTAGTATGCTGAACAAAAAGCCTACCGATTAAATCATAACAAAACAAATGCAGAAACTAGTTGAGTCTCTTCTGGATGTGTGATCTATAGAAGCCATAATTTCTAACTATGTGGTTAAACCACTCTGGAACTTGTTACCTTATGGTTAAGTTTTCTGGACTTAATGCCACCAGGAGCCAAGAAGCAATAAAACATCAGTATTAGTGTTGCTGTCGCCTCCTGCTGTTCACTGCAGTGAAGAGTCTCCAGGCTAGAGGACAAGTCATTGAAGAGTCTGAAGGCAGAGGGGCTGTGACAACTGTGACCCTCACCCTCCCACTGGCGCTGCAGTTTCTTTCTTTGACAGTCCACTTGTGTTTTTCAGGTGTCTCACAACATTTTCCGAACCCTTCCACCCAGTGACAGTAATGAGTTTGACCCCGAAGAAGATGAGCCCACACTCGAGGCATCCTGGCCGCACCTACAGGTAAAGTCTGCGTGTGTGTGACCTTAAACTTCACTTCAGGTGAGAATTGCTACAAAAGGTCACCCCCCTGTCTTCTCTTTCTCCCTCCAGTTGGTTTATGAGTTCTTCATTCGGTTCTTGGAGAGTCAGGAATTCCAACCCAGCATTGCCAAAAAGTACATAGACCAGAAGTTTGTCCTTCAGGTGAGTTTGTGCTCTCAGTCCTCCTTGTCTTCCCTACTGTGGTCTGAACATCTGCTGTTTTCTCCTCATGTCTGGTTGCTGTGTTTATGCAGCTCTTGGAGTTGTTTGACAGCGAGGATCCAAGAGAGAGAGACTATCTGAAGACAGTCTTGCATAGAATCTATGGCAAATTCCTGGGGCTGAGGGCTTTTATACGAAAACAGATCAATAATATTTTTCTACGGTGAGTTGAAGTTTGTTCTTTTGCTGGCAGAAAAAGCTAGATCTTTGGACGTCTGTGTTTGAGTGATTGTAGCCATCAGAGGCTGAGCTTTCATTCTCTACAGTTCACAAACATCTCTGCAGAACTCCAGCAGTTTTTCAGAAAGCTTCAGAGTGGAGGGTGTTAGTACAAAGACACTTTATCAGAAACCCTTAAACCACCAGGGGAACACAGAAAGAAGCTTTGACAGAGTGGAGGATGGATGGCTCATGGACAAGTGCAGCACATGGCTGCTTTCTCACAGCTGGTAGTTTGTTTCTGCAGGTTTGTGAGCTTCTTCTCTTTTGTCTGCAGTTTTGTTTATGAGACGGAGCACTTCAACGGGGTGGCAGAGTTGCTGGAGATCCTGGGGAGGTATGTGGAAGCGCTGGGGTTCCTCCCTGACTGAATTTTTAATGCCTATAATAGAACATGTTTTTGGATCTTAAACTCGCGTCCTCTCCCCTTCTTCCTCAGTATAATCAATGGTTTTGCGCTGCCCCTGAAAGCAGAGCATAAACAGTTTCTGGTCAAAGTGTTGATCCCACTCCATACTGTCCGGAGTCTGTCCCTCTTCCATGCACAGGTACATGTCTGATGATGGGTTAAAACCATGACCCCTGAATGTTTGCATCAATGCTGCTGTGGGGTTGTTAAAAGTCTGTTCTGACCCTCACTTCTCTCTTTTCTTCTGCAGTTGGCTTATTGCATTGTACAGTTCTTAGAGAAAGACCCAACATTAACAGAACCGGTAAGCCTACATTTCTGCTGCTTCTGCCTCAATGCCTGGAGTTTCTGCAGAACAATAGAAAAGCATAAAGTAGTTTTTTTAAATCATCAGTTAAGATTTTGACAGAAGGGATTACAATTCCTTCAAATAGAAAAATATCTGTTTGTTTACAACTCCGTCAGAAAACAAAATGACCCAAACAAGCAAGTCCAGTTCTACCCTGGACACTCCTGCAATGAGTTACTGTAACCACATGGGGGAACTCTCCAATGCTTTCATGTGTCTGTTCAAAGGTCCAGAACGAGCAGGAGGTCAGGAAAGCTGTGATACTGAAGCCAAATCATGTGCAAATGTAGCGCCCTCTGAGGAGAGAAGAAAAAACGTGAACAACCAGAACCCAAATACGATGGATACAATTTTATTGACAAAATCTGAGATTTTCTGGTTTTCAAAGTAAATGAAATTAAAAGTGCTAGATGAGTAAAAATCAAAACCTAAAGGAACTCTAAAATAAACTTTCCTGCAGACTACCTGGATAGTTTTTAATGATTATTATTGACAAGAAAAAGGGTTCCTTAAAAGAATGATGTTAAATCTTCAGATTTGTGTGGAAATATTTGATCACCCCACTCTGAACAAGGTGTGTGGGTTAAGCTTTTCTGGTGCAACAGGACATCAAACCAGGCAAAAACCAGAACTGAATAGAAATCAGTTTGAGTCTCATCCTGCTTCTCACCCTCAGGTCATCAGAGGCTTACTGAAGTTCTGGCCCAAAACCTGCAGTCAAAAAGAGGTATGACATGTTTATGCTGAAGTGTGGGCTGCATTTGAACCCTGTGTAAGCATCCTTCTCCTGCTGCTCAGGTGATGTTTCTGGGAGAACTTGAGGAGATCCTGGATGTCATTGAGCCCACGCAGTTTGTCAAGATCCAGGAGCCGCTCTTCAAGCAGATCTCCAGATGTGTGTCCAGCCCACACTTCCAGGTCAGTGATGAGCCTCTCTGCCCCCTCAGGACCTGCTGCCATGTTATGGGTTGTGACTGTTTGGCATCTGTGTCTTCAGGTGGCAGAGCGAGCTCTGTACTACTGGAACAACGAATACATCATGAGTCTGATTGAGGAGAACTCCAGCGTCATCCTGCCCATCATGTTCGCCAGCCTCTACAGGATCTCCAAAGAGCACTGGAACCCGTGAGTCCTTCAGGAGCGCTCGGACGTTTCCGTTTCAGTGAACACATCAGCTGGACATTGACTGGGGTCACTTTGATCAAATGAGGGTCTTTTCTGAGGTCACGTGAGATTTGACAGAAAAGTTTGGACCCTCCTATAGTACATATTCCTATATGTACGCCCGCATATATGATCCCACTCCTGGGATGTGCAGACTAGAATTAAACAGAAAAAAAACAAACTTTATTTATAACCTGAGTGATTTTAGTGACTTAAATAATTGCTAACAGATGTTTGTAAACCCTAAGTAGTTGAAGCTAAAGCTCCTCCTCCTCAGGGCCATTGTGGCGCTGGTCTACAACGTGCTGAAGGCCTTCATGGAGATGAACAGTACCTTATTTGATGAACTCACCGCCACCTACAAGTCAGATCGCCAGCGGTAAGCCCATCATCACTTCAGCCACCTGCAGCTGTTGTTCTCCAACAGATCAGGTCCAGCTGTGCTCTGAGGAGCCTGATACGTGCACGAACTTAGGTGCACAGCATCTCTGAGGAAAGCTATGATCATACCAAAGTTTCCAGAATAAAAACACTCATTACACTGAATGTCAGTTTCTTCAGGAAATTAGTCAAAAAGTTTTAATCTTTGTTTTCATCACTTTCAATAATTCAGTTGTTTAGCTCCTCAAACAGCATCTCTGTTCCTCCTCTGTTCCCCTCTTTGTTTGTCTATATGTGTTGTTTTTTCTCATCTGTCCCTCCTCTGTTCTTTCTGTTCCTCCTTTGTTTGCCCTCTGCTTCTCATTTTTCTCCTGTCTCTCTTCTGTTCTTTGTCTGCTCCTCCTCTCTCTGTCCTATGTCCATCATCTGTTCCTCCTTTGATCTTCCTCTGTTTTTCCTTTTTTTTGTCTGACCCGTTCCTCCTCTGATCCTTCTGTCCCTCCTCTATTCTTCCTGCTTCTCTTTTGTCCCTCACCTGTCCCTCCTCTTCATCCTCTGTCTCTCCTTTTTTCTCATCTGTTCCTCCTCTGATCCTTCTGTTCTTCCTTGGTTCCTCATATTACTCCTCTGTTTCTCTTCTTTTCCTCAGGTCGTAACAGATTCCAGATGTAACTAAATGTTTGCACTGCTGTCGATCTAAGTCCTGGCTTTCTGATGAGAAGAATTTCAAAACAGACTAAACTTTGAACATTTTCCTGTTTCTGTGTCGGTCTGACAACACTAAGTTTTAGTTTCACCTTCTCTTAGCATAGCTGCCCTTGTGCAGCTCTCTATATTCAATCAGGAGTGCACAAGTTAGCTATATTATTTCTTTCAGATAATCTGAAGGCCTTTGTACTCTCTTAGCTCAGAGCCTAAGCTTGGTTTCTTTTAGATGAGTGATGAGCTTCCAAATGTTTCTGAGAAACCAAAGTTTATCCTCCAGATGTTCCTGCTTGTTGAGGTGGTTCTTTCTCTGCTTCTGCAAAATTTGGGAAACAGTTTTCAGCCATCAGCAGCTGCAGTCTTTTATTTTTCCAAAATCACATTTTTACGTTCGATTATTTTTTATTTTGGCCAGACCTCTTTTTAATACCAATAGGCATAGATAGGGACGAAAGGAGAAACTGTAAATAAGTAGGGAGAAGACATAAAGGAGGGTCTGCTGAGCTTTTCTACCAGCATCTCTGACAGTCCTCCTGTTCTGTTCTAGGGAGAAGAAGAAGGAGAAGGAGCGTGAGGAGCTGTGGAAGAAACTGGAGGATCTGGAGCTGAAGCGGGGCCTTAGGAGTGATGGGATCATCCCAACTTAACAGAGACAGTGTTGTGTGTGTCCCCCCCAGCCCAGTCCTCCCTCCCACATCCAGCTGCCCCCTTGCCTTGACCCCGCCCCCCTGCCCTCCACATCAGCCATGTCTGCGCAGAGCTCCGAGACGGGCCGCCGCCTCCGGATCCTCAGAGCGCCCGCTGGTTTCTTAACTGTTTTTGTTTGTTTTTTAAAAAATTTTCTCTTGTTTTGTGCGACTTACTTTACAGTAGATTCATCACATTTGTTTTCATTATTTCAACAGCACTGTAAATAATTATTTTCTTTCTTCCCTAAACTGATATTATTGCAAAAGGAGAAACAAGACAACAAGAATAATAATAAAAGAGAAAAACATAGAAAATGAAAAAATGACTTGTGTGGGAGGGGTTCTAAAATATTTGGGTGGCATGTTAGATGAAACGAACTTTTGGAGAACAGCGACCAACACAAACAGAAGATGACTTCATGTAGACTCTTCATGCTCCTCCTTACTGCAATCTCCTGCTTCATTTCTTCTCCTGTTTTCCTCCTTTCAATTTGTCACTCCCACCTCCCTCACAGATACCCCCCCCCCATGTTTCTATTACGAACAAATGGAGTGCATCTGTACAGTGTGAGGTCTGAGTGTGTTTTCATGCCCATGGACATGGTTGGAGATCAGACTTGTTTTCATGAAATGGTCAGTCTGGTTTGTATGAGAATGCCCTCCTTTGCCCCCCAGGCCTTTCCCTGTGTTGCTCTGCAGGTTCACGTTATGCAGACATGATCTGAAGATTCAAAGCAGCTTCTTAAGATGCCGATGGCTTCAGAAATGTGTTCCCTCGAATGTGGTCCCCACCACAGCTGTGATGGGCTCCTCCTAAAGGAGACCCCCAGCCAACAAAAAGATTTGGGTAAAGAAGACACTTGGATGTCTAGGGGGTCCAAGTTAACACCAGCAAACAAAATTCTGGGATTTCCAAGGATAGATGAACTTCCAGTTTGCAAATTACCAGCTAAGTTTTAAGTAGAATCCATTAAAAATGTTTAGTTTCAAAATTTTCTCATCAAGCCAAAACAAAGCGGGTGTGATTGAGTGCGCACTGCATGTAAACATACTCCTTCACCTCTATGTCTGTAGTTGTTTTTATCTCTTTTGTTTTGTTTGTTTTTGCCCCCTTCCCTCGCCGGGGTTGCTGGTAACAGTCTGGCACTGGTGCCGTCCTGCTATAACAACACTTCAAACTGACAGAACCTCAGAGGAGCCAAATCTTCCTCCTCTGGACAGGAGCGCTCTTCTGCTCCCTCCCCCACTCTGTTGTCCTGCAGGGGGCGCTGCGGTGACTCCAGTTTTAGTGTGGACACAGGACCCTGTACTCTGGTATTGAATGCAGTAATCTTGTATCTTGTAGTACTTTAGCTCATGTTTTTGCGTAGGAGAGGAGTATCCGTATATTCCGAGGTATTATGGAACAAGACTTCCTGACATTTAAGATAGTGCCCCCCTTCTTCTTTATACCCACTCCTCATTTTTTTTCTCCTAGTTTGAATATTTTTGGAAAGTTTTTTCACATTTGAATATATACATTTTTTATGGGGAGATGGGAGTGAGGGGTTCAGTGGGGGAGGGTTTCAGAGGGACAGGAAATATTTTGTCACATTAGTTTTCTTTCTTTTTATTTGCTTTGACGTTGCAGGCGGTGTGCCCACCCCCCACAAATGAAAGGAGCTTCAGAATGGCCCAGAAATGACCTGATTTAAAGCTGGAAACAGATAATGGGTTGGAAAATACAAATGTTTAATTATTTTAAAAAAAATAAAGAGATATTAAATTAAACTGTTTTTGTGATAAAGCCCAGATGCTGAATTTCTTTCTTGCTGGCGGAGCAGCACTGCATGCACGTGTTTGTCCTTTTTTAGTCGTCCTTGAGTTCTCGTCAAAATTCTAAGAAAAAAGACTGTACATATTTTTATTTTGAAATTCAACTCCAAAAAAAACGGAATGTTTTTTTTTTTTTTTTTTTTTTTTAACAATGACCAGGTTGACGGCAGCATGTTTTTGATATTCCACATAGGAAATAATTTATATAAAGCATGCCAGTGGAAGCTTGGCGATAAGGGTAGGTTTCCTGTCAGAGTGGAGGCATCAACTAAAACTGACAACAATCCCTTAATGTAAGTTCAGTGAAACAGATTTTAAAAAACAAAACGTTTTCTTAACTTTCCTTGAGGCATAGACACCCTGTCCGATCATCTTTATTTTTCGCGCAGCAGCAGCTCTAAGGTTCAAGCTCACTTGGCATTTCTGCATCGTAATTTGCTTCTCAGGCTGTGTGTGAATCATCAGGTGTTCGTACATTTCTGTGAACAGACTTCTGACTCTGCTAACACTGAGACCTGCTGTACATTGTAAAATATTTGTGTTAAATTTTTCATCACTTCCTCATCTGCTTTCCTCCTCCTCTCCTCAATCTTTTTCCGTGCATCCAGGACAGCAAGAGTTAAACAGATGCTAAAGTTCTGTTTAGTGGAACATTTTGTTTAACTTTGCAGTTTTTTTTTAACAATCTTTAACTTCAGATAAGATCCTCAAGATCAGGCATGAAAGGGTCAGCAAGTTTTTCTCGTTATGCTCTCATAAAGAATCCTGTTGGAACTTGACGAAAAACACTGTTCCTTAGAGTTCTGTCAGAATGTGTGGACTCTGGATAATTTCCTTGAAGAACCACAAACATCTTACCAAAGAGTTAAAACTGGAAGTTTAATTTGGTCTCTTAATATTCTTGTTTTGAAGTTCTAAAAGTTATTCTACTGCGCTCCTGCTTCTGTCAAATCATAACAGAGAAAGATGTTTTTCTTTGTCCTGTTTTTCATCTTCATTTTTGCTCATTTTGGAGGTGTTTCATCATCATTCCTTAGAGCTGCTGTGGCCTTTCCTCCACTCTTCACATCTTCATTCATCCTCTTCATCCTGCTGATCCATGCATGACTGTCCCATGTGAACAAATCTCCAGGATGGACCTGAAGCCTCTGTGTACTGAGAATGCGCTGCTCAGGCAGGAAAGAGACTCATAATTTTGATAATGATGGCAAGCAATATTGGAGCTATCCAGCTGTACAGTTTTGAGCCAGATACCAACTCAGATGAGGAAAACAACATGGATCTAATGACTGCAGTGTAATGGATTGATCTTTTTCAAACAGCATTTTTTTTTTGCTGTTTTTTTTGTCTGCTCCTGATTCACAATGATATGAATGAAGAAATATTCAGACATTCAATTTTAGCTTTCTGTATGTTCTCCATCACCATAAAAATGCCACAAGAACATTTAAAAAGCATAGTTTTATTTGGAAGGGATCATTTATGATCTGACAAATATCTGAAAGGATGAAGGCAGGAAGATGTTAAAGAGTAAAAAACAGTTGGTTCTAATGACACCATCAGAGGGTTTGAAAGGGGTTAGGAGAGGTGGACATAGATTTTTGACTGGAAAGAAACCTGCAGCATGCTGATTTTTTTCCTTTAACATGTTTATTAATTTCAAATAACAAATCGGAGACATAAATTGACACGAAACAAAAAAAAAAAGGAAATTACCAGAAAACCTGAAAAACTACTAAATAGGCTGTAATGCTAGCTTCCAGGTTTCTGAATAGTTGGCAAAAGAATAAAAATGCATTTAAAAAAATAAGACGATGAGACTTATGTGTCAAGCCATTTTTTGCGCAAATTGAACGATTATGTACCTTGTTCAGAATATTTTTCCACAAGTTATCTTTGAACACTACTCCCAAATCCTCTTCCCAGAATGCTTTAACGCTGTAAGGCCAGAGCCATTAAATAATTGACAGAAAATTCAAATTCTTTGGTCCCTCTGAACAAAAAAGCAAAAAAAAAAAAAAATAACTATATATATATATTGACAGAAATTTAATTGTGTATATCTGATACATCAGATCACACAGCTCAAATACATATTTTTTTCCTGAGCTAACAAAAATATTCTAAGACAAAAAAAAAATACACGCAATTTGTATTTCCATTCCATTGCTCTTGCGGAGGGCTGACAGACTCATGTATCAAATATGATACGTTCGGCTTTAAAGGGTTAGGAGAAGCCATTCGTAAGGAGTAGATCTGAGAATAGACAAGTGAAATTACACTTTAAAAGTAGGCACCGGTTGAAAGAATGGATCTACAGGAGAGCTAGGGGGCATGGCAGGCAACTGAGGGAATCTGTTGGGAACAAAGCTACGCACCTGTAAATATCTAAAAAAGTGCTCATAGACAACTGTTCAAAAGATGCATATATATCATCAATCCTTAAATGATTTGATACCTTGATTTGACCAGATATCAAATGCATGATCCAATAATGAGAGAGGAAAGATATGGTTAGATGTTATTGGAGCCAATACTGAATACAGTTGAAGACCAAACCTGCGTCTAAACTGATTCCATACTTTCAAAGTTCTCACATCAACACTTTTGGTATGGTCTGTGGCAGAACTTTAACAGGCGAATTTATGAAGGCAGAGAGAGAGAGACTGCCCTACAAGAAGCACGTTCCATTCTTAGCCAATCGGGTGACAAAAGTTGGGAATAATAACTTAACCAAAAGTGAATTATTTTAAGATTAGCAGCCCAATAATAAAATCAAAAGTTGGGTAGAGCAATTGCTTCCAAATCCCTTGCGTAATCTTGGAGTTTTCTTGTACCAGATAAAATCTGAAATGGCTGTGTCTAATTTATGAAAAAATGACTGCGGAAGAAAGATTGGTACACATTGAAATAAATTTAGGAATTGAGGGAGAATATTCATCTTGATACTACTAATGACGTTTAACACTGACCAACGTTCAAAAGTAGTTTTTTGTCTGAGACAAGAGAGAAGGGAAATTTACATAATAAAGATCCTTACATTTATTTGTCACCTGAAGTCCAAGGTACCTCAGCTGATGTTTAGCGTTATTAAATAGTAACGTGTGCAGTGGGTATTCATGATTGTTAAGAAGAAGTAGTTCCTTTTTTCCTAAATTTTCCTAAATTTATAACCAGATCCTGATCCATAGTGTGAAAAGCACACTAAGAAAGAGCTGCAGGAATAGATAATGTAAAGTCTGTGATAAAAAGAAGATCGTCCGCATATAGGGATTCTTTCTGTTCTTGACCGCAACTTAATTCGAGAATCAGTACGAAGAGCAATAGAAAGGGGCTCAATAAAGTGGACTTAAAGGACACCCCTGACATGTAGAACAATGTAATGGGAAATATGATGACTGGTTATTAGTACTTACTGAAGCCAAGGGTGACGAGTACAGGAGTCGCAGCCAAGAGATGAAACCTTTCCGAAAACCAGGTTTGTCCAAGGTGTTAAAAAGATAGTCCCACTCAAAGGCATTTTCAGCATCTAAGCAGTAGGTGATTTCAACAATGAATGAATACATAAGAAAATAAGTGACTTGAGATCCAGAGGACCCCAGGAGGCAGTGGTGGAGAGCGGATAGATTTCAACAGAACAGGGAAACCGATGCTACCTAGTGATGAGAGAAACACGCGTGCATTTGTTGTTTCCCTGGAAAGTACAAGGGATAAATCAAATAATAAATTATATGTCACTTGGAAGGCAGTGGAGGAGAGGGGATGGGTAGAGTTCAACAGAACGGAGAAACCGACCCTCCCTAGTGATGAGAGAAACGCCTGCACCCACGCACACAAGTAACCATGGGTCAATAGGACCCCCAAAGGTGGTGGGGTGCGGAGAGAGAGGGGGCGTGGAAGTCGAGAGGACCCCTTGAGGCAGTGGGGGGGAACAGAACGGAGGAAACGACGAAAATGACATTAAAAATAAAATGACATTATACACTTTTGAACTTTATCGGCTCAGAACATGATTTTTTGCCAACATCATTGACATCAAATAGTCACTTTTGATAAAC
Organism: Adrianichthys oophorus; assembly: GCA_036245035.1. NCBI lineage: Eukaryota > Metazoa > Chordata > Actinopteri > Beloniformes > Adrianichthyidae > Adrianichthys > Adrianichthys oophorus. The sequence continues at coordinate 7,414,933 of BSAI01000101.1, forward strand.
ATTCAGTGTACCCTTTGACATCCGAGTAGCAAGAAGTGCACCTTGTGAAAAAGCAAGTTTTGAAGTCGAAATGCTAATTTCAATGACAAAAATGATAGTCTTTCACAGTTTTTAGCTTTTTAAGGTGAAAAAAATGATTTTTGTTCACAACATAGACTGAAAAGTTCACATTGAGGACGTCATTTCCAGGTGAGCGTAACCAGTGTTTGGTCTTGTCTTTGCTGCTCCTATCATTGAGCGCCCGTTATGTTAATATCTAACTTAGTGTTATCTTGTTTGGTATTCAAACATTATGTCTTCTTTTGCATTCTAGTGAGTAACAACTCTATTAACCATTGCTGTCTAAGCAGTCTGCGACATAGTTTCTTCCCCTTAGCCAAACCCCGCTAGCCTTTGCTAAGTGCTAGCATGGCCTCCACCTCGTCTGCTTTCACTCCTCTGTCCTGCTCCATGCGCCATATGTTCAGTGAAGATCCTGCCTCCTTTAGTGATGATAGTGGCAGATGTGTTAAGTGTAGCCTTATTTTAAATTTGGAGGGCAGGCTAGAACAGTTAGAAGCGCGGCTACGCACATCAGATGCTAAGTCTGTTAGCCAAATTATTACCCACAGTGCAGCTCACAATACCGGATCGAAACTGCCGAGCACTCAAGCCCCTCCCGGGCAGCAGCCGGAGAAAACTCAGGATGGGTTTGTACTGGTGGGAAGGAAGCATAGTGCTAAACGTAAACACTTAGAGTTACCGAAGCTCCCGCTGCATAATAAGTTTTCTCCCCTCTGCAACACGCCAGATGAACAGTCAACTCTAGTTATCAGCTATTCTGAAGTTAGACACATGAAGCTCCCAACAGCTACAGTCAGGTGTTATCCGGGAGCCAGAGTTGGTGACATAGAAGGAAACCTTAGAATGTTAGCTCAGAGTAAGCCTAGGTTCCGTCGAGTTGTGATTCACACAGGCGGTAATGACGCCCGACGGAGACAATCAGAAGTTCTTAAAGTAAATGTTGAATCTGTGTGTAAACTTGCTAAGTCAATGTCAGACACTGTTTTTCTCTGGTCCACTCCCAAACCTAGTCATTTAACTGGTGTATAGCCAAATGGTGCCCAGAAAACGGCATTGGCTTTGTTGACAATTGGAGCGCGTTTTGGGGGAAAGCCTGGTCTCATGCGGAGAGACGGCATCCATCCCACTTTTGACGGCGCCACTTATTTATAGGAACATTTCCGCTAGCAGTAACAGTCCAACCTGACAACCCAGGGACAGGTCCTGGGCACAGAGATACAATTTAAAACTCTCTTCTGAGTTTCCTTTTGCGCTGGTGCAAACCCCAGCACAACAAATAGTTAGTCCAGCAGCTCCTAGCTTTGGCTTACGTACTGAAAATACCAAAATACCTGAGAGATCCCCTACCTGTTCAGATGGTCTCCCTGGATGGTGTAAATATAGCCTCCAATCCCACAGTTAGAAACCTGGGGGTTTTATTTGACCAGGATTTATCATTTAAGGCTCACATATCACAGGCTTGTAAAACTGCATTTTTTCACCTTTGCAATATTTCTAGGATCAGAAACATATTATCAAGAAGCGATGCTGAAAAACTCATCCATGCATTTGTTACTTCTAGGCTGGATTACTGTAACTCTTTGCTAGCAGCTTGTCCTAAAAGTTCTCTAAAAAGTCTTCAGTTTGTTCAAAATGCAGCAGCTAGATTGTTAGCAGGAACCAGCAGAAGAAAACACATTACTTCTGTGTTAGCTTCACTTCACTGGCTCCCAGTTCAATCTAGAATCAAGTTCAAAATCCTCCTGCTAACCTGTTTTATGGAATAAGCTCCCAGCTCATGTAAGAGAGGCTGACACAGTTTCTACATTCAAAGTTAGGCTTAAAACATTCCTCTTTGGACAGGGTTATTGCCAGGCTAACTAGCAATCAGAGAATATTTAACTTACTGCTCCTCTACCTCACCTACTGTAATGAAGTTTACCACACTGGTTCTACTCGCTCCTACTCACTCTTCGTCCCCCCTCTTCCCTCTCCCCCCTTTTCCCCTCTCCCCTACCCTAACCCGGGTCTGTATCCTTCTCCCCCCCCCTCTCCCCTACCCTAACCCAGGTCTGTTGGACCTGTCTCCCATCCCCACTCCCCCCACCTGCAATCTTCATTACATCACTTGCCATCTGCCAATGCTTTATTTTATTTTGTCTATTATGCCTCTTTTTGGTGCAGTGCGATTCACATGTTGTCCCTCTTTCCCGCTCCCCTATTCCAGGTGGATCGTCTGTGCTCCTGTCTTTGGCTCTTCCAGCAACCCCAGCTGTTCCACAAATCCTACTGGATGAAACCCATCTGCTACACTATTCAAACATGTCTTTGTTTATTTAAATATTTAGCTGTTATCTTAACTTGTAGCTGTTTCTCTAGGTGTGTTTGTTCATTAGACATATACTTGTTATTCAACCATGTAGCTATAGAATTATTAAGCTCACTTTTCTTTAATGTTGTAGTGCATCACCTGTCCATCCAGGGTTGAGGATCTCTCTTTCATGTGGGCAACCCTGAGGTTTCTTAGCCCCCCCCGAAAAAAATAGTTTCCTCACCGAGAAGAAGGAGGGTGTAAGGGCAGAGATGTTTGTTCAGTTTAGTCTGTTTAACAACCAGCTATTGTTTACTTTTACATGTTTGATTTTTTTTTTTTTTTGTTTCTTGCAATATACTGATGTCAGTCCAATGAGACGGCTATGACTGTGATATTGGGCTATATAAATAAATTGGAATTGAACTGAAAAGCAAGTCACTTTCACTCAACACTTTTTTTCAAGAAACAGTGTATTTTGTAAAAAATCTAAATTTGAAATCCAAACAGTAAGGATTGCAAAAATGACAATGTGTCACACTTTTGAACTTTTTAGGCTGGGAACATGAATTTGTCTGAAAAATGACTGAAAAGCACACTTTGTCACAAAAACTGTGTATTTTGTGAAAAATCAAAAATTGAAGTCCAAACGGTAAGAATGACAATTACTGTAAGGACAAGGCTGAGAGGTGTGGATCCACGTGCAAACAGGGTCAAATGAAACAGCACAGAAGGATGAGACAAGGAGGACAGCCACACAAGTGGCAAAGCACACAAGGAGCAAAGCGGGCAGAGATCAGAAATCAGGCAAATAGGAACATGGAACGCTTAGTAGGAACAAGAGAACAACCAGTTCAAGACTACACACAGAGGAGAGGGTTAGACTGGCAGTCAAGCAGTGGTCTGATGAAAGAATGAGGAGCAGCTGATGAAGACGAGATGTCAGAGGTCCGATACATCTGACGATGGCTCCCTCTCGTGGACAGAGAGGGAACTGGACGACCGGACACAGACCATGACAATCTTTCACACTTTTGAATTTTTTTAGGCTGGGAACATGATTTTGTCAAAAAAAAAACGATTGTCAGTTTTGTTCAAGAAACAGTGTATTTTGAGAAAAATCAAAATTTGAAATCCAAACAGTCAGAATGACCAAAATGACAATGTGTCACACTTTTAAACTTTTTAGGGTAGGGACGTGATTTTGTCTGAAAATGACTGAAAAGCACACCTTGTCACTTTTATTTAAAAAAAAACAAACACTATTTTGTGAAAAGTCCAACTTTAAAGTCCAAACAGTAAGAATGACAAAAAATAATGAGTGTCACTTTTGAACTTTTCAGGCTCGGAACATGATTTTTTTCTAAAAACGACTGAAGAGCACACTTTGTCAGTTTTGTTAAAGAAACAGGTTATTTTTGTGAAAGATCAAAATTTAAAGTCCAAACAGTAAGAATGACAAAAAAAAAAAAATGTGTATGACTTTTGAACTTTTTAAGCTGTGGACATGATTTTGCCAAAAAAACGATTGAAACGCACACTTTGTCACTTTTATTCAAAAAAACCACTTTATTTTTTTGAAAACTCCAAATTTGAAGTCCCAATAGTAAAGACAATAATGAGAACGTGTCACACTTTTAAACATTTTAGGCTGGGGACATGATTTTGTCTAAAAACGACGAGCACACTTTATCACTTTTGTTCAGGAAACAGTGCATTTTGTGAAAAAAATAAATTGAATTCCAACCAGTAAGAATGACAAAAATGACAATGTGCCACACTTTTGGAACTTTTCTGGCTCGGAACATGATTTGGTGGAAAAACAACTGAAAAGCACACTTTGTCAGTTTTGTTTAAAGAAATAGTGTATTTGGTGACAAAAAAAATGGAATTCAAAACACTAACAATGACAAAAATGACAATGTGTTAAACTTTTAAACTTCTTCAGGTGGGGAAAGGATTTATGTCTAAAAATGACTGAATAGCACACTTTGTCACTTTTATTCAAAAACATACTGTATTTTGTGGAAAATCAAAGTAGTCCAAACAGTAAGAATGACAAAAATGTGTCAGACTTTTACACTTTTTAGGTTAGGGACATGGTTTTGTCATAAAACGACTGAAGAGCACACTTTATAACTTTTGTTCAAGAAACTGTGTATTTTGTGACAAAAAAAATGGAATTCCATCCAGTAAGATTGATCAAAATGACAATGTGTCACACTTTTGGAACTTTTCAGGCTCGGAACATGATTTTATGAAAAAATGACTGAAAAGCACACTTTGTCACTTTTGTTTAAGAAACAGTGCCTTTTGTGAAAAATTAAAATTTAAAGTCCAAACACTAAGAATGACAATGTGTCACTCTTTTAAAGCTTTTAGGGTGGGGACAGGATTTTTGTCTAAAAACGTCTAAAGAGCACACTTTGTCACTTTTGTTCAAGTAACAGTGTATTTTGTGAAAAATCCAAATTTAAAGTCCAAACAATAGGAATGGCAGAAATGTCAATGTGTCACACTTTTAAAGCTTTTAGGGTGGGGACACGTTTTTTGTCTAAAAACGGCTGAAAAGCACACTTTTCACTTTTGTTCAAGAAACATTGTATTTTGTGGAAAATCCAAATCTGAAGTCAAACAGTAAGAATGACCAAAATGACAATGTGTCACACTTTTGGAACTTTTCAGGCTCGGAATATGATTTTGTGAAAAAATGACTAAAAGGCACACTTCGTCACTTTTATTAAAAAAAACTAGGCATTTTGTGAAAATTTCAAATTTGATCCCCAACCGAGACCGTGTCACCATTTTTAACATTTTTATCTGGGAATATGATTTTGTAAAAAAAAAGAATAAAAAGCACACTTTTATAAAAAAAAAAAAAAAAAAAAAACAGAATTTTGTGAAAAATGCAAATTTGAAGTCAAACAGTATGAATGACCAAAATGACAATGTGTCACACTTTTGAACTTTTTACTCTGGAACATGAACTTTTCAGGCTCAGAACATGATTTTGTAAAAAAATGACTAAAAAGCACACTTTTTCACTTTTATATATATATAAAAAAAGTGTATTTTGTGAAAAATCAAAATTTGAAGTCAAACAGTATGAATGACAAAAATGACAATGTGTCACACTTTTACATTTTTTCGGGTGGGGACATGATTTTTGTCTAAAAACGACTGAAAAGCAAACCTTGTCACTTTTGCTTAAAAAAAAAGTGTATTTTGTGAAAAATCTAAATTTGAAGTCCAAACGGTAGGAATGGCCAAAATGACAATGTGTCACACTTGAACTTTTCAGGCTCGGAATAGGATTTTGTGAAAAAAAGAACTGAAAGTACACTTTTTCACTTTTATAAAAAAAAAAAAAAAAGTGTATTATGTGAAAAATCAAAATTTGAAGTCCAAACAATAAGAATGACCAAAATAACAATGTGTCATATATTTAAAGCTTTTAGGGTAGGCACGTGATTTTTGTCTATAAAACGACTGAAAATTACACTTTGTCACTTTTGTTCAAGAAACAGTGTATTTTGTGTAAAATAAAAATTTGAAGTCAAACAGTAAGAAAGACCAAAATGACAATGTGTCACACTTTTGGAACTTTTCAGGCTCGGAACATGATTTTGTAAAAAAAAAAGACTGAAAAACACACTTTTTCACTTTTATTGAAAAAAAGAAACACTTAATTTTGTGTAAAATCAAAATTTGAAGTCAAACAGTAAGAATGACCAAAATGACAATGTGTCACACTTTTAAAGCTTTTAGGTGGGACATGATTTAAATCTAAAACAGCTTAAAAGTACACTTTCTCACTTTTGTTCAAGAAACAGTGTATTTTGTGTAAAATCAAATATAAAGTCTAACAGTACGAATTACAAAAATGTGTCAGACTTTTAAACTTTTTAGTGCTGGGTTATGATTTTTTTCCTAAAACGACTGAAAATCACACTTTGTCACTTGTGTAAAATCCAAATTTGAAGTCCAAACACTAAGAATGACAAAAATGACAATTTGTCACAATTTTAAAGCTTTTAGGGTGGGGACACGATTTTTGCCAAAAAATGACTGAAAAGCACACTTTGTCCGTTTTATTCAAAAAAACACTTTATTTTGTGAAAAATCCAAATTTGAAGTCCAACAGTAAGAATGACCAAAATGACAATGTGTCACACTTTTGGAACTTTTCAGGCTCAGAACATGATTTTGTAAAAAAAAAGAATGAAAGCACACTTTTTCACTTTTATAAAAAAAAACACTGTATTTTGTGAAAAATCCAAATCTAAAGTCCAAACACTAAGAATGACCAAAATGATAATGTGTCACACTTTTAAAGCTTTTAGGGTAGGCACGTGATTTTTGTCTAAAGACGACTGAAAAGTACTATTTGTCACTTTTGTTCAAGAAACAGTGTATTTTGTGTAAAATCAAAATTTGAAGTCCAAACGGTAACAATGACCAAAATGAGAATGTGTCACACTTTTAAATTTTCTGGTGGGGAGATGATTTTTGTCCTGAATTGACTGAAGAGCACACTTTGTCACTTTTATTCAAGAAACAGTGTATTTTGTGAAAAATCCAAATCTGAAGTTCAACCAGTAGGAATAACCAAAATGACAATGTTTTACACTTTTGGAACTTTTCAGGCTCGGAATATGATTTTGTGAAAAAATGACTGAAAAGCACAGTTTGTCACTTTTGTTCAAGAAACAAAGAAAGATACATTCAATCTATAAACTTACATGTTACTATAGGCAAAATATAACTTAGAATAAAGAAACTTCTCCAAACTATTACGATATGACAAAATATGCATCTTATAACTCCTTAACTACAGGAAGTGATGTAAACTAATGACTCTTTCAAAATAAACGTCTTATATGAAAACTTCCATCTCGGTCAGAATAAACTCTCTTTAACTAAAATGCTTAATGATACAACATTTATCAAAATAAGATTTCCTAAACAAATATAAGATGTTCTTAAAACATCACAATTATGGTGATTGGCTTGATCGCAAACGTTTGCATGGTGCACCTGAGGCTGCAGCTATGCTAGCCTCCCAAAGCTTGTTCGCGTTGCCATTACTTTTTTACGGTGATCGGGCTCTGTGACATAGGCACGTTGTTGACGACTCCACTTTCAAGAAGATTCTTTCAAGGCTTGCCAGACTTCGGCTCAGTTCGAGGTAGTGTGTCGTTTAATTTTTTGCTGCCTGGGACACAACCTTGTGGATGCTTCAGGTGCATCTTGCATAATTATTCAGATATTGGAATCATCACAAAGGTCTAAGATCAAGCACAGCAGATGGAAAGTTCAACAGCTGTCCCAGCCCAACCCGTGAAGATTGACAAAGGCGTACCAACAGAGTGGTTTGATAACATCAGTTCTTCAGAATCTGAGATTCCACTTGAACAGGTAAGGTGATTTAAAATTAAAACCAACAAAAAAAAAACAAAACTAATATTTGAGTATTTTACAATCTTTGTTTGGTTTGTAAATAATGTAATTTGTATTGTGTAAAACAGGACTATTCTAATTAGTAATTACATATTAGCCTTTTATAACATTGTCTTTGATGTACTTTTCTGTCATTTGCAGATGGAAAAGTTTGACTTCAGTCTGGACAACCAATATTCTGGATCAAGTTTCAAAGAATCTAAGAAATGCAAGTTTAAGCCTGTGATACCCTATTTGAAAGTTGGTTTAATTTATATCAGTAGTTCATCAGATGATGATAGTGATTATGATGATCTGATGATTTATCCAGCCTAAGATGAGATATTGGTTCTTCAAACTTTTTTCCAGTAACGGATCAAACCCTTTCTAACTGTATTTGTTATCAGGTATTATATGTAATCAGTGTGAAAGTGTATCACAATAAAGTAAAAAAAAAAAAAAAAGTCTTGACAAGAGAAAATTATGTTAAGCCTTAAGGCAACTTAAATGTTGCTGTGTTTAAACTGAATTAAATGTATTTCCTTTTTTTTTTCTCTGCAGACTTAATATTTGTATACGTGAAAGCAAAAACTTTGAATCTGTAAAATAATATCCCAAGCTGTCACAGTAGATTTATCTCAATATTAATTAAACATGGAATAAAAAAAATAATAAACTGTTGACTGCTTCAACGTTTTTTTTATCACTAAGAGAGTGGCACCCAGCTGCAGATGACACTGCAAACATTAAACACAAGTACATCTTTAAAAGGTGAGATGTTTGCGCGCTGAAAACATTGACTGGGAAATCAATACTTAACAAAAGAGTGATAATATGGGTGAAAACGGGCTCAGTCTTTAGCTGAGGCACCCAGCTGCAGGCATGTAATGGCGTATGGATATGTCATGGCGGATAGACATCCACTGAATGTCGTAAGCGGAAATAGTTCTTCGTGTGGACCGGTAGTTTCGTTTTAGGAAAGACATCCCATACCTCTTGCTCAAACTATTTGACTTTGGCGCGAGGAGAGATGAAAAGTTAAACAGTGTGTTAATAATTCTCTATAAACCAACTGTATTTTCTTGCTAAAACATTCTATGACAATGGCTATTTGAATGAGTAGATGCCCAATAATTTTTTCTTTATAAATTTCAAACACTTTGTTCTGTATGAAAAATTTCAAAATCTTTTTTCAGCTAAGTTCTTATGTCTGAATAATTCAGAAGTCCATGTTAGTGTTAGCTAAACCCGTAGACATATTTTCACATTATTGTTATTACTGTTTTTACAGTCAATGTTTTCACTGCGCGAACTTCTCAACTTTTGGTTTTTACTTTTTACTAATGCTTTTCATAAATGGGTATTCATTATTATCTTTAGATTGTATTTCTCATTACTTGCATGTGATTTTAGTGCATTAAATACACAATAAAATACTATACATTTTGATTAAAAAAAAAAGATTATATAAAACAGTACATTTTGTCAGTACAATTATCTATCATGAATTGACTAAGTTTGATATGACTGCACCAATTTCCAGAGTACATGCTCTGTTTTTACTTAATTTTCCTGTTGTTTTTAATACATTTTGAGATATAATGTTAATAATGTTTTGATAAAATAGTTCATCCATGCATCATTCGCCTATGAAAATGCGATGGCTTTATGTGGAGTTTGTGAATGTCAAACCTGTTTTGCAAAAGGCACAGACAGAGATAGCATTCAAAATAGAAGAAAAAAATAGAAACATTTTTAAAAAGTTATATTGACTCAGAGGAAAGCACTTTTTCATCCTCTATTTGACCTGTAGATACATTTAAAAATTGTCTTTAGGCTGTACATTTGCATTGTCTAATAATGCTTTTTCCCCAATCCTTTTTTAGTAAGTGATCTGTTGTTTTTATCTTTAAATGCATGAATCAACTATGAAGAAGGATGGATGCAAAGGGGAAGACGGGGCTGCAGGCAGGAATTCTCCTGGACCAGAGCAGCATTTTTTAAATTCTTTTTCATCTTTGGTTTTATTCTTTTCTTTTTTTAAGTTAATTGTTGATGTTTATTTTTACTAATTTTTTTTATTGCAGTTGTAGCTTTACCTTGTTTTATTTGGTTTATAAAATAAAGTGTATTTAAAACTGGTGGTCATTTCAAGTTCTTCATGTTGTATATATGATGGAATCATGAAGAAAACTTGGTCTTAAAAGTTAGGCTGATATCAATGTTGCAGCAGGGTGGTTCTTGAGTTTTACATCATGAATTTAATATTTATGAACACTTAACAAGGTGTTCCAGAAGGAGATGACAAATGGCTGGAAAGACCTCCTGAAGCTTTGTTTTCCAGCAGATCAGAAGATGACCATGATTGAGTCTCATTGAGTTCTGTCCAGGATTTCTTCAAAAGCAACATTGTTTGGAAAGGAATCAAGATGCATGTGTGTTTAATGTCAGTTTCATCTGCAGCTGGGCGCCTCTCGCCTTTGTGGGGTTGTTTTCCTCCTTCAAAGCAATAAAAGTAATAACAGTTGAAAGCTTTTTATTCAATGTGTAATACATATTCAGAAAAATCCACTGTGCCAGCTCAGTATATTAGAGTTTGAAGGTTTTTGCTTTCATTCATAGAAATATTAATAGTCAGCTGAACAAACATGTATACATTTGATCTAGTGTAAACACAGCAACCATTCATTTCTCTGGAGCTGAACATTGTTTTCCCTTGCTCAATTGAGGTTTATACACAATCTTGATTGCAATTTCGCAATTATTGTAACACTACGAATGAAAGCAAACGTGAAGAAAAAGAAAAAGCCGTTTGGAGAATTGAGATGTCATTTTATTTATTGATATGAGTCATGTTCGCTTCCATACTACAAGCCTACTGCTTATCCAGCGACACCTTAGAATAATACATTTTACACTAAAACATTTCTAATAAAGTTAAAGCAAAACTAAAATTAACAATAACAAAAGCACAAATTTCGTTTTGAGATTGCCAACTCCCGCCCTTCAGAAGAAGAAAAAAAGAACTTCACTTTGGGATAAAATGACAACTTCCTTGAAATATGATGACAACTTCCGTTCGTCATCCATGGGACCATCTGCCATGTTACCTGCAGCGGGGTACTCTTGCTTTAGCTAGGCCAAAGTAAGCTAAGCTGAGCTAACGCTAACATGGACTTTTGAATCATTCAGATAGAAAAAATACAGAAACCTATGAGGCATTTGTTTGTTTAAATTGCCATCTTCATAGAAGGTTTCAGCGAGAATATAACAGTTGTTACATAGACAATCGTGAACACACTCTGTGACGTACGTTCTGCCATCTCTCCTCGAACCGAGGTCGGATGTATTTCCTAAGACAAAATACACACGAAGAACTATTTCCGCTTCCGGCATTCAGTGGATATCCATCCACCTGCAGCTGTGCGCCTCTTAAAAGGCAGCCACGTCGGGTGACGTCAGTGCTTCTCGGAACTGCGTGCAGCGTCGCCAGCTCGTTGACAATGGCTGTGTCCGAATTCATGCCCTAATCCCTAACTACTAAAAAACTATATAGTGTGTCACTATTTATTGCTGGACAATATAGTGTCCTGGATTTAAAAGCAATTCGGACACCATGCTCACTACTTTTTGGTTGCCGTTCTTCTTCGGGTGTTGTTTATATGGAAAACTACTTTCATACGCCAATTATCACGTCGCCGGTTTGCCGAAGTAAAAACCTAATAAATGAACATATTTCGAAGACAATTTATGAATGTACTTCGTTCTCATTCATTCATTATTTTTCTTAATGAATTAATGTACTGTGTTGTGATGACAAAAAACAACCTTAGGTTATTTCCATCCTCCTTTTTTGTTTTTCAATGCTCATGTTTCACTGGTCAGTGTACAAAAAGTGTGTGCATGATGCCCTTTTCTGACTTTGAGCCTCTGCCCCTCTATAACCATGTGCACATCCCTTTTGAGTTTTATTTAAAGAATTTGTTTTTCATTATTTATTTTTTGTACATGACTTTGTTTCAGTCATGCATGGAAAGTGCTGCATACGTAACTTTGAATTTAATTTGATACACGGACTGGAAAAACTGAGTTTCTATGTGTAAGCCTCTACATGCAGAGTGGAGGACTCCTTCTCTCAGTGCCCTCCCCCCGGGCATCGTCATCTTCATCATCAACGTCGTCTTCATCATAACACGGAAGCGGTGAACACAAGTAGCAGCTGCAGATAGACAGGAGGAAGCCAGACAGAAATTGCAGGTGAAAGCGGTCTACTGCGGGTGACCAAAAGGCACGCGGCCGACATGGCGCTGATACCCTCGCAAGTTCTCAGAGCCGCCATCCTCTTATCTTACTTCTCCATCCTGTGCCACTACAAAGCTCTCGACATGCCGGCGCACCAGACTTACGGAGGCAGCTGGAAGTTCCTGACCTTCATAAATCTGGTGAGATGACGCTTTTCTTCAGTTTTGTCACCCACCCCTACCAGAGATTGCAGTACCAGGCGACCTGCGGACTCGACGCTTTGTGTTAGTCAAAGTTCAGGTACGGAAAGCCAAAAGGCCCTAACGTGGAAGCATGGCTGCTCTTTTCTAGCGTTAACGCTCCGAATAAAACATTTTCTAGATGGATCGTTGAGACGAAAATTTCCCCCTATCCTACGTCGTCTCTCACGTGTTGGTTGATGAGGAAGAAAGCAACAGTCAATGGTCAGATTAAGCTGTTTATTAATACGAATAATGTCAAGATTAGAGCTCTAAGAGAAATACAGTTGCAGCGTCAGCCTTACACCGTACGTCTTCAGATATGGAGTCAGTTCAGTCTCATAATTCAGAAATGCACAGGCTGTGTTTCACAAATGCACACCAAATGTTTTAGACATACACAATATATTTCTCACAAATATGCATGAAATGTCTCATAAATACACAATAAATCTTTCCCAAATGTTTCAACAAATCTTGCACAAAAGCACAATAAATGCTTCACAAACATAATTTTTAGGTACACCTATAATATGAACTCACAGATCATACGAATTGCAGAAGGTGCATTTACACCCTCCCCCTTATTTGAGAATTTCCCACATTTGTGAGAGAAATCTTTGCGTTGAATTTTGAGACTCTCCTAACATAGCAGGTCATCTAATCTAATCATTGGCTAATAACTCTGTCAATCAAACTCATCAGCAAAACAGGCGTGTTTGCTTTTAGCCAATTGTGTGGCCCCTTAGATTTTCTCCACACTTTCAAAGTGAGGACGGAATTATTTACCAGTCCAGGGTACGCTGCAAGCATGGAAGACAGGACTGCCGACAGGGATCAGTCTCAGCCTGTAAGTAACACATTTATTTGATCATTCTCTTGTTGTATATTTTGTAATGTTATTGAAAAATGAGTTGAAACTTTCTGCGTAGTCAAGTGACGTGTGAATCCTTTATGAACAATTCAGCCGAGATGTTAGCAGAGCACTCCCACTGCTAATTAGCTTAGCTCAAAATGCGTCCATAGTTTTAAAATGGTTGAAAGTGGGACGTAAAAAAACTTATAATGATGTTGTCTAGTTTTAGACTTGGCGTGTCCAGCTCTTCATACAACTCAACTGTACCATTTTGTCTAGGTAGACCTCTACTCAACAACAGCGACCCTAAAACTAACTGGCTGCTGAGGCAAATTGGCCTGTGTGTGTTTGTGAGTGAGGTTGCCACAGGCAAAAGCTTAATTTAGTTCTTCGCAGCAGATAATCCATGTATGCGGGGTCCGAAATTGACACTCACCACTTGCGAGCATTTATTTTTCTGTTAGGTTAGTTTCAAGGATGCACGTTGGCGCTAAATTAGCCATGTTCATTAGGCCTGTCCTCGCCCGTCACTCCTGTTAATTCACTCCCGTGTTGGCTGATTAAGCAGCAGAAACGTGTGTCGGTTTTAACTGGATTCAGACACAAGTGGGGGATAAACCTGTCGGACTTACAGCAGCAATAGAAAGTGTTTAAGAAGTGCTGATTTGGAGTCGGCGGTGTTGTTACACACTGATGCGATCATGCTATGCTACCGAGCTGTTCCCTCTGTTGCTTGTATGTTTAAAGTCAGACAATATTTTCAAGATCCGGACTTTAAGACTTGGCGGATAAGTGCAATAAAATAATTCATATGTCATTCATTTAAAACGTGCATTTTCCAAATATATTTAAAGACATGAAACTTTATTAGCAGTTTCTAACATTAACAGAGCCCGTGTGGTGCTGAAAAGCCCTCGTGAGATTGTCTCAGTCAGCCTCTAAACATGCCCGCATCTTTGCCCTCCTGCTTTCTCCACAGTAGCTTCTTACTCTGATTTTTTTTTAATGCCCCAGCAACTATCCCATCATGCAACGCGCCTGCAGCGTCTGCTACGTCATCTGACAAAGACCAGTTGGTCGAGTAGTGACTGGAAGCAGGTGGTTTGAAAATCTGTCGTTGTGTTGGCTGCTTGGGCAATAGTTCACCCTCCTCTCCTCTAGTAGCAACATTACTGGAGCATGGATGTATAGGAATAGTCATGTGAGGGTGGGGATAATTAAAGAAATTAATTTAGAAAATCTGGCTGTTGAGCTCTGTCACATTACAAAAGAAGCACTGCTTTATCATTTCATGTAGGCTTCCCGTGATCACAGTCAAGTGTCTTGCATTGTCATTTTTTAATGTTTTCTCCAATAAATACTCAAATTATCATAGCTGGAGTGTTTAACAAAAGTCCTCTTTAAAATATTTGAAAGTCATGTGATTTAATCTCAGCCAGCCAAAATGTCTAATCCATGTTTGTCATGTTTTGATTCTTTCTTCAGGAATCACTTAGGTGTGACATCTTTCAAAGGCTGCATCCCACTTACTGTCGAGCATTTTGGAGAGGCAACCTGTTGATGTGGAAGGGCTGCAGTTTGCCTGTCACCATTATTTAGTTTTATTAGGTGCTCTACGGGACATTGTTGATGAGGATGAGGATGTATTTTCAAGACCCCCCCCCAAAACTATTGCAAAATTTATTGCCCTAAAATTTTTGTCACAGAGCGAACTGTTTGTTGTTTCAACTTGCATCTGTTTTGTTTTGTTGTGCTGTCTTTTGTTCATTTGTAGTAGAATTTTAGTTCTTATATTCTTTTAACTCATATGTACTCTGTAAGTTCTTAAATACCTGTAAAATGCAAAAATTGGCATGCAGACAAAAAAAAGACAACTTGTTTTTGTGGGATAAGGCTTACGCAAACATACTCATGCTTATTGCCCTAAAATCTTTGTCACAGAAGCCAACCGTTTGTAGTTCCAACTTGCAACTGTTTTGTTTTGTTGTGCTGTCAATTGTTCAGTAACTGGTGTTTCTGCATCTTCTGAAATGACGACAATACATTTCCATCTAATTCATATCAGGAGGAGACTGCTTAATTTTTTATTTATTTTTTAAATCTGGTCATGTTTTATCACTGAATTTTACTCAGCAATAAAGGGGTATTGTGTAGACTGTTATCCTATGAGCATCTGTTCTTTCATATTACTTAACCATAGCAATCCATTGAGGAAAAGATCACTTTTGCAAGGGTGACCTTGGGCCCATTTCAAGAAGCAGGTTTAAGAAACTCAGAGTTCAAACCTGCACTCAGAATTGACTGATTCCAGAAAATCGACTCGTGGCTTCAAAATCCTCTCCCGACGTAAATGACATTCCCTCTGGATTAATCCAGCCTCCTCGTCAAGGGTTTCAGCGAGGAGGAACCGTGCAGTCTCTAACGTGAATGTTTTCAAAATTTAAACCTCTAAAAAAAACCTTACATTTAAGCGATCTTTAAGTATTCATACCCCTTGAATTTCTCCACATTTTCTCACATAATGATCACAAACCTAAATATATTTTATTGGAATTTTATGTGAAAGACCAACACAAAGTGGCACACACTTGTGAAGTGGAAAGTTTGTGGAACCCCCTTTTGCTGCAATTACAGCTGCAAGTCTTTTGGGGTTTGTCTCTACCAGCTTTAAACATCTAGAGACTGAAATCTTTGCTCTTTCTTCCTTCAAAAACAATTCAAGCTGAGTCAGATTAGATGGAGAGCGTTTGTGAACAGCAGTTTTCAGATCTCTCCACAGATTCTAGATTGGATTTAGGTCTGGACTTTGACTGGGTCATTCCAACACATGAATACGTTTCATTTTAAACCATTCAATTGTAGCTTTGGCTTTATGTTTAGGGTGGTTGTGCTGTTGGAAGGTGAATCTCTGCACCAGTCTCAAGTGTTGTACAAACTTCAACAGGTTTTCCTCCAATATTTCTCTGTATTTTGCTTCATCCGTCTTCCCATCAACTCTAACCAGATTCCCTGTCCCTGCTGAAGAGAAGCAGCTCCAGAGCATGATGCTGCCACCACCATGTTTGACAGTGGGTATGGTGTGTTCAGAGTGATGTGTGTGAAGTGTTAGATTTTTGCCACACACAGCGCTTTGCAATTAGGCCAAAAAGTTAATCTTTCTCATCTGACCAGAGCACCTTCTTCCACACGTTTGCTGGGTTCCTCACATGGCTTATGGCAAACTGCAAACTGGACTTCTTGTGGTTTTCTTTTAACAATGACTTTCTTCTTGCCACTCTTCCATAAAGTCCAGATGTGTGCAGTGCACGACACGATCGTTGTCCTATGGACAGATTCTCCCACCTGTGCTGTAGATCTCTGCAGTTCATCCAGAGTCACCATGGGCCTCCTGGCTGCATCAGTGCTCTCCTTAAAATTTATTTTTGGAAAATCAAGATTTTTTTTTTCCCAACTTTCTGCTTTCTTGGGCTTCCTTTGTTCGGAGTAAAGGCAGCCCGTCCGTCTGTCTCTCACAATGAGCAGACATGAACAAGCAGCAAGCAGAGGAACTTCTTCCGCAAGGCCGAGAAAAACAAATAAAAGCTTGCTGCATAATTTACAAGCTTAGCTAAGCTAACCAGGTGTAATGACGTGTAATAACAACCAGTGATGAAACTGAATCCAGCACATAAAACAGTGCTACTGCCAACACTGTCGACCATCCATGGGCTTATTTGAAAGAAAATTTTTTCATTTGCCGATATACAGAATGACTCATACAGGATGCAGTGTCTACTTTGTTTTCCACCACCATGGAAATCAGTGCTTTTAAGAATTCATTGTCAAATTTGAGGAAACACATTGAGGTTAGAGTCTTTTTAATGTGAATTTTGTCAAATTATGTCTGACTTTACAATGATATTTAAACATAATGTTATCAAAAGCTAATACAGTTGCTGATATGACAAAAACCACTGCGACATGACATCACTACAGTGTTCCCACACGTGTCACTTATTCACTGATTTTTTTTCAGTCACGTGACTCTTTCGGTTTGTCACAAAAACTCAGACAAATCAAGACGCTCGTATGAAATTTTTGCATCCAAGAAGGTGCTGCGGTGCTGAGGTGTATCTCCGCTCCTGGAGGGGAATGGAGATTCACAGCGGAGCCCTCCTCTGAGTGCAAAACCTTCTAATCGTGAAGGGGGAGTCTGGGACACCCCCTCCATGCCCCTGCATGGAGAAAGGGAATCGGGCAACTCAGAAGCGGCCTTCATTGAACATGAGTGTGAATGACTTTTTGTTCTATTATTTATTTTGTTCTGTCATTTTGAAAATTGATGTGTTAAATTTCATTTCTATTCATTCATTCATTTCTAATATTATGAAATAAAACCCCATATATAGTTTCTTGTTTTTCACATTTCTTGGTGTTCTTTGAGTTGCCATTCAGTACGAATAAAATACTGAAGTACTTTTAAAATTGGATCTTTTAATACTTTTACTCAAGTATTATTGGAATTGGTGACCTGTAACTTGTAGTGGAGTAATTTCTACAGTAAGGTATCTGCACTTTTACTCAAGTATGGTTTTCAGGTCCTCTTTACAACTCTGGTATGTGTAAACTGAGATTAAATTATGCACAGGTGGATTCTATTAAGTCATTAAGTCAACATTTGATCAGTCACCAATCATCAAGCAACTTCTGAGAGCAATTGAATGCACTCATAGATTCTCCTAATGTTCTCCTAGGAGAAAAAGAAAAAAAACACAAAAAACACAAATCGCACCATGTGAGTTCATTGTCTTCAATCTCAATCTCCCTGTTTCCTGGATGTTGCCAGAAAATAAGTCAAGATGGCACAGATGTTCATGCCCATGTCTGTGTGTCGTTCAATTTTTTATTGTTTTTATTCTTGTTAGTGCAAAATACTTGCACGCTCTTCATGGAAGACCGAGGCACACTGTTGGATTTAAATTTTTTCTTCCACTTGGCTTCTCGGATTGATCAACTGGATTCTATGCCATTGGACCTGGTCTACATCGGAGTACTGCAATTTCTTCGTCGCACAGCTGTTTTTCCCTGCAGCACCAAGGGTTGGCACTGCCAGTGGAGACAAAGCAGGAGAATTGTTCGGCTTTGTCTGGTACAAAGTCTGGAGTCTGGTACTTCTCTCAGGACAGCATGTTTTTGAGTTTGTTGGAGGTAAAGCAACAAGACCCTTTAAAGAACCTTCAAATCTGCTGGAGGTCCTGAGGGTGATGCTCTCCCCTGCTGAGTCATCACTGGAGATTGCGGACTCCAAGGAGGTTTGGATTAATAAACACCAGATCTTTCATGAACAAAACTTTTACCTTGAAATACTTTTTAGTGCCCAGAGGCATTGTGGAAAGCTGGATCCCACATGTTCAATTAGGTGTTCTGCTAGAACTCTTACCTGATGACTGTGTTTTAATGACCCAAAATATGTAGGCAGAGGTGGTGGACTAAGTTGCGTTTTTAAGTCACATTTTAATTTTAGACACCTTTACGTTATTTTAGAAGATCATTATGTTATGACTCTCTAGAATGTTGTCTTTTTGATCTGGACCCATGACATTTACATTCTTAGAACTTTTGATTTATAGTCCTCCTAGTTCAATGCTAAGTTTTCTGAACTACTGTACACTTTTATGCCTAGATATGAGTTGCACGTGTTGATTTTAGGTGATTTTAACATTCATGTGTGCTGTCCCAACAGACCGCTTGTCAAAATCCTTTTTTAATGTGTTGGATTGTTTTGATCTTGTTTATGACCAAACACACAGTCATGTACATATGCTGGACTTAACTCTGTCTTTCAGGTCTCCTACAACCTCTGTTGAGACTGTGACGACTGCCTTTTCTGATCACTCAGCAGTATTATTTGTCTTTATCTTGCCACTCAGAATTGTACCCAAACCTGCTCCTGTCAGATGGCTGCAATAAAATAAAATAACTAAGGGCCAAAACAGCCATACAACAAAACACAGACCAAAAACCCACGCTTAAACATCAATCCAACCAAGCACACAAAAAGAGTGGTATAACACAATCCTTGCGCTGCCGAATCTGACAGCAGGCTCAATGTGAGCGTGACCTTCACTGCAAATTTTTAAGAAATTGGGCTCAGTATTAGACTCAGATAGAAATGAAAATCTTTTGAAAAATGATGTAGGAAATTCTAGAAAATTTTGTGTATATTTCATGGACGAAGTTGCTAATATTAGGTCCTCTCTTACACAATGCTCCATTTTTGCTCTACCAACTTCACCGACACCACTAGCCAAGCTTAATTCCTTCTCAGTGGTGTCCCTGACTGAATTAGAAAGGTTGGTATCAATTCTTAAGCTATTTCTTCTCGAAATGTTCCACCGGCTTGCTTTTTTCAGAAAGTCTTTGCAATGATAGCTCCAGCTGTTTTAACCATTGTGAAAACAAGTCTTGCTTCCAGTCAGGTTCCACTCAATTTTAAACAAGTGGTAGGGAGGCTACTGTTAAAAAAAAGCAAGAGCTGGATGGTGCACTGTTTTCAAACTATGGGTCAATGTCTAACCTACCCTTCTGTGCAAAAGTCCTTGAGAACATTGTGTACAAACTGTTGGAAGTTAGCCAGCGGGTTCCGCACCGTCAGGCTCGGTTGTAAGAGCGATAAACTGAAGCACGTCCAATCATTCCACAGACAGGTGTTCATGTTTCTGAGCTCCTTGGAGCAGAGCCTCGATGTTTCTTTTAGGGTTAAACACGGGGAAGGCCATTACATGCTCTATGCTAGTACTGGGAGTTTGAAATGTTTTGAGTGTGGAGACACTGGGCATTAACGTAGCGCCTGCCCGCGCAGGACAGCTGCAGAGTGGCCTGGTGGCCTGAACCCGACCGCGGGAGAAGGTGAGGGCGGTGGGATCTGCGACCCGGCCGCTGGGGAGGGGAAGAGCGGGGAGCACTGCCCCCTGGCCGCCGACATGGATCTTGGGGGGAGTGGCAGCTCTGCTGCTGATCTTGCTGTTATTCCAGAGTTAACACAAGCTGCTGCAGAGGCTACTGGAGCTGGTCAGGCAGGCATTGGCCCGGATCAGGACTGTGTAGCTGGGCAGGGCGGTGATATTGAAGGTCCAGAAGAAGAGCTGAATGTTTCTACGGTTGTTTATGGGGCTGGAGTTGAAGTAGCGGCTGAGCCTGTCTCTGCTCCTCCCTCGGACATGGAATGTGACACTGATTCAGACTATCTCCTTGGCTGGTTCACAGGCTGCTGGAGAGGATCTATATACTCTTGAGGAAATTAACAATTTTCTCGAGGATTCTTATGGTAAAAAAGGGAAAGTGACTGATTATTTCTCAGATCCTGAGAAGTTTATACGGACTTCAGTGACCCTTCAGAAAATAGTTAACCTTGACGTGCTGGATGAAAAGAAATGGTTTAGATTAAAGAAACATGTAACAGCATTGCGTAAACAGCTTAAAGCAGCAAAGGGTTCTAGACGGATGAGACTCACCAAGTGAAGTGATGAATGTGTGTGGATGGAAGAGCACTTCACTGTTTCTGTCACTTATTATTTTTTTGATCATGCATAAGCTTGGTGTGGGTTCTTTAAATATTAATGGTGGGAGGAGTAGGGAAAAGAAAGTACTAGTTTCTAATATGTTTAAAGATAAAGATTTAAATATTTTGTTTCTACAAGAAACTCATAGTGACGTGTCTACTGAGATAGATTGGGCTTTGTGGTGGGAGGGGCAGTATGTTTTATCTCACGGCACCACTTTGTCTGCTGGGGTGGCGGTCCTGTTCTCATCTAAGCTGAACTTCAACATAATTTCTACAACTGAGGTAGTTGCCGGACGATTGCTAGTTGTTCGGGTGGAAATTGCTGGGGTTCACTATTGTTTTATTAACCTATTTGCACCCACTGTAGGTACAGGCAGGATTTCAATCTTCCTGAAGCTTCAGGAGTTTTTGACACAGTGTGACCCAGATGATACCATTGTGCTGGGGGGAGATTGGAACTGTACTTTGGACTTTAATTTGGATAGGTCAGGTGCAGAAACTCACCTTCGGTCTTCTTCTGTTTTGTCAAAACTCATTTCCGACCTCTCTCTCATTGATGTATGGAGGCTCCACAATCCCCAGACCAGACAGTACACTTGGGTTAGGGTATTAGACGGGATAGTGAGTGGGGCGCAGCTGGATAGGTTTTATCTGATGGACGGCTCTAGGAATAGGATTTCCCAATGTTCTATATTTCCCATTGGATTTAGCAATCATCATTTGATCACCTTTGATCTTATTGTTGGGTCCTATAATAGGAGGGTATCTTATTGGCATTTTAATACTAAACTTCTTTTGGATAGGGCCTTTTGTGAGAATTTTGAATTTTTTTGGAAGCTTTGGAGGTGCAGAAAGGGGGATTTTGTTTCTGTCAGTCAGTGGTGGGAAGTGGGCAAAGCTCAGATACGGGTGTTCTGTCAACAATACTCCAGTCATGCTACAGTCACTGTTAGAAAGGCCATCTCCGCTTTGGAAAAAGACATTTCCCACCTTGAGATGGGTGGAGCATCCTCATCGGCTTTATGTGATCCAGCGTTGCAACAGAAGAGGACTGAACTGAGTTCCCTTTTATGGGAGAGAGCGAAGGGGGCGTTGGTTAGGGCTCACTACACCACCATCAGAGACGTGGACGCTCCCACATCCTTCTTCTTTAATTTGGAGAGATCTGTTTCTCAAAAGAAACAAATGGTTTGCCTTCGCCTTCCTGATGGGACTTTCACCACAGACCCGGTTGCTATGAGAGATCATGCGGTGGATTTTTACAGCACTCTCTTCAAAAAGGAGGCGTGCGATCGTGACTGTGTGGTCCAGTTGCTGGAGGGGCTCCCACAGTTGAGTGAGGCTGACAGAGTCAGTCTGGATTCTCCAATCCTGCTGGACGAGCTAGCGGCGGCTGTGTGTCAGATGACATCTGGGAAGTCTCCAGGGCTGGACGGGTTGCCATCAGACTTTTACAAGCATTTCTGGAGGTGCATTGGCCAAGATCTACTGGAGGTGGTGCAGGATTGTACGAGGACTGGCATGCTGCCTTCTTCATGTCGTCATGCGGTTCTTTCTCTCCTGCCAAAAAAAGGAGATTTGACTCTGCTTAGGAACTGGAGACCTCTTGCTCTGCTATGTACGGACTATAAGTTGATCTCAAAAGTTTTATCGAACAGGTTGAAGAAGTGTTTGGAACAAATCATTCATAGTGACCAATCATATAGTGTCCCAGATCGCACCATTATGGATAACCTCTTTGTTGTGCGTGATTTGTTTGATATTTGTAAGTCCTATGATGTCAATGTTGGGCTGATCTCTCTGGATCAAGAAAAGGCCTTTGACCGAGTTGATCACTCTTATTTATTTTCCTCTTTGAAAGCTTTTGGTTTTGGGGAAGGTTTCATTTCTCTTTTGAGTCTTTTGTATAGACAGGCTTTTTGTTTGGTTAAGGTGGGTGGGGGGTTAAGTCGTCCTGTGTCGGTCCAAAGAGGTATTCGACAGGGATGTCCTCTTTCAGGTCAACTATACACCATTGCCATTGAACCCTTGCTCATTATGTTGCGGTCCAAGCTGATGGGGTTTGAGCTGCCTGGGCTCCTCCACAAGCCGTCAATCGTGGTTTCTGCCTATGCTGATGATATTTCCGTTCTTGTGCGCCATCAGAAAGATGTCAGTTTTCTTTGTGACTGCTTGAGTGTCTACCAGAAAGCGTCTTTAGCTAAAGTTAATTGGGAGAAGAGCACTGCACTGCGTTTAGGGCACTGGGTGGATGCATTGTTGCCGATATTACCAGGGGACCTCAATTGGGTCTCTGAAGGTATCTCATTTTTGGGAGTGTTTTTAGGCACGGACGATTATCAACAAAAGAATTGGGAGGGTTTCATGGAGCGGGTGTGTGTCAGACTGTGTCTAGATGGAAATACCTGCTACCACAGCTTTCCTATCGGGGTCGAACTCTTGTTGCCAATAATGTGGTTGCCTCGATGCTCTGGCACAGACTGACAGTATTGTCTCCTCCTGCAAGCCTTATTTCAGCAGTTCAGAAGACCTTGGTGGACTTTTTCTGGTCTGGTCACCACTGGCTGCGGGCCGCCGTCCTCTATCTCCCGGTTGAGGAGGGCGGACAGGGACTGGTTGACATCCGTTCGCGTGTGGCGGCTTTTAAGGTTGAGGACTATTCAGCGTCTCCTCTATCGTCCAGGTCTGCCATGGACGGATACTGCCCGTGTGCTGCTGCGGAAAGCTGGTAACCTGGGGTATGACAAACACCTGTTTCTGATTCAACACACACACTTGGATGTGATGGAAGTTCCACCTTTTTATCAGTCCGTCCTGGATGCTTGGAGACTTTTGCTTTGCCAAAGTAGTGCTGTTTTAACCCCTGGACTGTGGCTGTTTGAGGAACCACTGTTCGCCAGTGGGCTTCTCTCTTCACATACATTGTCTTCTGTAACCATGGGCTCCAGACTGAGGGAAGTTGGCTGCGTGAAGCTCGGACATCTCCTAAAGACATCCCTATCTGAGCTTGCTGCGGCTGCAGGTTTCCATTCCATCAGGACGCTGCAGAGGATAGTGCATGAGGTTTGCCAGTCCTTACCTGAGAACCTGCGACGGTATGTGAGAGATTCTTCAGTCGTTTCACAATGGGCGAATGGGATGGATTTTCCCTTCCCTTCAATGCAGGTCTCTCCATCCCGTGAGGAGTGGGTGGAGGACGGAAGTAGGCTGTTATCTTGGACATCCCCACGAATGGGGAATTTGGAGACAATGGGAAGGAAGACCCTCTACCTAGTGTCCGTGAAGGTTTTAAATGTGCGCTCCCTTGTCGACGTCAGAGTGTCGGGGTGGACTGTTTCTTTTGGCGCCGGGTTTTCCCTGAGGGGCTGTTGGAGATCCCTGTACAAAGCTCCCGTGGAAAAATGGGCAGGTGGCCTCCAGTGGAGGGTCGTGCATGGGATCATAGCCACGAACAGATATCTGACACACGTGCACAGTCTTACTAATTCACTTGATGATTTTGTTAAAATTTGGACCATTGCAAATGTTTTATGTTCCGTCAGCAGAGACTCTTTGGTGCTGAATTTTTTATTTCATTTGTTTATCTTTTGTGCTTCTTGAACTCATTCCCTGTCCGTGTAATTTTGTATGTAGAAAGAAAGAGATTGATGCATTGGGTGCAAATCATTGTAATGCAATACATAAATTAAGCCAAAATGAACATGGAGACATACAATAGTTCTTTGTGTTTTAAAAAAACTGTCTTGGTTGCCGATTTGATAGACATGAATAAGACGTAACAGTATTTTCCACATCTGACTTTGAGCAGTAGCCTAGACCACATATGTTGTAACAGTAACTTATTTTTGCGTCTTTTTCACACTTAATTCAAAAGAAGCCTGGTTATGTCTTGAACCATGTTCAGACCTTGTACAAGATTATTGCTTTAAAAATGTAGTTTTTTATTATTTCGTTTTATTTTATTTTTATTGATCTTTATTTAACCAGATAAGTCATGAAGATATTAAAAATCTTTTTCAAAGGATCTCTGGTAAAAGAAAGACAAGAGGAGAGTTTGTGTGAAGCTGTTTTTCCCATGAAAATTTGTAAATGAGTGGAAATTAGTAAAGTAACGAAACGAGTAGTTAATTACTTTTTCAAATTGGTAATGAGTAAAGTAATTTAATTAGTATTTTGATCCAGTAACTAAGTATAGTAATCGTTTACTTTTTAGAAGTAACTTATCTAACACTGTGAGGCATGCCTTTGTGTGGAATTATTGCAGCTCCTTATATGCTGGGTTGCCTAAGGCTTCAATAAAAAGACTGCACCTGGTTCAAAATGAGCAGCCAGATTTATTTGTGGTGCAAAGAAGTCTGAGCACATAACCCCGATTCAGGTCATTTCAATTTCCTTGTGACAGTTTTATTTAAATAATTTTTAGTTTTTGTGATGTTTTGTATAGTATCTGTGTTTGGAGAACCTTGCCTCGCTATGAAAAAGGCCTTCACGAAGTGGAGACACTGGTTAGAGGGGGCACCACATCCTTTCTTGGTGTTGACCGATCTCAGGAATCTCGAGTACATGAAATTTGCCAAAAGGTTAAGTCCTCGCCAAGCCCGCTGGTCTTTCTTTTTCCCCAGCTTCTACTTTCATATCACCTTTCGACCTGGTACCAAAAAAGCGTTTTAACCATACTAACCATCATTGATAGTTTCTCCAAGGCTTGTCGTCTACTCCCTTTGCCCAAGCTGCCCACTGCTATGGAGAACGCAGAGCAACTGCTAACCCATGTCTTCAGACACTACGGTCTTCTCGAAGACATTGTTTTAGGCCGCGGCCCGCAATTTACCTTGTGTGTGTGGCGGGAGCTCTGCAAGGAGTTGGGCATCAACATCAGCCTGACATCTGGCTACCACCCCCAATCAAATGGACAAATGGAGCGGCTCAACCAAGAGATCACCCGCTTCCTGAGGACATATTGTTCCCAACATCAGGCCTGCTATCACGCCTCCTGTTGGGGCGTTGCCCTCCGAGTCTGTCAACACCACAGTACCCCCTCTGATAGTGGATGGCCAGGAGGCCTACCTCGTCAACAGGATACTGGATTCCTGACGGCAGGGGGGTTGGCTCCAATATCTAGTGGACTGGGAGGGGTACGGCACAGAAGAACCTTCCTGGGTTGACTCAGATGACATCATCGACCCTTCCTTGATCTCAGACTTTCATGTCAACCACCTGGACTGACCTGCTCCTCGACCCTGTGGTCGTCCCACTCACCGGTGATCTTTTCGCTCCCGGAGCCGCTTGCGTGCGCGCGGGTGGGTGCTCTGTCTGGCCTCAGCCGCCCAGCTCCACCCCTGACCACCAGAGGGAGCCCTCTCCTGAATATTGATCCCCCACGTCTCCACCAGCTGTGTCTCATCATCTCATCATCAGCCTAAATTCAATTCAATTTTGTTTATATAGCCCAATATCACAACCATAGCACATAAACAATAGCTGGTTGTTAAACAGACTAAGCTGAACAAACGTCTCTGCCCTTACACACTCCTTCTCGGTGAGGAAAACACTTATTAAAAAAACCTATGTCTCTTTTTTGGGGGGAAATTTCACAATCTTTGAGATAAAGGGGAAATTTGATATTGGTCTATAGTTGGCCTGAATGCCAGGATCAAAACTGGGCTTTTTAACAAAAGGTTTAACACTTGCATATTTAAAAGACAGTGGCATATAACCTATTTCTAGAGAGGTATTTAAAATAGTTAAAATTGTTTCATTAATTAAAGGGAAGGTTTCTTTAAAAAGCTTAGTGAGGATTGGGTCTAAAAGACAAGTTGAGGTTTCGGAGGTTGTGATAACTGACGTTAAATCTGCTTGATCTACAGCAGTGAATCAGTCTAATGTTACAGAGATTTCTATAGATGCCTTCGTTTCTACCGCTACAGCCTGCTCTGGGCCGATAGTAGGGGATATCTTTGTTCAGCTTATGTCAAATATTTAAGATTTTACCATCAAAAAAGTGTAAGAAATTTTTCAGAGCTGAGAGTTGCAGGAATATGTGGTTCCAATGAGCTGTGACTGCTGGTCAGTCTGACTATGGCACTAAAAAGAAGTCTCTGATTATTTCCATTCTGTGCTATTAAAGCTGAATAGTATTGGGTTCTGGCTTCACGCAGATATTTCTTATAATTTAAAAGGCTATATTTCCAGCTATTCAGAAACTGCTCTGAGCCGGAGCGGCGCCCTTCTCTTTCTAACGTACGGGTTACTTGCTTCAGGGAACGTGTTTCAGCGTTAAACCACGGTGCTACTCGGTTTTGTCTAAATAGTTTAGTTTTCAAAGGAGCAACAACATCAAGTGTTCTCCTGAGGGTCTCCATGGAGTCATCAACAAACTGATCATTTTTTCTGGGACTGAAACTATGGGAGCTGCTCTCAGAGTGTATGCTCAGCATGTTACTAAATATCGGTTGCTATTGGTCCTTCGCACTTCCTTCCTCACTGGTAGTATCTTGTGGACTCCTTTCCCAGATTAACAGTTTTTTTTTCCACTGGTCTGTGAATCCCATCCTCCACATGAGCCGGTTTAACGATCCCACATTCCTTGACACTTCTGCTCATCTGCAACAGATGAAATGCAGCTCCAACAGCAGTCCTCAGACCTATAAAATCATTTCAACCTCTGTGGAAAATTAGAATTACACAGTATGCTATCCAAACTACAAATTCATGCAAACTTTTACTCACAAAGTATTTTAAATGAATGAAGCAAATTAGATTATGTTTTATTAAGATTAAGTTTTATTGAACTGGAAACTGCTTCTTTTCTTCACACTCCTTTCACTTGCCTTTCAGCACATAAGCTAAAGCTAGGAGCTGCTGGACTACCTTTGTATGGGGTTTGCGACAGCGCTAATGGGACCCTCAGAGGAGAATTGTGAACTGCAGCTCAGTGCCCAGGACCTGACCCTGGGTTGTCAGGTTGCACAGTTAATGCTAGCAGAAATGTTCTTAGATAGAAGTGTGGCGCCATCAAAAGTGGGACGAATGCCATCTCTCCACTTCGGCAGCTCTAAGTTTTTACGTTTAGCACTATGCTTCCTTCCCACCGGTACAAACCCATTCTGAGTTCTCCCCGGCTGCTGCCCGGGACGGGCTTGAATGCTCTGCAGTTTAGTTACGGTAGTGCGAGCTGCACTGTGGGTAATAATCTGGCTAACAAGTTTAGCATCCGCTGTGCTGAGCCGCGCTTTCAACTGCTCTAGCCAAATGTGAAATAAGGCTACACTTAACACATCTGCCACTATCTTCACTAAAAGAGGCAGGATCTTCACTGAACATATGGCACATGGAGCAGGACAGAGGGGTGAAAGCAGACGAGGTGGAGGACATGCTAGCACTCAGCAAAGGCTAGTGGTGTTTGGCTAAGGGGAAGTAACCATGTCGCAGACTGCTTAGACAGCAATGGTTAACACAGTAGTTACTCACTAGAATGGTAAAGAAGATACTTATAATGTTTAAATACCAAACCAGATAACACAAAGTTAGATCTAAGCAAAACGGGCACTCAATTACAGGAGCAACAAAGACCAAGCACTGGTTACGTTCACCCGAAAATGACGTCACAGGAACACACCTTGCATCGCACCAGACTTATATGCCCTGTATAGACTTTGCCCTTTGTGAAGTATTGTTTTGTACTGCCTTTACAATCCTGAGCATTCTTTCCTGTTGCCACTTCGTTCCGATCCTTTGACTCTCCTGTCAGCTACGACTGCCTCGACTCCTGCCTGCCCTTGACTGCCGTCTGCTCAGCCTCTGACAACTTCTTTGCCGTCTCTGACCCTTGCCTGCCTGACCTCTGCCTGTCTGTTCAACCCTGCACCAGTTTCTTGTTATTAAACAGTGCACATGGATCCGACCGCCTTTGACTCGTCATTACAATCATAAAGAACAAGTTAGAAATGTTTGTGTTCTGGCAGATGTCTGTGTTCCGGTTTGTGTTCAGTCCTCCCTCTGATCTCATCCATGAACGTGGTACGGACTAAGTGAGGAACCGAACCTTGAAGGGTCCAAGTTGGGGGGGATACACACTGTGTTTTCCACATTGTTTGATCCCCCTGGCTCTTTGCACTCCACTCCACCCCTCAAGGGGAGCAGTTAATCATCGCTGCTGTGAACGCTTCTGTAATGCAAAGCTCCAGGAAAAACTAAATGACCCCACCCACCCAATACATACTGTATCTGAAATTCAGCAGCAGTTTGTTAATGAAAAAAAATTGCTGGTAAAAAAAGTGAAATTTTACTCTGCCTTAATGAAAATGTTCACATTAAACCAGCTGTAAAAAGTTTATTTGATGAAGTCAAGTATTCCAGTTGGGTTATTGGTTGAGTAATTGTGCCATTTTCTGCCGTCAACAGGTGATCCAGGCCACGTTTTTTGGATTGTGTGTCTTGATTGATGTTTCCAGTCTGCTCACCAACGGGGGGGACAGCAGGGAACAAGAACGGCAGCACAGGAAGCTGATTGGCCTCAGAGACTGGATGATGGCTGTCCTGGCCTTCCCTGTAGGAGCGGTGAGAAGATGAACATATGCACTCACACATCTGACCCACACACACTCCTGCTACACATTCACGTACAGACAGCCTATGGTGGGTCTTGTCTAGGATAGTCCAGAGTTTGCATCTTCCTCTCGACATTCAGTAACATCTTGGGTCTGTGGCAGGATGTTGCTCTAACTATTGCTTTTTTTCAACCTTTCAGTTTGTGGTGTTCACGTTCTGGACATTGTACCTGTATGACAGGGAGCTGGTTTACCCCAAACTGCTTGATAATTTCATTCCTCAGTGGCTCAACCACGGCATGGTGAGTCGATGTCTGTCTTCTTTATGGATCATTTGACAGCAGTATCGGTTTCTCAAAAGCTTTTTATCCAGTCATGATGGTAGAGATTCAGAAGCATCTGCAGGTGTTTCAAACAATTCAAAAACAATAAGCAAACCTTCAAATAAGCATGCATGCACTGAGGTCTGTTGTACCTGGATACAGTGCTGTCTGCTGGTGTGTGTGGAGGGGGGCCATGCTGAGGTTTCTTCATAGAAGAATCTCATTTTCTTGTGGGCGAAAAGAGAGTTCTTTTGAAGGACACTTTTCTGTGTTGTAGTGCTGGGCGATGTGGCCAAAAAATAAAATCTTGATTTTTATTTTCCACACAAAATTCGATTATTGATTTTAATTTATTTTTTCTCCCTCCTTTTCTTAAAAAAAAATACAAATTACAGGATATGTTTTGCAAAAAACTAACTAATAAAACATCTCCTTTGGAAATGTGTATTGAACTGAATGCAAGCTGTAAAAAAGATTTTTCTGTGTGTGGTTTGATGATCCAAGTTTGAAGTCACAACACCACTGGTCAACTTTTCATTTTTGACTCACCAGCCAAGTTAGCCAGTGGAAAAATTCTACCAGTCATGCGCATTTTTTACCAGACAAATTATTATATTATTTTACAATAAGTTTTATTTAAAAAAATGTTATTATGTTGAATACTAAGAGGGAGAACATCACAACATAATGAAAACATAAGAAAATAACTCTTCTAAGTGACTCAGATTTCTAATCAATTTTTATGTGGTAAGATAGCTGTCAAAAAGAAACATATTCATAAAGAAAAACAGGGATTCATAAATACAAAGTTGAGCACAAATTTGCAGAAAAAATATCAAAACAACTGTGTGGTAGAGTGAGAATATTAAGGACCAACGAAAGGTTGATTGCACACAAAGAGCAAGAGGCGCCTGTCCACAATTTAAAATTAATTTTATTACAAAAATTACTAAAAACAGCATAAACAAGTCAAACACTAAACCAAAGTTGGGGGAAAAGAAAACTCAGTTGCTGAGGCCCAGGGCTGCTAGAAAGTGGAGGTTACAAAAAACCATAACCTGCTCAAATTCACCCACTCACGTGATGCAGAGCACACACTCAATTTGTGAATCCCTTCACCCAAGGCACAGCAATCCACACGGGGGAAGACCTCCACTTAAACAGCGGCCAACCCTCGGGTCCTCAGCACTGAAGGAATGGGGCCACAAAAGAACAATAAAGTTAAAAGGTTTCACACCACAAAACAAACACTCCAATGCATCAAAACAGTGACGTTAACAGCAGTTAAACAGTCAGTGGGTTTCTGGTAGGCAACCCTCCGTTAATCCCTTTGACGGGGAGGGGGAGCGAGTCCGTGTCGGAATGCCCTGTCCTTCAGCTGGACCGCTCGAATCCGTGGCCGCGGGCGTCCACGCTGGCAGAACCCCCGTCACACGTCCGACACGTTCACAAACACGAGAGTGTAGCCAAAGTTAAAAATCAATCACAAGAAAGCAGCAGCTGTCTCCAAAACCGGAAGCACAGAGGGTCCCAGAGGGCCCGGGTTCGTCACCTGAGAGGGACAAGCTGCACCACGCCCAAGAATGCAGGGGCGCTAATGGAACTTGTGAGTGACGTTTTTCTCTCTGGAGCTGTAAGGCTAACCAGAGGGTGCAACCAGAAGTGAGTGGTTCCAAAGGCCAAGAGATGCCCCTGGTGGCCAGTGGGGACCTTAGCATTTTTATAGCGCCCCAACAGGCCACTGCCTACAATTAATCACACAGCAACACCTGTGCCAATTAATTCTGCTACACAACCTTTAGTTTTATGTTTTATGTGTCTGTTTTGAATACGATTTGTCTTTGTATTGAATATGAATTTCTCCAGTTAAATCACTGTTAAAAATACGTCACGGGGTCACAGACATAAACATTGAGTCCTGGAGTATCAATTCTTCCAACTGCGCATGTGTGATAAAGTTAATTTAATAAAATAAAGTTAAACTTTTAGGAATTTTATTGATCCCATAATGAGAAAATTATCTTGATAGCCATAGTTCTGTAGAAAAGTAGAAAAAATAGATAAAAACAAACAAACAAACAGCAATCTCCTGCCGCATTTTATTGTTTTCAGGCTACAACAGGCGATCGTGTAAACAATGCAGCAGAGGATCGTTTTAGAACCAGAAGTGTTGGAAAACAGCCTAGAAAGACATAGCAGACGTATGACTACACTCATTAAGTGTAATATAAAAACATGTCTCGTGTTAGTTGATAATAAGAGGATAATGAACCCAAAACGGCTTAGCTAACTCGGAGCTAAAGTATACTAATGGGCAGCCGACTGTTGCGGCAGTAACAACAAACAAAAAAAGAAAATGAAAAAAGTCATTAGGATCAGAATACCCAACTGTCTTTCTTGCGTGGATCATCGGCGAGACCAGGCAGCTGTAGGTGGGGGCGGGGAAAGGCGCCTGAGATGAAGGTGACCACTGATTTGCAGCGAGAATGAACAGGAACAGGAAGTTTAGGGTTGTCCTTAAGTTTCGTTTGAATTTTAATATACCTCTCCCACTTAGTATAATCTATGCTTTTATGTATTTTGTATTACTTTTAATTGTTGTGATGTATGTATTTTTTATTAATAGATATTTCAATTGATCTTCCAACATGAAAAACTGCCGCTGGGATCTTTGAATGTGCACTGTCCCAGAGAAATAAATACAATTGAAATGGAAGTGAACTTTTAAAGACAACAATAAACACAAAACCACAGATGATTTGTGATTCCTGTACTTCTGAGTTCCTTTTTGTTGCATAAATGTGAATATTTGTCTGATGTTTAGCATAAAAACCAAAATGATTATTAGTAAAAAAAACAGATGAAATCTTTTAAGTAAAATATCTTCTAATGATACAGTTATCTGAGGGACGTTGATTTCAAGTACTACAACCATAAATAAATCTGTCAGGACACCTTTTTCCACAATGCATTGTTTTGTAGTCATCAAGGTGGCTTGCAGTCATCGCAGTACTTATTTTCTGTCTTGGCTGGCTTAGGTAGGCGCCTAGCTCCTGCCCCTTTCTCACGATACTTTCCTGACAGCGCACATGTACAAGTTATTTTGGACCTAGTATAATGACCTCAGTTTTTTCTGGGTTTAGGAGGAGGTAATTAACTGCCATCCAAATCTTGATGTCACTAATGCAGGCATTAAGTTTCTCTAAGTGGTCATTCTGTTCAGGTTTAATGGATAGACACAACTGTGTATCATCTGCATAACAGTGAAAATTAATACCGTGTTTCCTGATTATGTTCCCTAGAGGCAGCATGTAAAGCGTAAACAGGATGGGTCCTAGAACTGAGCCCTGTGGGACTCCGTGGCTAACTCGACTGCAATAAGAGAATTTTACATGAACATACTGGTACCTATCAGATAAGTAGGATTTAAACCATTGAAGGCAGATCCTCTGATCCTTATGTCATACTCTAGTCTCTGGAGTAAGATGCTGTGGTCTATAGTGTCAAAGGCTGCGCTAAGATCTAACAGGACCAGAATAGAGATTAGACCCTTTTCTGTGGCCAGTAACAAGTCATTAGTGACTTGAACTACTGCAGTTTCAGTGCTATGGTGAGGTCTGAACCCTGACTGGAAATCTTCAAAGTGGCTATTGTCCTGTAGGTGGCAGTATAGCTGTTTAACTACAACTCTTTCTAATATCTTTGAAATAAAGGGGAGATTTGATATTGGTCTATAGTTGGCCAGAATGCCAGGATCTAAACTGGGCTTTTTCAGAAGAGGTTTAACAATTGAATATTTAAAAGACTGTGGCATATAACCTGTTTCTATGGAAGTATTTATAATATTTAAAATTGATTCATTAATTAGGGGGAAAGTTTCTTTAAAAAGCTTAGTGGGGATTGGGTCTAAAAGACAAGTTGAGCTTTTGGATGATGTAA
The DNA here is from genome assembly GCA_036245035.1 of Adrianichthys oophorus. Taxonomy (NCBI): domain Eukaryota; kingdom Metazoa; phylum Chordata; class Actinopteri; order Beloniformes; family Adrianichthyidae; genus Adrianichthys; species Adrianichthys oophorus. Next base: position 7,448,416 of record BSAI01000101.1, read on the forward strand.
TAAGTTATGTTAATTCTGCTAGATCTACAGCAGTGAAGTAGTCTAATGTTACAGAGGTTTATATAGATGCCTTTGTTTCTACTATTTTAGCCTGCTCTGGGCTTATAGTAGGGATAACTTTGTTCAGCTTATGTCTAATATTTAGGATTTTACTATTGAAGAATGAAAGAAATTCAGGGCTGAGAGTAGCAAGAATATGTGGTTCCACTAAGCTGTGACTGATAGTCAGTCTGGCTATAGTACTAAAAAGAAATCTCGGATTTTTTTCATTTTGTGCTATTAAAGTTGAATAGTATTGGGTTTTGGCTTTACGCAGAGACTTTTTTATAATTTAAAAGGCTATATTTCCATTTATTTAGAAACTGCTCTGAGCCGGAGCGGCGCTTTTCTCTTTCTAACTTATGGGTTACTTTGTTTAAGTGAACGTGTTTCAGCGTTGTACCACGGTGCTACTCTGTTTTGTCTAAATAGTTTAGATTTCAAAGGAGCAACAACATCAAGTGTTCTCCTGACGGTCTCCATGGAGTCATTAACAAACTGATTGTTTTTATTGGGACTGAAACTATTGCTCTCAGAGTGTATACTCAGCACGTTACTAAATATTGGTTGGACTGTAAGCGGCCGTGGTGCAGTGGAAAGGGCAGTCGGCCTGTGATCAAAGGATTGCAGGTTCGATTCCGGCCTTGCCCGCCCATGTGTCGAAGTGTCCTTGGGCAAGACACTGAACCCCACATTGCCTCTGATGGAAGGTTGGCGCCAGTGTTCGGCAGCAGGTGAATGGGTCTGTGACTGTAAAGCACTTTGGGCCTCCAATAGGCTAGAAAAGCGCTATATCAGTAAACGCCATTTACCATTTACCAAGTTTAAATTCAGATACACAACGGTCAGTCAATGTTCCTCTGAGCTGTTCTTTATTTATTGGAGTGGTGGAATTCTCTAGTACAAACTGAAAGGTGATTAGAAAATGATCTGAGAGTATGGAGTTATGAGGGAGCACACTCAGCTGATCTCTATACCATGAGTTAAAACAAGGTCCAGGGTGTGTTTGTGACAATGAGTGGGTTCCTTAACATTGTGTGAAACCAACATTATCTAACAAAGCTGAGAAAGCATTTCCTAGACAGTCAATGAGGTCATCAACATGAATATTAAAATCTCTTACTATTATTATTTTATCAGAATCTAAAACAATAGTTCATAGAAAGTCAGAAAACTCAGTTAAAATTTCAGAGTACGGGCCAGGAGGACGATAAATAATTATGAATGAAACAGCTTTTGGAGTTTTCCTGTTTGAGTGATTTATAGACAATACGATGTTTTCAAATGAACTATAAATGTGTTTGGCTTTAGTTTTAGGAAGTAAGCTAGACTGTGATATTACTGTTAACCCACCTCCTTTCCCAGAAATCCTGGATTTCTGATAGTTATTATAATTAGGGGGGGTTGCTTCATTCAACCTAACATAGTCATCCTGTTGGAGCCAGGTTCCCGTTAGAGCTAGCAGGCTAAGTTTGTTATCATTGATTAACTCATTGACTGAAAGGGACTTTGAAGAAATGGATCTAATGTTTAGTAACCCACATTTAATGACATCATGATTTTGCTTGTTGTTATTGAGAGTACTAGTAGCTTTTACTTTTAGGTTTCTTTGTTTCACTCCTTTCACTTGCCTTTCAGTACCTAAGCTAAAGCTAGGAGCTGCTGTACTAACTCAAACTAACTGGACTAACAACCCAGGGACAGGTCCTGGGCACAGAGCAGCAGTTTAGAACTCTCTTCTGAGAGTTCAAACCCCAGCACAACACACAACTCATCCCAGTCCCCTCACACCCGGTTGCAAACTGCTCAAATGCATGCTGGAGGTCCTGGCTTGATAAAGCCAACACGAACGACAACATCTGCAAAGAGCAGTTGTCCCCAAACCAGACCAAACCAGGCACCAGAGACCTTGCAACCACAGCTCCGAACAGCAGCAAAGACAATGGAGGCGGAGAACATAGCCAACTGTAAACCAATGCCACCAGCCTCCCTCACTATTTGTTTAAAGCTCTCCTGGATGTGGGAGTTTAAACTTTCACGAGGGCTCAGCCAGATCTCGAAGTAGTAGAGAGTAGTGATCAGTGGACAACTCTGCCCTTCTCTTCACCTGAGTGTTCAAGACATATGGCCGAAGGTTGTCTGAAACTACTACAAATTCGATCATTGATCGAGGGACACACACAATTATTTTTCTTTTTGACTGGTGGTCTTTGTGATGTCATTGTACAACTTTTCCTATTTTAGTACTGTTTAATGGTGGACACCAACATTTAAAATATCTTTTCTTTCTTATTGTTTACATGCTGTCTGCTAAAAGAGGAAGGAAAGACCAACATGAGGAAAATAAAGCAGAAAAGTCCTCAGAAAAGAGTAAGAAGTGCAGTTGTTGTTCTTATGCTTAGCGTTAGGGTTCTCAGGTATGACAGAAATCCAGCAGATAAGGAACAGTAAAAACATTTTTGTGAATTATTCCACAGGAAGTAGAATATTTGGCAGGCTTTCGGGTTCTAGCTTCTTAGTTGTTCTTGTTTCACATTTGACTAGAAACTGATTAGATACAACAAGAAAACACAAAATCTGCAAGACCTTTTCAGTCAGTACTGCAATCTAGATCTGTTGGAGTGTTCGTTTCATCATGCTTGCGCTAACACTGATATTTGTGTGACCATAGTAATGATATTATCCAATAAACAGATAAAAATAGACCACTTCACATTGTCGCATGGTCATAACAGCACTGGATTCTGGTTTTTCTGATGTTCAGAAATTAGACATTATGTTTGTTAAACAAACATAATCGCAAGGAAAAGGATTATTAATAAAAAACGTATTTGTGTTTGCTTGTGTGTCAGACATGCTTCTACAGATTGTGTTTCCTGCTTACGTTTATGTTAGTTTGTATGGAGTTATAATAATGCCAGCTTAACATGGCATTGAAACAAAACTTGGAATTGAAAAGTAAATGATTTGAAAATAAATAAAGACAAGACTTAAGATTTTAAGCTACAAATTACATTCAAGTCGAACTTATTTAGCATTTTTAGTCGATTACTTTTCTCTTCTTACTATATATATATATATGTATATATATATATATATATATATATGTGTATATATATATATGTGTATATATATATATGTATATATATGTATATATATGTATATATATATGTATATGTTTATGTGGTTTTATTTTTACCACGTCCACTGTCTCGATTCTTTTTTTTAATGCCAACTAGTTGGCACTATTTTAACACGTGAAGGGGTGGAGCCTGAGGGGCAGAGATTCGACTGCTGATAGATAGAGGGGCAGAAATTATATCAGTGGTAGCCACTCACCTGCCATTTTCAAGGGGAATGCTGGAGGATAATGGCGGAAGTCAATGTAAACAAACGTGTAATATCACGTTTGTAATGGCCAAAAATCTTGTAATTTATCATTAAAAAGTAAAATACATTTACGAAATAGATCCTTACTGTCTGAAGACAGGCCAATTTAGGGCAGAACCAGCTGATTTGCCAGAAATAAATTCCTGACCCAGTGAATTACTTGGTTCTCTCACCGCTTAATCATTTCACATCAGGATGGGTTTGTGATGCCATGTTGTTCCACAAACCGAACATTACAGTAAGAACTCCCAGGTAAGTTGCCAAAGATTTTTGCTCAGCATGGATTACCTCACAACACTTCACACACACATGCGTATGTACACACACATATGCATATGTCACATTAACTTGACTAAGGCCTAGCATATTAAATTCTAAGTAAACAATACTTGGTAATAATAACACAAAAAATCGAATAAGAGGATTTGAAACTGTTCCCATGTTATCATGCTAAAGCTAGGCTGCCCTGTTGGCCGTACACCCAACATACATGTTACAGTCTGTACCCTGTAATCTTTTTTTGTTTATTTTTTGTGTAATAACTAAAATATTATTTTCTTCAGGTTCTCAGTTCACAAGGCTTGAATGTCTGCAGCCAAGGTCTGGGTAATTGCTGAAAAGACGAGGAACATTCTCACAGCCAACTGCGACTGCAAGTGGAAGCTGTTCCCACATATCGGCCTGCCGTTTCTGGGTGGAAGCTGTTGTTCGTTTGAACAACAGCTTGGCTTTACTGCAGAAAAGGTGCCTCCGGAGAGATGATCAGAAGTGACAATGAAAATCAGCTTTTTCCCCAGTTTCATTTGTGTTGCCTAAAAATCAAGAAAAATTCTAATAGTGACATTGCCCTGAATGTAGGAAAAGACCAGAAACCCATGCACAAAGACTGTAAGTAATCCAAAGATTTTGGATGAACATCATCTTATTGCTCACTACTGTTGCCGTATGCAGGCGAAGCACCTCTAAGTGCATAAGCATGTAAAGATAGCAGACGAGGATGTTCTCACCATAACTGCTGTGTTGTTTAAAATTACGCTGTTTGTAGTAAAGTTTGTGCAAGTGCATTTGGCAGTTTTGTACTGATTCAAATGCTTTATATTTTGTATGGATTTGAAGAATTTCTCATTCATTTCCTATGAAACATATTTAGCTAAACATTTCAAAAACTATAAAAGTACATGAATACCATATGGACATCAAAATTACAAGCAGTAATGTCCTGAACTAGCTGAGCAATTTGACTCCAAGATTGAAATCGCTGAGAGTATGAAGGAGTTTTTACTTGCCAAAAACGTACGGAAGAGAGCAGGAGAATCACTATAGTGACTAATCACACTTACACAAATATATTTACCCCGGTAATTTGTATATTTTTTGTGCATTTGTTGTGTCAAGATTGTAACATTTGTAATTCATTTTCAAAAAAATCAAAATAAAAATCTTTGAAAAAGATCAGCTCCCGGTAGCATTTCCCGACAGTTCTGCCTCTTTTACAACTGTTCGTGCCTTTTAAGCAGCAGAGAACTCCGTGATCACAAGAATTTATGTTTTTCTCAACAATAGAGAGCTTCCCCTGACTGGATTACAGCACCAAAAAATAAAAGAACATTGCATAAATACAACACTGTATAACTGCAGTTTGCTGTAATTACAATGAAAATCTCAACAATCTGTGATAGAATGACACACACATGGCTCATTCTCTCTTTTTGATTGTTTTTATTTTTCATATGGCAAAGAAGAGAAATGAGGGCGTTTTACTCTTAGGAGATGTCACAGGCTGGTGCAGCCGCTTTAGCTGTTAATAACGTGCCTGTATTAACTGAGTTAATAAAGTGCCAGTAAGTGGGGATGAATCCGGTTACTTGGGAAGTAAATTGCTGTCAAAAGAAGTAGAAGAAGACAACATTTGCAGCCCATTTGTTGTACTTAGCAGAATCCTGCTGTCCTGAGAGTTTTTTAAACAGTAAAGTAATTTTTTTCATAATTATAAACATTTTAAGAGGTAATTGTTGTTGTAAGCATCTGAAGACATACTTGTAAAATGCTTAAAAAGCCGAAGAGACGTCATATTTGCAAATGCTCAGAGTGATCTAGGAGTTGTTACAGATTAGAGTGTGACAAGGTCCGGTCAACGCTCCCAAGAGGCATATACTCCACTGCGACCGATCGGTTTGTCAGCTCTGCACACGCTATAAAAGTGCCGTTCATAAAAAACTTGCGGGCCGCACTAACATGAAATTTTCATATTAAGGTGGAGACAGCAAAATATCATATTTGGGGCTGCCTGTTTGAGACCCGTGCTTTATATGTCCTTGAGTCATTGGCTTTTCTCAGTTTTGTGCTTCCTTTTTATGTGTGTGTGTCATCCACCTTTTGGTTCTGCTTCGCTGACAGTTTGTCTTTTTGATGTATTGAGCTTTGACTGCAGAATCCACTTCTACTGTGTGTTCTCAAAAATCTCTTCCATGTTGTCTCTTCCTCCCAGCATACCACTGTTCTTCCCTTTGTTGTCATCGAGATGAGGACCACTCACCACAAGTATCCCAGAAGGCTGTGGGGTTTGGTGGCAGTGTGTGTCTTCAGCATGGTGTACATTAGCTGGTAATGAGTTTCTCCCACCTTCCCATCCCTCTACAGGGCAAGTAGTTAGAAGAGTATAAACAAATCTTCTAAAGTGAAGTCTGATGTACTGTATTGTTATGGTGTTCCTCACACTGCGGTAAAAACTGCTGAAACTGTAATTTGTAAATGAGGCAACTAGTGCATCTAACTCAGTGTTTACGAACCCATGCTTTCCATGATTCCCCCTTAAACACACTACTTAGTCTGTCAAACACCCATGCAGATACCTTAACTCTTTTTTTGTGTCTGGTCAAACTTGATCAATTTTCACACTTGAAAACAGGTCAATTTTGACCCAAACAAAATATAAGGTTAAACAAGCTGTTGTGGAAGCCTTGTGTACTTGGGCTGCATAACATGGAGAGCCTGAGAACCATGGTTAATATACACTGAACTAGTGTGATGTTTGATCCAGACTAAAATCACAGTTTTAGTTTAACAACAGCCCACCCCCCACCCCTCAAACACACAAGTCTGTTTGAAACACTAATGCAAATCTATGTCTGCCTGCAGGACATGCTGGGTGCACCATGTGACTGGTGTGTGGGTGTACCCAGTGCTGGAGCGTGTCTCCTCCATTGCTCGAGCTGCTTTCTTCAGCACCATGACAATGTTGAACGTAATTCTCTACATCATGGGGGAGACCCTCAACAGCTACATTTGGGAACAGCCACAAAAAGGCATGTAGCCCCCACCTCAACAGCAGCAGTAGAGACTTGCTGACCTTTAAGTTCAAACCTTGCTTATAACATAAGAGCAGAAATTTGTTTCCACAATTTCACACAGACCTTTGAGCACACTAGCTGTCACAGGAGGTCTAAACTACGAAATTTGTCGACAGACAAACACATGCATAAACACACATGCACAAAGACAGACATGCATCCAGATACACACAGGTCTGCAGGTACCCTAAACTCTTCGTGTGTGTTTTTATATTCTGTCAACTGTGTTAAACAATAACACATTAACCATACTTTGTTCTTTGTGTAGTGTAGTGTATTATTTTTTACTTCTGTTTTGTGTCTTTTGACAGAAAAGGTTAAAGATGAGTGAACCCTTCCAGACTATAAAGCAACAGTGGAAGACAAGCCTTGCCCCTCGGGACAGCAAGAACAAAGACAAATGTGGAAGATGGTTTTAAAAAACAAAAATAATTATTTTCTCCATGAGCCTCTGCATCAACACATACATGCTGTAAGCACACAGTGTTGCCAGATAGTCAATTTTCCAGCCCAAAAGTAATCCAAAAACTGCCAGGTCCCACAAAAAAAAAAAAAAAAACGCCCAAAAAGTTAATCAGTGATTAATTAGCTCTAGTTAGCAGTGATTAATAATCCATTATTTATTTTTACTTTTTGATTGAAACTCCAACTTTGAGACTGTTTTAATTATATTACACCCACCATTTTACAGCTGATCAAACAAAACTACGGAATTCAAATTTTTATTGAGTGTAGCCAAAATAAAACATTAAAAAAGAAATTATATAATTTGTCATTAGAGATTACTCCCAAAACTATTAGGTGATTTTATCCCAGTAACTTCTGTACACTTATTAAACTAATGATTTATAGTTTCTTAATTGATTTCACAAAAAGCACAGTTGTTTTCCTCACCTTGTGTCTTTTTTGTGTAGTTTTATGTCAGATCTGAGCACTAAACTAACATTAGACAAAAGTCAAATACATTAACGGTTTGGTCAGGTAATAAAAGTACTGCATTATTAGCATGTACAGTGATTAGACACACATTTAATCCACTATACAGGATTGCGCTAAAAGTAAATTCACAAAATACAGAGATTTTGATAAAAAAAAAAAAAAAAAAATTAGAATCATGCACATAAATTGCATTTGCATAGTAAAATAGTAGGGACATATTTATTTTATTATTAGTTGCTCATTATGGCCTGATTGCACCTCCCTAGAAATGTATTTTAGCGCACCTTTCCAACACTGACATGCCAAGACAGAATCAGTTTTAGGGTTCTTTATTTTTTGGTTAATGTAAGCCATAACCAACGCTTGCACCAACAACTCTCGAACATTAATAGAACTCCAACAGCCACCCAGCCTAAATCATATTTTAATGAAAAAATAAAAACCGCTGAACCGACCCTAAACCTGCCCAAAGCCATTTTTGCCCGCAAACTTATAATCAAAACTGCCCAATTTGGCGGGGACCTGCCCAATCTGGTAACACTGTACACACATATATATATGGGCAAGAAAGTATTTGATTCTGTATTGATATTTTAAAATTGGTTCTGCATGCCATCTCAAGATAAGAAAAGTCTGTAATGTTCATCATAGATACACATCAACAGTCAGAGACAGAATGTTTAAAAAAATCCAGGAAATCACATTGTTTGATTTTTAAACAATTTATATTTATAGTGGTGCAGAAAATATGTATTTATCCCATAAAACCTAACAAGAACTCAGATTCTCTCACAGACCTGTTGTTTCTTCTTTAAAGTACCACTCCAGTCATCATTTTTAACTATTTTAAAAGTGTTGTCAATAATCTTTTAATCATGATTATGACATTTTTAGCCAAAATTAAAATAAAACCTCTGTCATTTTATAAGACTAGTTTCTGCAGAGCGACAGTATTTAATTAGAAATTCACCTCTAAGTTGTGGGCGGGACCATTGGCGCGAAGTAAGTCTGCTCCTACTTCCTGACATCCATCTGTTTACACTCACTCCTGCTTATTTTACATACCCTCACAACCCCAAGATAACATTAGCAGTGCAACAAAAATAGTGAGCAATATTGTAGTTGGCCAGCCTTACAGTTTTGAGCCAGATGCCAGCTTGGACAAGGAAAATGAAGACATACATGGATCTATTTGTTTACAAATAGTCCTGCAAATAGATGCATCTGTAAGGCGCGGAGAAAGACCAAAGAGCTGTCTAAGGACACTGTCTAAGGACACTGTCTAAGGACGTCTCATTGGATGGACATCAGTCCGTCCAATTATTTATATAGCCAAATTTGATATTGGGCTATATAAATAAAATTTAATTGAATTGAACCAGGGACAACAGTCCAGACCTGAACATGACTGGCATGGACTGGCCTACAATAAGCAAGCAGCTTGGGGAGAAGAAACCAACTGTTGGAGGATTTATGAGAAAATGGAAGACATTCAAAGCAATCTCCCTCCAACTGGAGCTCTGTGCAAAATCTCACCTAGTGGGATACAATAGAGAACAGGGAGGAAACGGGCCATAATGAACTAGAGGAACTGGCCAATAACCTGAAGGGACTACATTAATAACTAACACTAACCACATTAATAAAGTTTACTATAGTAACACACATCGTCAACATAGATTCTAACTCTGCAGTGCTCCAAAGGTCCACCTGCTTAAACCAGTACATGTCCAGACCCATCTAAAGTTCTTCACAAACTATTGAATGATCCAGAAGTAGACTGTGAGAAGGCCCTGTGAACAATGAGACCAAAGTAGAACTCTGGTGTAAGCACGACTCACTGTGTTTGGAGGAAGAAGACTCTCTGAAATCAATGCACTTTGTGTCCCACGGGCTCACCTCAAAGGTTTTTATAATGCAGTAAAGTAAACCACAAAATACATTTTGAAACAAGAATTGGAAAAAATAATATATCTCTGCATCATCCCACACAAACATATTTTTAATATTATATTTAGAAAAAAAAAAGTGTATAGGTTGTTGAGGTGTAGAGGTCAGACAAATGACCTATACTTTCACTTAAATAAAAGTAATATGAGAAAAATACATGAATTATTATGAAATGACCCATTTTATCATGTCCCTCAGTTTTGTTCATCCTCATGACAGTTAGTAATGAATTAATCCAACTTATTAAGGACCCACTCACACTGTAAAAAGAGAGGCTTTTGCATACTTTCTTAACTAAACTTCACTGTTTCTTTTGTTAAATTGACACCATCAAGCCCAGCCTTTCAACTCTGTTACATGCAGAAATCGCTGTTGTTTAGACAAAAAGTATTGTCATAAAAAAATATAGGCTATTGAAAGGGGACAAGATGACAAAGCCATATGAAGGGAAAAAATGAAGCCCTGTATGGTGAGTATTTAGGCAAAAACCTTCCATCAATGGGAGAAATAAAAATGAAATGATATCAATCTAGTAGCAAGTCTGTGAAAGGAGTTGAAAGTCTGTATTTCTGTCTGTAGTTACATTACAAGGTATTGAAGTGATTTTTTGTCGTAAACCAAATATTTATTTAGTGCAGGGGAAGAGCTCTGATCAAAGAATCACAAGCTCAGCATTCTGTCTTTCCTGCCCAAGTTTCAAAGCGTTCTTAAGCAACACAATCAGCCTCATATAACTCCTGATGATTGAGGTTATCTGCATATAGAGCAATGCAATGAATATGTTATCAATGTGTGAATGTGTGTGTGCATGGGTGACTAGAACTCTAACTGTAAAGCCCTTTTGGCTTTAATCAAAGAAGAAAAGTGCTATAATTATATTGTACGCTATTAACCATTTTATATTCTGAAGCAGAATATAAAATATTTTATATTCATCAATAAATTCTTAAAGTGTATACAATAGATTTTTTTAATTTTGTCTCTCATAGTTGAGGTGTATCTATGATGAACATTACAATTTCATCTTTTTAAGTTTAACATTTAAAAACTTGTAAAAATCAGTGGATGCTGAATACTTTTTGCTCCACTGTATGCTGCAAAAACTGAAAAATGCAGTCATACAGCAAACACAAATGTGCATTAACAGACAAACATGCAGCGAAACACAGGCATACAGAAACCTTAAAATCATGTGAAGTGCTTTTCTAGACTCATCCATCCATAAAATAAGTCTGTTTACCTTTTAGGTTCTGCAGAGCTGCTGAAGGTCATTTTTCTGTTGCGTGAAGAGGCATTTTTAAAACAAATAAAAAGTGCTGTGTGTGTCACATCAGTCAGATTCACAGCTCCTGAATGATGGTTCACCTCCACTTTGTATGCTGCACACCTACAGATCTTCATCTTTTCTTCCCCAAAGCTAGTCTGTATTTCACTTGGGCTGAGTGCAATCTCCGCATCAGAGCTGAGAGCTGAAGTGGAGTGTTATTCAGGCTTTATCCCATGTTAGGAAACATGGAGATGTCAGTATCTTCATGTTCAAACTTAGAAACAGTCCAATAGCTCACTCATTTAATCCAGATGTTTAGTTCTCAGTGATGAACAGGGGATCTCCCAAAGCCTGTTTTACTGGACAGAGATCAGACATGTCGACAGCACTTTGCTGCTTTTGAATAGGTGGAGCATCTATAAACTGGTTTCAGGCTTCAGCGATCTCTGAATTAAGATATTAGGATGGTAATTTGCAGTTCTTGTCATAAAAATCTGAAATAATTTGCAAGTTATACTTACTTCACACAGCACTCTCCTTTTTCCAACTTCCACTACTTAGTTACTTGTCCTCTTCATCATCCTCATTGTCTTCTGGTGTCAGATTACACTCTCCCAAGACACCACTTTGCAGCCACTGATCTTTTTAGAATATGTTTGAACAAGATGTAATCAACTAGTGTTTTAGGTAAAAATTATAGATAGATATAGATTTTTAATGTATTTAAAGATTAAGATTTCTGTTTCTTTTTTTTTGGCATCTGACAGGACTAATTATTATTAAACTGCTTGGGTCATTAGCATTTAATTTAAGCTTTTATCCAAAGATACTTTCAAATTACTTTTTACACTTTGAGGAAAATGTGAGAGGAATAAGCCCCTTATTTATGAGGGAGAGAACAGTATTATCTGTAAAAAGAGGAACACTGCTGCTGTGAGAAGTTTACAGTCAATAAGCTCCTCTGATAGACCTGAACTATTACAATCAAACCAGAGCATTTGTCACATTTAAAGTTGGTTTAAAAAGTAACTGCAACCAACTACGTTCAACAGGTAAACTCTAGAGAAGGGGTCCCCAAACTACGCCCGCCTTTACATTTTACCCGGCCTCCTGACCAATATCAAAGACGTGGATTTTTTTTCCTTCAATCTGGCCAGACGATCAAGGATCACACAGAACGTGTAATTTTATTCCACCCTTCTACAGTCTTTGCTCCTATCTGAAAAATTCCTCAAATTCCTGTCAAATAGAACAGTGCTCTCTTTCCACAGAAGTTCATCTTTCTCAGTCTGAGGGATTATGCTGCTACTTTTATTTTTTTAAACAGTGCACCCTGTTCTGTGTCCTGATTGGCTGAATTCCTTTTCAATCAATCTCCGTGCTGTCTCCTGCAGAAACGCGCAGCTCTCAAGATCTCCATAAATCTTTGATTGCGATCAGATCTTTTGTCTTCATTCTATAATCCTGAACTTATTTTTCTACAAAAATTTGAACTTTGAGAGTTTAAGCAAGAGAGAAAAGTGTGAAAATGTTAATGTCAGTCTGAGAAAAGTGTAAAGTGTGTAGTGAGGAGTTAAACATCTGTAACCTTAATTCAGAGATGTCACCTTCATGAGTTATTTTTAGAACGTAACTCCAACAATAAATAGGGGAACACTGTACTGGTTAAAAAGTAATGGACATATGTCCAGCTGCAGCATAAGACTAAAGAATCGGACTTTTTTCCTCCATTAGTTGAGGACACAGCGCAGCTGCTCGTTTTTATTTATTAAGTAGTGTCGTAAATCCTCTCTTGCTTTTTTTCTCTTCAAACCGCACGTGACTGATTAATACGTGTTTGCACAGAGCCATCATATGGTCAAAGCGATGATATCACGCGGGGGTGTTTTGTATGTTTTGGTGAGTTTTTTGTGTTGTTTCATTTTAAAAGTTGAATAGTAAAACATTGTTTTTAGTTTTCATCATTTATTTTGTACATTTTATCTGAAAGGAAAAGTAAAAGCATACATATGTATAAAACGTTTTTTTTACATTATTCATTTTTTGCACACATTTAAAAGAGCCTGGATGGCTAAGAAGAGCCAGAATTCGCATCACTATTGTGAAATTTGCACAAACTGTTAAATGTGTGAGGAGCTGCAGCCCTCCAAAGTCTCAAAGGTACGATGAAGGGGGAGAACAGCCTATTTACTGGTTTAATTTTGGAAATGTTTAATGTTAATTTTGGTTTTATTTTTCTGTAAAGATTACTGGAAGGGTTTTTTCAAATGTGTTTATGTGTGGCTTTCTGGAAAAACATAAATGTTTACATTTAGGCCCACCTTCTGATTGTTACACTGTTTCTGTTAGCCAACAAGCTGACCCCTGCCCCTCATCTGAGAAGAAAACAAGAAAAAGTTTGGGGACCCCTGCTCTATGCAAGCAAGTCTTCATTTATCCTCAGTGTAAGCATAACCATGGTCTAGAGCAGGTTAACAGGACATGTCAGTCTTTGTAATTAATTTTTTAGTCTTTCTGAACTAATATGAATGTTTTGTTGACTCGTGTTTGTTGTTGTGCATTGAAACATCATTGATGATTTAATTGATTGTTTTTTAATTAAAAATAAAACTTCAATTTTAAAAAATCGTAAATTAGGTCAATTGAGGCCAGCTGACATTTGAAGAATCAACAGAAGAGACCATAGTGCTTCTGTTGGCAGGATGACCTAAAGGAAACTCATGCCAAAGAGCGCTCATAGGGTTGTATTTAAAACAAATTCTCACAATTGATAAACTTCCAACCGTTAAAAATCTATTTTTACTGTAAAAAAACATTTCTTTTTTTATGTAAACAACAAATCCATCAGCACTGAATTGGTAGAGCTGCATCTGTTTTGGGAGCTGAAAGACAGAGAGAAGATGAGTGACATTTGCAGCATCAGAACAAACACTTGGGAAAAACTTGTTCTGACACTTGTGCAGAGACATGAAACAGCATTTACAAAGTTTTTCAGTGAATTTTTTTTTAGTCTATGTCAGTGTGTGAACCCAGCGGTCAATTGATGTTGAAATGAAGTCAAATCAACATCAAAGCTTAACATCAAATTGATGTCAGAAACAAGCTGAATGTGCAAATCAAACTGACGTCAAACTGCAACATCAGTTTGACCTATTTACTCCTTTTTTGGTGTCATGTGAATTTTAAATTTCAACCAATAAATAATAAAACCTTATAACATTCATTCATCTTCTATATATATAGTAATAAAAATTTGTGTTGGGAGCGCTGAATGAATTTATGTTGATGCAACAGAATTTATGAATGTTTCTGTAACATGATGATTGCAGCAGATGACCTGACCCTGCTGCTAGTGTCAGGAAATGGTGGAGAAGGACCTAAAATGCAGGAGACCAGGCTTGGTGGCAGAAACTAAGACATTTAATTTGGAAGAAAAAAAAAAAAGACAATGTCATGTAGAAGCAAAAAGATGGCAAGGCAGAGCAGAGGAGTTGAAAACCAGACACTTCAATACACTGAGGTTGATGAACTAAATGAGGACAGCTGTGGATGATTAACCTGAAACTGGTGTGACTGACAAGAGCAACTCAGAACATGACCACAGATAACAAACCCAAACTAAACCACAGAATCCTCACAATTGTGTTCTTAAATATTTATTCATTCATTCATTCATTTTCCAATCCGCTTTATCCCTTTCGGGGTCACGGGGTTGCCGGAGCCTAACCCGGCTACTCATGGGCGAAGGCAGGGTACACCCCTGGACTGGTCGCCAGTCTGTCGCAGGGGTCTTAAATATTTAGTTAAAGTAATCTTGATGTTATTTGTGGTTTCATCATTTCCATGACATGAGTTTTCCTTAAAAAAGTGATGCAAATAAAGAAAATGCAAAGATCTCAGAACTGGTGATTCTCTCAAAGTGGGATCTAATCATTTCAAAGGACCTGTGGACCCGCCCCGTTCCCAGCATTGTGATCACAAGATATTAAACATTTGTATTCACACTGGGCTGCACGGTGGCGCAGTGGTTAGCGCTCCTGCCTCACAGCAAGAAGGTTCCCGGTTCAAGTCCTGGCTGGGGGACCTTTCTGTGTGGAGTTTGTATGTTCTCCCCGTGCATACGTGGGTTTTCTCCGGGGACTCCGGCTTCCTCCCATCGTCCAAAAACATGCTTCATAGGTTAATTGGTTACTTTAAATTGTCCCTAAATTGTGGTTTGTATTTTCTCTTAGACACCAGATGGAGCTGAACTGGACCATAGCTGTGTCAGTGGGCTTCACGTTGGTATTTGTGCAAAGAACATGAAGTCAGTCATAAAATATAAACAATAGATGGTTGCTAAATAAACAGATTAAACTGACATCCCTGCCCTTAAACTCTCCTTCTAAATTAGGAAAAACCCATAAAAAACCCTATCTTGGGGGGAAAAAAAGAAGTCTGGTTTGTATTTTCTCTTAGACACCAGATGAAGCTGAACTGGACTTATGTTTAAATGACTGAATATCAATTATTTTTTGAATGTTTTTCACATAAATAAAAAGTACAATTTAAACTTAAACTGTGTCTGATTTTTAAATCCACTTCGTTTTGCTGGGTTGGCAAGCATTATTTTCGTTTTAATTTTGAGAAGTACCCTGTAGAGTTAAGTAACACCTATCACTAAAATTCAAATTGAGATAACTCAACAAGATAATGTCAGATTATATCTAGCTTTGTTACCATAACTTATACAAATCTAGTTAAACTGCACCTTGATCATCATGTTACAACAACATTATTAAATTCTGCTGCACCAACATAATTACATTCAGATCTCCTGACACAAACATTTGTTGCTATATTAACACATTTGATTTACATGGACATACTTTCCAAAATTTTATTGTGATGTTTGATAGGTTTTTGTATGAACTTGAACCTTTGTTGATTGTACCATTTTTTTGCCTTAATTGCGTGAAATAAATCATTTCAAATCAAAATAAAAAAATTATGTTCACCCAACAAAGGATTTTTATCAGTATATATATTCCAATAAACCATGTATTGTATATTTTATACCTCTGTTATTAGTTTTATTAATTTATTGCTCCAAATTTAAAACTCATGACATCAAAAAGGGGTAAATATCGTGATGTCAAATTGATATTAAAGTTTTGACGTCAGTTTGATTTGAACATTCATCTTGTTTTTGACATCAGTTTGACGTCAAGCTTTGATGTTGATTTGACATCATTTCAACATCAATTGTCCACTGAGTACATCCACAGTATTTCTAGACTCACTGCTGCGACTGCTGGGATATGCAGCAGCGTTGAATCATAGGGTCTATTCTAATTAAGTTTGAATTGAAAACAACACATCAAATAACATTTTAAACCACATGCTGAAATTAAATTAAGCCTAAATTAATTTAATTAAGCTTAAATTCTTCAGAAACAGACAAAGCATGGATGTCAATTTGATATTAAATTGACGTCAGTTGGATGTTTAACATGTAGCCATCAAATTTATATCAAATGAATGTCAACTGTTTTACTCAGCATTCTTAACCCTGTAAAGCCTGAACCATTAAATAATTGACAGAAAATTCCAATTCTTTGGATTTTGAGCCTTTTTAGGTCTCTCTGAACAAACAAGAAAGCAAAAAAATGTTTTTACATATAAATTTCATTTTTATCATATCTGATGCATCAGGTCAGACAGCTAAAATGTATCTTTTTTTCCTGAGCTAACAAAAATATTCTAAGACAAAAAAAAAAAAAAAACAAGAAATTTGTATTTCCATTGCATTGCTCCTGCGGAGGGCTGACAGACTCATGTATCAAATATGATACGTTAAAATTTAAAGTGTTAATGTTGTTTTTTCATGTGAGATTGAATTTCTACTGTTCTTGTATTTCCCACAGTAAAACAAAGGTATGACAACAAAAGTTTAAATAACGTCCACTAATTAGATCAAATATTAACTAAATTTCGACATCAAGCCGACATCAAGGTGCCCGCTGGGAATGTGGGCATGAGTGGGACTGTGACTGTACAGCGCTTTGGGCATTCTAGGAATGTAGTAAAACGCTATGCAAGTATTCGCTGTTTACCAGTTATCAAGCCACTTGATTAATTCTAGGAAATGTTTTGCCAGACCAACCCATTTTGTTTGCTTGTACATAAGCTTGTTATACCACAAATAAATCTGAGCAGGGCAAAAAAAAGTTAATCTGTGATACCCCATAATGACCACAGCAGTGCTGCACCACAAAGCACAAGCTGTGATCACACACGATCACATCCTAACTCAGAAGAGTCTGACTCCAGACTTTGAGGACCGGCCTCTTGCTGGTTTATCAGAAAACCTTATCCAGCTGCTGCTGATAACCTTGATCAGGTGTGTTTGCCAGTTTAAAGCTGGTTTGTTGACATGTAGAACAACAGCATTCAAGGCATGTAGTCAACACTTGAGTCAGACTCCTCTCACTGTTACGTATTTCCTACAGCAATGTTTAAAATCATAACACACCGTTTGGGTTCTGCTGTTTGTAGAAAGTTTTCAGAATCTCCACAGCTTCGTCTGCTCTATGGCCTGAAATACACTAAACATGACAAACATAAGCTAACACAAAAACATATCCACATAAACATGCTGATCAGCAGGAGTGAATGCAGACCTTAAATGTAGTTCCCGTCTGCAGCAGGTCAGCAGAGGAAATGTCCAGAACAGAGCAACAGCCTCCAAACCGCTCATTCCTGCAGCCGTACACGACCTCAGTGATGTCTGACAGTTGGCTCAGAAATCACTCTTCAAAGTGATGTTACATCCATATCAGACAAGAATGCTCCCTTATGAGAAATGCATGTCCCCTAAGGACCATGGGGGAGGAGAATCGTACAAAAAGGAGACAGGATACTGAGCAGGCGCAGAGCTGCAGCACACATGATACATGGTTCCACTGTGACATACAGGACTGTATGTTTGCACACGCTCCTCGAGTCCAGGTTGCTATTGCGACACCAGTCCAGGACTTCGTCCAGAGCGACCATCTCAGCGTGACGAGTGGCCTGAAAAACCACAGAATCGTGAGAAACTGCTCTTCCTATTGGCTACATCTGAACAAAACCCAAAATAAAAAACACAAAATAATTTTTTTAATTTAAAATTACTCCTACATTCTTAGTCCAGTTAACTTCATTCCTTCCTTTCCCAATTGCTTCATCTTTGTAGACCATCAGACATCCGACAGGCACCTCTCCATTCTGCAGAGCTTCTCGGGCCTGCAGAGAAACCAGAGTGAGTTTCTCAAGTGTGTGTACACATTTTGGATAGGACAGTGACAAACTGGATTTTAGAAAGAGGGGGTGCATGGTGTCCTTAAGTAAATACATTTGCTTAAATAGAACATGATTCAAGAAAAAAAGAAAAGTTCATAGTGCATCATTTTTTTAAAGATTACTTTGATTGTTTGAGACACAAACATTTCTAGAACTTCGTGCCATAATTATTATAATAAAAGCTTTAAAAAAAAATTACTTATTTAAAACAATAGGGTACTGACAAAACCCTTAGGTCAGGGGTCCCCAACTAAATTAGCATGAGGTCCAGTTACCCTGTAAGCCTGGTAGACGGGTGTCCAAATATGCAAAAACATTGAGACAAAAATTCACTTTTCTTTTATTTAAATGTTATGTGTAATTAAATTGGCAAAGAACTTTTTTTTTTAGCTTATTGCCTTGCCAAGTCATTCTCTCATTATTTTTTGTTAAAAAACACTGGAAAAAAACAGATTGCACATAAACTTGCTTTCTTGTAGTGCAATGTGTGCTCTTTCACAAACTTTAACAATCTGCTGTATTTCACTTAAAGTGCAACAAGTAATATGGATGTACCTCAAAAACATTAATAATTAATCCCTTTTCTTGTGCAAATGTTAACTTTCTGTTTTACAACCCTTAACAGTAGGCTGCCAATAATAATACATATTCAGCATTCAAGTAATACATTTGATAAGTGCAATAAACTATAAACATAAAGATAAACTGCAAAATAGACTTATCTCTGTGGGAAATTTGAGTCAAAGCTATTCTGAGTACGTACACATGCTCATTGGTTAGCTGGGAGCGGGACTTGTTCTTAATGATGTTAACAGTTGAGAGGGCTGATTCACAACTGTATAAGGCAGTGAAGTGCATTCAGGGGAGGCAGGTAAGGCTGTGCCTCACCAACAAAATATAGCTTAAAAATGCATAAATAAAATAAAATGAATAGATTTTTTAATTAAAAAAATATCAAATATTATTTTTTAGACATGTCTTTTCTATGGTGACCTTTTTCTGTGTGGGTTTTCAACGTTTCTTCAGTGAGTTTCCTGGTCAAATAAGTCAGACGGCAGCAGTCCGTGCCTCCCTGGCGCTGACTGGTGCTGCTACTGGTGCATGCACTTTACTAATTCAGTCTTTATCATCATAAAAAAAATGCATTTTTTAAAAAAACTACTTAATTTGCTTATTTTTCACCAAATTAATCACCTGGAAGCAGAATTAGGGAAAAAGTCAAATTTCTGTCAGTCTGATTAATTTGCTTATTTTTCACCAAATTAATCACCTGGAAGCAGAATTGGGGAAAAAGTCAAATTTCTGTCAGTCTGCTCCTCTTTAGTAAATCTTTCCTTGTGTTCTCAGCATGTTTGATTTTGAGTTTACAGTTAGATGACTCCAAAAACATCTTCATACAAATTATGAATGACTTTGATGGAATTCAGTTTTCTTAAAAAAAAATGCCATTCTCTTCAGCTGGTTCATTTCCAACAAAAATGTTAAAAGAAAATGTTTTTGTTAAATATTTTCTGTCATTTGTCATTTTTGTTAAAGAAAGTCAAAGTAGGGAGAAAATTGGAGATTAGATTTTTTTCATCCATATTGCCCAGCCATAGGATTGATGAGGATCAAAGAGGAGAAGGAGATGACTGATTGCAGAATTCTAAATAGTTTGGATCATTTCTGATGCCAACTCGGCAAAGACAGAGGTCACATGAGGAGGGTGTTTTTATTAAACAAATATGTCATTTCAACAAAATTGTGACTGTGAAAAGAGAAGCACTGGATGAGGCCAAGAACAGGGAAAGAAAAACATGGATGAGAGAAAAAAATGAACACTGATGCAGCCTCAATGACCAGTGGAGGAGGAGATCAACAGCAACAAATGTAGTTGTTTGAGGTAAGAACAGAATTTGAATCTCCAAAGTGGTGGAATTTCTTCTTAGACAGCGTTCTATGTTGACAACTATTTTTCTCCATAAACCCTGTGTTGTTAGAATCAAAACAGGGAAAGAGCACAAACTCACAAAAAAAAAAAAAAAAATCACCCATTATTATGACAGTACCGAAGGTAGAATAACGCTCACAAGTAACATCCCCCTTTAAAGTGTAAATAAATTGATTATGATCATATAAAATGCATTTACAGAACAGATTAGTGGACAAATATTGAAGCACTAACACACTAAAATACAGACAGACATGTTCACATGATCCTAATTCTTTTCAGGATATTTTTTCTGTAGTTCAAGTGATTCAAGGTCTAAACTGACCAATCAGATGCCTCAATAAAAGTAGGTGATCTGTTGTTGATTGGTCAAAATTCTGATTGACAGATTCTCCCAAACCCACTTCCAGTGGAAGGGGTGTGGCCTTTGTACAAGCTTACTCCTGATTGGTGAGAGTGGTTGCCAAAGAAATGTTGATGCAGACCGACTCGGACCAATCACTGCTTCTTAATGTTATCTGGTTCTGACATGGCAAAGTCTGTATCACAGAAAAATTGTGATTGAATTAACTTCATTTTGTTGGAGCCGGATGGAAGGCATTCTTTATAAAGTAACACTCACTCGGTATAGTACTCCAATACAGTCTATGGTTATAACAGACAAAGTCAAGCGAGTATCAACACAGTTTTGGGAGGGTAATTGTGAGGTCATGAAAATGAAGGTTGGTACTCTGTAACCTACCAATTTTAGAAATGACTTGAATAACTGTTATTGGCTGTCCTTCCATATCAAAGATGACGGTCTTGAGTTGAGTTGTGAGAGACCTATAGCAGACAAGCTCTTATGTGGGCTGCGAGACCTGCACGAGATCTGCAAAATTGTTGACATTTCACACATTGATGATTGCTGGAGGCAGCTACTGTGTGTCGCTGGTCATGCACACGTTGGTATTAAAGCTGACGTTGATTTGTAGCTGACAGGGCTTTCTTCAAAGTTCCACGCCATTTGGTTTTCTGGAGGGCCTCAGCTTCCCAGTTATTGTGTGGGATGCCCGTTCACTTCATGTGAAGATTTAACACATCCTTGAAATGCAGTCTCTGCCCACCATGGCTTCTTCTTAATTGGGAAAGCTCAGAGTATAATACTGCTTTAGGCAGTCTGTTGTTGGACATCTGCCGTACATGCCCCGCCCAGCGAAGTTGTGACATGGTTATCAGGGCATCAACACTAACTGTATTGGCGCGTCTCAAAACCTCAACATCCGGAATACGGTCTTGCCACTTGGTGTTGAGAATGAAATGTAGGTGGCAAAATCTCGTCGGAGCCTTGATGCGTCTGTGATATAGAGTAGTACACTCAATGGAATAGAGCATACAAGGGATTACTGCAGCTGAGTATCCTTTCATTTTGGATTTAGTGCTCATGTCACAGCAACTCCAGAGACTCTTTTGTAGCGCTCCATAGGCCATAGTGGCAGACATGATTCTCCGTTCCCCTTCTAGGTCAGCAGAGCTTGTGTTTGTGATAGTATTGCCTAGGTAAGTGAATGACACTATTGTCTTCAGTGGTTCGCTACGGACCATTATCATCTCTGGACGTTTGATGGATAGTGTGGGAAAAGTAACTTGGTTTTAGAGATATTAATCTTTAATCCAAACATATCGGCTGCAGAGGAAAATCGGTCCACAATCTCTTGCATATCAGCTGCATCACTAGCTACAAGGGCTGAGTCATCTGCATAAAGTAGTTCTCTGATGCATATCTGCTATGTTTTTCTGTAAGCACAAAGCCATGCAAAGGTTGAAAAGTTTTCCATCTGTTCTTGTGCGAATGTAAACACCCTTATTTAGGCCTTCTTTCATAGAAGTCAGTACAGCTGTGAACTAAAGGGAGAAAAGAGTTTGGGCCAGTACGCAACCTTGCTTCACACCACGGTTGACCGGGAAGGTGTCACTGGGCTCACCACCAACTGAAACCTGAGCCCTCATTCCATCATGAAATTGTCTGATGAGGTTGACAAGCTTATCTGGACATTCATATGTTTCAAGGACCTTCAATAGAGTTGTGCGGTTAACAGTATCAAAGGCCTTTGAAAAGTCTATGAAAATTGTATATAGTGGTTGGTGCTGTTCTACTGCCTTCTCTTGCAGCTGTCTCAGAGTGAAAATCATGTCTGAGGTGCAACAACCACTCCAGAAACCACACACAGATGCAGGAAGTACTTTTTCTGCTGTGATTTTTAATCTGTTCAGGACAATCTTCGCCAGAACTTTGGAACATTGCAAAAGTGATTCCTATTAAGAGCGGAGACAAATACATATTTACAAACTATAGACCTATTTCTCTCCTTCCACAATTCTCAAAAATTTGAGAAAAGATTATCAATAATAAATTAGCTAAATTTATAGATAAATATAACATTATAAATGAAAAACCAATAAGGTTTTAGAAAAAAACAGATAAACCTCATTGCTATCATTGATGCTGTGGAGGAAATCACAAATGCTCTGGACAAAAAGAAATTTGCAGCTGGAATTTTCATTGATTTCAAAAAAGCATTTGACTCTCAATCATGACATCCTACTTGATAAACTGGAAGGGTATGGGATAAAAGGACTAGCACTAAGTTGGGTCAAAAGCTATTTAAAGTGAAGAAAACAACTTGTCCAGATTATTAAATTTACATCAGAGGCCAAGGAGATAAGTTGTAGTGTGCCACAAGGATCAATTCTAGGCTTGCTGTTATTCAATATTTACATAAATGATATATTCAATGTTTCAAAACTTTTTAAACTCATTCCCAGTCTCTCTGCTGCCGCTGTTCTGCCTGCCGTTGTGTGAATAGATACGTTCTCCCTGCCGGAATTTGTTTCCCCAGTCTTAGACATTGTTCTGGCAGGGGGAACGTACCTTGGCACAACACTGGCCAGCGGCGGCATATTAGCGTGGAGGATCCCCGCTTAGTCAGGCAGCAACCCGGGACAGGAGGGGCACACCCGCCACAGGCTCTGACAGCACCATGGGGATAGCGGGTTAAGAAAATGGATGGAAATAACAAATAAAGCTAAGCTAACCCAGAGCTAAAGTAGGCTTACTGGCAGCCGACCGTATCAATAGTATCAAAAAAATTAGAAACAGAAAGACAGTTGGGTATTCTGATCCTAATGACTTTTTTAATTTTCTTTTTTTGTTTGTTGTTACTGCTGAAACAGTCAATTGCCAGTTAGCATACTTTAGCTCCAAGAATCGATGCTCTAGGAGTCGATGTTTATGCCTGTGACCCCGTGACGTATTTTTGACAGCGCTTTAACAGGAGAAATTTATATTCAAGACAAGCAAGAGTCATATTCAAAACATAGACAAACCGTATTCAAAACAGACGTGAAATGTAAAACTAAAGGTCGTATTCATATTTTTTCTGCAAAGTTGTGCACAAATTTATATTTTGTGCACAACTTTATCCTTATGAATACAACTTTTTCTTTTTGACAGTTTCCTTACCCCATAAGCATGGCTCACAACATTTTGGCTCATTCCATTTTGTTTAAACTTCTGGAATATACCAAAGAACATTCTGGTGAGGAATCTGAACCACATTTTGGTATGAATCCTAAACATATCAGACAGAGAATGAAGCAAGCAGATGGGTGAAGGAGCAAAGGAGCAACCCCACTGGATCCCTACCTGCAGATGAATCTTACCATTGTAATGAAACACATTTGTTCAGCAGAAAGGCCATAAGTGGCAAAAAAAACTATGTTGCACAAAAGCATTGCAGAAAAGAGCAATATTGTCCATGAATGGCAGAAATTTGTGCAAAAACAACATATGAACAGAACTGAAAAACTTTAAAAACCTCAGTAGATGCCAAATTAGCCCAAACAGCTAGCAAATTGAAAAACCTTGGTAGAGGCCAGTATTTGCCCTACAGCTTTGAGAGTTAGATTTCATGCATCTAGAGGGATTTTCCTACGTTTTGCTGAAAAATTTGTGACTCTACAACAAACGGTGGAGGAGTTACAGCATTTTATCAGTTTTTTTTCTCTCTTTTTTTTTTTTTTTTTTTTAAAAACCTGGTCTCCCCACTCTCGGTGATGATATCATCCACTCTGGCTGCTCCTGAAATCAGGCAAAAACTCCCAAATTGCCTCAATTCAAACAGCTGTAGTTCAAAAACTACATGACATATCAAAAAGAAAAGTAATACCTGTAAAGTCCAATCCTTTTGCTATATTTTAAAGTTTAAATGGTGTCTCTAGCTGATAAATTGTAGGAGGAAATACATTTCTAAAACAGTGAAAAAACAGCAGACTCCCCATTGACTTCCATTGTATTTTAACATTCAAAAACTTTATAAAAGTCAAAAACTATAAATATTTGCAGAATTGTTTAAAGACAACTAAAAAGTCCACACATTGCAGAACAAATTTGTGTTCAAATTTTTAAAATAGCATAAAGTATGCAGAAGTTAGGAATGCAGAAAGTTTGGAGTTGCAGAAGAGCCATTCCCATGTATTTCTAAGGCAAAAGTTGCATAGATTGCATAAAAACCATAAGTTGCAGAAGACATTTTAAAAGAGACCAATAATGTCCTAAATAAGCATAAGTATGCAGGAGACATGGACGACTGAAAAGTGTATGGAAGAAAAAGAAGCAAAACTAGAATTGCAATTCCTTAAAGAAATTGCGTCTGTTTGCTGAAAGCAAAACCAATTTCAAACATTCAAAAGCTGTAAGTGTTAAAGACCTTCTGTGAACCAACTGGCATGTAAAATTTAATTCATGTGTCAATTATTTTAGGAGATATAGGGAAAAACACATTGGAATATTTTGTAGCGCCACCTATGGGAGCATTGTTATGAATGCTGTTGCACTTACTTATCCTAAATTGAGGAAGCAATTTGTAGAATTTGGTAAGTTTATGTGAATTTGTTAAGGAGCTGTAGGGTTGCAAACTTGACAACCACTCTTGTCTATTTTTTCAATGCGTGTTCTGCAAAAACAGTGCAGAATTTTGCTAAATGGGTTGTACAATTGGTTTTTCGGTAGTCTAAATTAGAAAAATTGAGAATTATGCAAAGATTGTAAAAACTATGTAAGCATAGGGACTCAAATAAGTGTTTTGTGAAAAATCGTAAATTGTGAAAAACCTTTATGAAGTACAGATGGCTGATCCCTATTCACTATTATTCTAGTATCCAGTGAATCATAAGAGGATAAAAGTGTTTTTTTTCGACTAAAGCTCTGCGAGATAAAGGCCCAAACACTTTTTTGCTTACCACAAGGTGGTGCAATAGAGCCAGAATTCTTATAGCATGAATACAATTCTCTGAAGTATGTGCTCACGTTTCATAACATTGGGCATTGTACTGTTTAAGATATGGGTATTCAAAAGTGGGTGTCATTCATTTCATATGGCAAAAAAAAAAAGTTTTTAAAAATGTATATAAAATCAACCATAACAGTGAATGGTACGAAATTGTAAACCAATGATCTCACCAAAGACCTTTACAAACTACAAGTGGTTGCATGTTGATATCTGCATTTGTTTAGGGGATTCAAGGGTTTATCAAAAGTTACAAATTCCCCTCTACGTCACCACTAGGTGGCGTAAGAAAGCTAGTTTTTTTTATTTGTCTTACAGGACCCTAATTACATCCAAACTACAAAATCTGAGCATTTTACCTAAAGCTGCTTTAGATATATTGCACAAAACACTGTGCCAGCTATTGCAGCGCCACCTATTGGGCAATGGCTGCAAAACTGTGCAACAACTTAGCACACTCTAAGGATGTTATATGACAATTTTGGTGAGAATTTGGTTTCATATAAAGGACTTGAAGCATTGTAAAGTTTACGACCACACCCTACTAATTTGCATTGTGTACTGTACAAAAACGGTACACAACTGCACAAAATGAGTGTTACCATTGGATTTGGGGAACTCCAAATAGGCCATATAGGAGTTTTGTAAAGTTTGAGTAAACTAATGTTCAATGGGGAGCCAAAAAAGTGTTTTTCAAAAAATCCAAAATGGTGGGAAATCTAATTTGATGGAAGTGGGTGATCCTAGAGGCAAAAAGTTTTTCTTGTTTAGAGACTTGAGAGACTCTGGAAACTTAAATGGAAGCCATGAACACCAATGTTTGCTGAAATTCTGCTTCATCAAAGTTCTGCAGATGGACTTGGATGAATGTTGAGATCTCTGGAACAAACACAGGATACGGCCAAGTAGACATGCATCATATCCTAGGGTGATTCAGAATAAGCTCCATCTTCTACCTCACAGGTGATGGACATTTCAACAGAATGATATAACATATTTCATGATAAAAGCCAAAATAAAGTGTAACATGAGTTTTGAAATCATGACACTACTAACAAAAATAAAGAATTTTTAACCTTAGGATGAAATGCACTGAAATGCCATGAATATAGAATAAGAAGTGATTATTTGCATGTAATTAGAGCGGGGTTAGGGTTAAAATAGATGTGGGCAATGCAGCAATTTGTATTTTGGCCACACAGTCTGTGTGTGATCATGAATTTCCATATGTTTTTCTGCTTGGTCACACGTAAAAACGTGTGAATATTATATTGTCCTATGAAAGGTCAAGTTTCCTTGAAAATGTCCAGATAGATTTGAGGTTCATTCAAACATCAAACTAAATGTTCTAAACTTTTTGTGAGGTATGCATTTTAATCATTGTAGACAAAGCTGAAATACAGTAATTTACTTTTATGGTGGTATTTACTTATTCAGTTTTATGTTTGTCTAGAAATGAACCCAGCATCACAAACAGTAAATTATGTTTAAAAAAAAAAAAGAAGAAAAAAAACTTAATCCTATTTATTTATTTTATTTTGAAGATGTGGTTCCAGGGACTGTGGATTTGCTGTGGAGGAGAATGAAATGGATGGGTTTCGTGAGGCGAGGCAAGTGCCTGATCTATGTGGTGATCCAGACATTGAGCAAAACTTACAAGAAGCTGTACTACAGACAGAACTACAACAACCACAAGACTGGGAATCTGCCTCAGAACTTTAGAGTTAAATAAACAACATAGCTGGGTTTTAGTCCCAAAATATATATATTTTTTCTGTTACTTGTTCCTATTTCAGAAAAAGAAAAAAAAAGTTAACTGACACACACAACAACAGTTGTGGTTAATACATTTATAAACTCAAATAACTTTTTTTTTAGAATCAATTTCCTGTATCTGTGTCAATTTGTGTTTACAGTACACAATATTTGCACTAAAAACAAAGACGCAAACTGTTTAACAGTTCTTGTTCATAAACTTAGTGTGGTGTTACAGAACAATGCCAACAGCAGCCAACAGCCAAGACCAATAACGGGCTAGCTGGGAAACCAGGTCCCTCACAAGGAATTCAGCTGCCACTGGAGCAGGGGCTGCTGAGGTTTAAATGCTTCCCTCCAAGCGAGGGGATTGGAGGAGGGAAGAAGGCTGCAATCAGGAGGTGGAATCAGGCAGCATGGTGGAACAAGCCTCTGCAGGGGAAAACATACATACAGATACACACACAAGCACAAAACACACTAAAGGCCTGGGGTCGTAACAGTCATTAAGCCAACATTTATCTGAAAGAAAAAAAGAGGGAAGCAAAAATGTTTTAAAAATGAAACTTTCTCACTCAAAGCAAAAACAAAAAACAACAATCTTTAAAATGAAAAGATTTTAATAAAACTGTTAAAAGTCAGAGTTATTAATTTTTTACCTTTCTGAATAATAGCCGATTCACTGACAAGCTGGGATATGCTGTGAGTTATTTGGAGAAAACATTATTAGTGTTGGAAAATAACAACTTTCTATAAAGTTAATGTATGGAAATGTTAAAGTGCTGCTTTGATCATCTTCTCATGTATTTTCAAAGCATTCTCAGTGGTATTTTAAGAATCAAAAAACGTATTTTCTGGGACATCCAGTAGTTTCTGCAGAGCAGTAGTTTATTAGAAAGTCACCTCTGAGTTGTGGGAAGAACTATTCGCGCGGAGGTTGGCCTGCTCTGATTTCCCTTGATGCCCTTGTTTACATGCTCCCACTGCTGGTTTACAGCCCAAACACATTAACAGTGCAACAAAAATGGCGAGCAATATAGAGCTATGCAGCTGTACAGTTTTGAGCCCGATACCAGCTCAGTCGAGGAAAACCAAGGTGTTAATAGATCCGTCTTCAAGTGGATGTATCAGAATAAAGCTGAGCGGTGGGACTGTGGCTAGCCCATCGCAATTTCTATGTGACAACTGAGAGCTTTTTCAGACTAGACCGCATTTTTTTTGTCTGCTCTTGATTGACAAAAACTTGGTTTGGATCTTAAGGTATAGAGGTTTAAAAGGGGATAGTTTACTTCAACTGATTTTAATCAATGGGAAATCACTTTGAAATATGTTTTATATACTTTATTTCATGTGTAACAACTAAAACCTTCATCACCTATTGTACCTTTAGTGTAAGTTGGCAGTTGGCTCAGAATGAACGACATTAAGAGGAAAATAAATGAATGTTTTGAGAGCCTTTTTTTTCCTTTAACACTTTAATGTGTTCACAAAACTTTAAGTTAGACTACAATCCAGATTAATCTTTTATCCCCTTTCTGATGTAGTTTGATTGAGCTGTGATAGAAGGAAACATGAATTTAGTCTTAGTAGTACAAGATTGTTTTTGTCTATATATTTAATTACAAACATTCTTTATACCACACACATCAGCAATAATGAGAAGATGTCATTACACAGTCAAAGCCATGGCCTACTTACATACACTGTTTCACAGTGTTCTTCAAATCCATTTTCCCTTTGGAAAACTTTTGTCTCTCCTCATTTTTCTAATTTCAATGTTCTTGGAAAGTGCAGAAGGTTGCATTTGGGCAGGTCTGAACAGTCTTGAGTGCTAAAGGAAAAAAAGGAGAATTGTGTTTGTATGAGCAGATTTGAGTAAACTGAAAAAGCTACAGATCCCATTATAAGATGAAGAACAGTATGGAGCCGTACACATCTTTGAAATTTTGAATACTGAATTTGCATTGTATACAAGACACTGGGTTAAAGATTAAAACAAGTACAAGGATTAAATCATTTCGCTAGGAGCTTCCAACATTTCCACTGACACTCATTTGACAAGCTAAGTGAATTCGCTTGAGAAATACTAAACAAAGTTAAATTTAAAAGACACTTAGACATACTATGATGTATTAGTCTCTTAGACAAGTTTATTGAGTGTTTTTTTCTCTCCAAAGGTTCGTAAGTAATTTGTTACTTCTGTTGTCTGCAACAACACGGTAAGAGTAAAAGGCTACTATAAACATTTGATTAAGATCGTTTACTTACTCAAAGGTTGAACAGTGTCTCCGACAGAAGATTCCTCTTTAAGTTTATGGCTACAGCCGCTGCAAAATTTTGGTGAATTCTCAATTCTTTATCACACTTTACAGCAAAACATCCTTCTGCTTTTCCCTCTGAGACAAAATGATTGACAGTCAGTCAAAACCAAACGCCATCATCCAATCGGCGATCTTCTGAAGTACCTACCTTATCTGGTTTCCTTTTGATTTTTATTTTTTCAAAGTTTGGTTTTGTTCCCCAAATGTCTTTTCTTTCAAGTTTCGGTTTCTTAATTGTGGTTTTGAGTTCCCAAATGTAATCTTGTTTTCTCACCATTTGTTTTACTTTTCGAAATTGTTGTTGTGAACTTTGAAATGTTTAATTTAATTTTGTTTTAATCTTTTGGTTTCTGGAATTTTGTTTTGATTTCTCAAATGTAATGTCATTTTTTGGTTTTTACATTTTTGTTGTGATCTTTAAAATGTATGGCACATCTCTGCCATTAATTGAATAATAAAATATTTGATAACTGAGCGAGCGTATCTTACAACTGCACCGCGCAGTCCTAACTGAGCGCGCACAGAGCTCTCACCGCGCGCGCTCAATTTTTTTTCGCTTTTTTGTCACTCAGGGGCGGTAACCTTTCTGGTTGATCTGATTGGCCGAAATTTCTGGTCAAATCTGGAGAGGCAACGGGGCTTTCATTTTTTTATCTGCTTTAATAGAAAAAAAATGGCAGATGAAACGTGGATTAAAATGTTAACAAACGACCAAGAACAAGATAAGAAAGTGCAGCAGGTTTTTTGTGCTTTAAGTTTGACTCATGTGCAAATCACTTTATTAGGTAAATATACATGTAGACTTTAGTTACAGTCGGTTGGGCGACATTACGGACTTAACGAGAACACCTTGCTTTACATAAAAAAAAAAAATTATGAGAAAGGAGAGCGCTATGAAAAAATGGGTCCAGCTGCTAAGCATGATCTTAATGAACGTCAAAAATACGTCTGACACGTCTGGATAAGATATGACACAATTTAACCATAATTTATTATTCTTTGTAAATAAAAAATAATTAACATTCATAAGAGCTCTGTGCAAGTTCCGTTAGGACTGCGCGGTGCAGGAAAATACGCTTACTCAGTTATCAAAAACGCGCCATTCAATTAATGGCAGAGATGTGACGCCATAAAAATGTTTCATTTAATGATATTTTCTGAAAAGTTTTCTATTGTTTGTTTCGGTTTCTGGGATTTGGTTTTGACTTCTAAAATGTCATTTTCTGTCTAAATGTTTGTTTTTCTTTTTTAATTGTTGTTGTTATATATAAACTGTTTTCTGTCAAGTGATTTGCGAATGTGATTTCCACTTTAGGGCCACCGTAAAAACATTCTCTATTTTGATCTGTCACATGTGCTAAGTGCAAACTTTCAAACTTCTGCAAAGTGCACAAGATGCACTTTTTTTATTATTTAAACATTCAACAAGACAAAATTGGGCTGTAAGCATCTACCCCTCCACCTGTGGAGGTTGTGCTCTCTTGCCACCCTCACAACACTTTGAGCAGACTCGTACATATTTGAAGGCTTGATGCCATGCTGAATGTCAATTCAGTCAGCTAACTGAAGTCCAGATTACCCATTTTTACATAGTTTACAAGTGGATTACTCAAAAACTATACAGTAAAAATAATTCTTATTATTAGTGGTAGTACTCTTTGAAGTACTTAGTAGTTAATTTAAGGAATGATAATGTACTAAATTGAGGATCAGGATTTATTCTCATTTAAAATCAGCTAACTGAAATCCAGATGACACATTTTTACATATTTCATAAGTGAATAACTCAAAAACTTTACAGTAAAAAACCTTCAGTGAGTGTTAAAGAGCGTTAATACTCTTTGAAGTACTTCGTAGGTATGTAAAAGAATGAAGTACTAAATTGAGGATCAGGATTTATTCTAGGGCTGCACGGTGGCGCAGTGGTTAGCGCTCCTGCCTCACAGCAAGAAGGTTCCCGGTTCAAGTCCTGGCTGGGGGACCTTTCTGTGTGGAGTTTGCATGTTCTCCCCGTGCATGCGTGGGTTTTCTCCGGGTACTCCGGCTTCCTCCCACCGTCCAAAAACATGCTTCACAGGTTAATTGGTTACTCTACATTGTCCGTAGGTGTGAATGTGAGTGTGTATGGGTGTGTGGTTGTGGCCCCTGCGACAGACTGGCGACCAGTCCAGGGGTGTACCCTGCCTTCGCCCATGAGTAGCCGGGTTAGGCTCCGGCAACCCCGTGACCCCGAAAGGGATAAAGCGGATTGGAAAATGAATGAATGAATGAGGATTTATTCTCATTCAAAGTCAGCTAACTGAAGTCTGGATGACACATTTTACATATTTTACAAATGGATTGCTCAAAAAGTATACAGTAAAAATACTTTAGTGAGTGTTCTAGAGTGTTAGTACTCCTTGAAATACGTATTAGGCATATGAAGGAATAGTTAAATAAGTGTTATTTATCGTATTTATCCAACCGGTTGAAAGACCCTGGTTCGCATGCAGCTGTCTCTCCCCCCTCCCCCCGCGTCTATTTGCTAAAGGGCAAAGAACTTAGGTCTTTCGGCAACAAAAAACTCGTCGAATTAAAACCGAAAGAGGAAAAAAGGAGATGGAGTTTCTGACTGGACCACTCACCATTTCAAACGCACAAGACATCCATCTCTCGATGTCTTGATGCTTTGGACCACACTTCTCCATCAAGGCTTTATAAATATAAAATCACACCGAACCAGGGGAAGAAATGATTGAAGGGACGCATTTGTTCCGAGTTTCCGGTATCCGGTGACGCAACCCAAGCCCTAAACGTATTGAGCATGCGCAAACGTGTACAGGATAGGACTATTAAAAAAACAATTTTTATTGACAAAGAAAACATTACAAAACATGTTATTATATCAACATTATGTATACATGTATATATATATATATATCACGACAAAAGGAATTCAATTTAATCCTTGGTAAATGAGAAGAAAAGGAAAGGACAAAGAAAAAATATCCCTAAAAGATAAAACAAAACAACATAAAATAAATAATTAAAAAAATATATTACCAATAGTACTCATAAATCTAAGGCATTAAAAGATAAAATAACCTAACTATCAATATTCATAACTTAAAGGGTAGCAAAGCTCTCATCAGTCCAGGTAAACTAACAACAATTTAAAAGTGTTGTGGAATTCTGATTCTTGATCTTTTTAAGCAATTTACAAAAAAGAAGAAACTTATTTTTAAAAACAAAAAATTGGGGCTCTCTTTAAAAAACGAAATTTGAGCATAAAATAATTACTAAAAATAATTAAGTTGTTGAACAAAAGCTAAATTTTCTTTGTTAATTTGCTTAGTCATTACAACAAAATTGAATATTACAGTATGTAAATAATGGAATTGTATTTTTTTTAAACCTATCGATATTGTTTTCCCCAAAAATCATTAACCAAATTAAATTCATAGAATATATGCTTTTCAAAGTTTTAATGTCATTTTTACATATTTGACATACAGTGGGTACAAAAAGTGTTCAGACTGTAAAGTCCAACAAACACGACGTTTGTTTCCGTTGCTCTTTATTTCCTCACATCTCAAGCCGTACACCAAAGTAGGCGCCAAAAACAAAAAAAACTTTTCCCCGCTCACCCCGACCTATCGATCTCAAAAACCAAAACTCCCGGGAAGTCACAACAAGAAGTTAACACAGATCCCCTTAAATTTTTCACTCTTTGTTATATTGCAGCCATTTGCTAAAATGGTGTTTACTTATATAGCGCTTTTCTACCTACTGAAGGCCCAAAGCACTTTACAGTCACAGTTCCATTCACCCATTCACACAGTGATGGTGGTTCCGCTCCTGAACACTGGCGCCAACCTTCCATCAGAGGCAATGTGGGGTTCAGTGTCTTGCCCAAGGACACTTCGACACATGGGCGGGTAAGGCGGGAATCGAACCTGCAATCCTTCTATCACAAGCCGACTGCCCTTTCCACTGCACCACGGCCGCTACAAAATCATTTAAGTTCATTTTTTTCCCTCATTATTGTACACACAGAACCCCATATTGACAAAAAATCAACAACACAGAATTTTTGACATTTTTGCTGATTTATTGCAGAGATTAGAAGGTCCTCAGCTTTTTGAGTTTTAATTGCAGAAGAATGGAAGTGATAGTGTTTGATCCAAACAGCTCCTGTGACTCTATAGAGGATTTGAGTTCCTTGCTTCCACGTGTTAAACAGCCTGTTTTAATCTTGGGTTTTAAAATGAATAGTAATTTGAAGACCGCACCATTAACCGCACCCCATGTTGACAAAAAAAACCCCACAATTTTTGACATTATGGCAGATTTATTAAAAAAGAAACTGAAATATCACATGGTCCTAATTATTCAGACCCTTTGCTGTGACACTCATTTATTTAACTCAGGTGCTGTCCATTTCTTCTGACCATCTTTGAGATGGTTCTACACCTTCATTTGAGTCCAGCTGTGTTTATTCTACTGATTGGACTTGATTAAGAAAGCCACACACCTGTCTATATAAGACCTTCCAGCTCACAGTGCATGTCAGAGCAAATGAGAATCACGAGGTCAAAGGAACTGCCTGAAGAGCTCAGAGACAGAATTGTGGCAAGGCACAGATCTGGCCAAGGTTACAAAAAAAATGTATCTGCTGCACTTGAGCACAGTGGCCTCCATAATCCTCAAATGGAAGATGTTTGGGACAACCAGAACCCTTCCTAGAGCTGGCCGTCTGGCCAAACTGAGCTATTGGGGGAGAAAAGCCTTGGTGAGAGAGGTAAAGAAGAACCCAAAGATCACTGTGTCTGAGCTCCAGAGATGCAGTCGGGAGAAAGTTGTAGAAAGTCAACCATCACTGCAACCTTCCACCAGTCAGGGCTTTATGGCAGAGTGGCCCGACGGAAGCCTCTCCTTAGTGCAAGACACATGAAAGCTCGAATGGAGTTTGCTTTAAAAAAAAAAAAACACCTGAAGGACTCCAAGATAGTGAGAAATAAGATTATCTGGTCTGAGACTAAGATAGAACTTTTTTGGCCTTAATTCTAAGCTATATGTGGGGGAAAAAACAGGCACAGCTCATCACACTGCAACACTAGTCAAACATGTCTTTGTTTATTTAATATTTAGCTGTTATCTTAACTTGTAGCTGTTTATCTAGATGTGTTTGTTTATTAGACATATACTTGTTATTCAACCATGTAGTTATAGAATTAATTAAGCTCACTCTTCTTTAACAGTTCTAGCACATCACCTGTCCATCCAAGGTTAAGGATCTCTCCTTCATGTGGGCAACCCTGAGGTTTCTTAGTCCCCCCCCAAAAAAAGAGGGTTATTTTTTCTTTTTTTGTTGTTTTTCCTTACCGAGAAGAAAGGTGTAAGGGCAGAGATGTTTGTTCAGCTTAGTCTGTTTAACAACCAGCTATTGTTTACTTTTACATGTTTGATTTTTTTTTTTCTTGCAATATATTGATAATCAGTCCAATGAAACGGCTATGGCTGTGATATTGGGCTATATAAATACAATTTAATTAAATTGAATTGAATCAGGGCCCCACGGTGGCGCAGTGGTTAGCGCTCCTGCCTCACAGCAAGAAGGTTCCCGGTTCAAGTCCTGGCTGGGGGACCTTTCTGTGTGGAGTTTGCATGTTCTCCCCGTGCATGCGTGGGTTTTCTCCGGGTACTCCGGCTTCCTCCCACCGTCCAAAAACATGCTTCATAGGTTAATTGGTCACTCCAAAATTGTCCCTAGGTGTGAGTGTGTATGGGTGTGTGATTGTGGCCCCTGCGACAGACTGGCGACCAGTCCAGGGGTGTACCCTGCCTTCGCCCATGAGTAGCCGGGTTAGGCTCCGGCAACCCAGTGACCCCAAAAGGGATAAAGCGGATTGGAATGAATGAATTGAATCACCTGTCTAATACAGTCCCAACAGTGAAGCATGGTGGTGGCAGCATCATGCTGTGGGGGTGTTTTTCAGCTGCAGAGACAGGGCCACTGGTAGCAATCGAGGGAAAAATAATGAATGTGGCCAAGTACAGAGTGCTCAGGACCTCAGACTGGGTTGAAGGTTCACCTTCCAGCAAGACAAAGACCCTAAAAACACAGCTAAAATAACCAAGGAGTGGCTTCACAACAACTCAGTGACTGTTCTTGAATGGGCCAGCCAGAGCCCTGACTTAAACACAATTGAGCATCTCTGTGGAGACCTGAAAATGGCTGTCCAGCAACGTTTACCATCCAACCTGACAGAACTGGAGAGGATCTGCAAGGAGGAATGGCAGAGGATCCCCAAATCCAGGAGTGAAAAACGTGTTGCATCTTTCCCAAAAGACTCATGTCTGTGTTAGATCAAAAGGGTGCTGCTACTAAATACTGAGCAAAGGGTCTGAATACTTAAGACCATTCGGTATTTCAGTTTTTTTTGGTCAATATGGTGTGTACATTAATGAAGAAAAAAAATGAACTTAAATGATTTTAGCAAATGGCTGCAATATAACAGAGTAAAAAAGGGTCTGAATACTTTCCATACCCACAGTATGTACAAATCATTATTCAGTTTTTTTATTTTTAACAAAATTGGCAACAATTTCAAAAGAACTGTTTCAACATTTTCATTATGTTGTTTTTTTTCATAGAATTTTTCAAGAAGAAAATTGATTTAATCAAATTTGAAATAAGGCTGTGACATAAAAAAATGTTAAAGTGAGGTGCTGTGAATACTTTCCAGATGTACTGCATCCTGCAGCTCTCAAACTCCTACTTTAGAAACAGTGACATAGGAACCCTATAACCTTGATTTTGTCTGATTACAGAAGTGATGCAAAAAAGACATTGCATCAATGAGCAGGCATGAAGGAGGAAGAGGCGAGCATTATTGTTAATATTTCCCAGGTATACATTGTTTCTGTGCATGAGGTTGTGAATGTCAGGAGGCAACGCTCTGTCTTCCCCTCTGGTCATCAGCGAGAGCAATCACCGGAGTACTGACTGGTCCTCATGTCATCAGCCACAAAGTCGTTTAAGCACTGCTCAGACACTCACTTGGTGCGAAGTATTGCCTGTGTCATTCTGCCAGCATACCAAGCATTCTATTTGTCCTGACCACCTGTTACTTGACCCTGCTTCGTTCCTGACTCTGCTCCTTGCCACCTGCCCTAACCTTCGGCCTGATCCTGGACTTCAACTTAGCTTTGTGGACTTATAGTGCAGCCTGGCTACATCCTGCCTGACTTTGCTTAATAAACCTGCTGCAAGTGGAACCAGCTGTCTGCCCGTTTTTGTGACAGTAAACATGCAGAAACATTTTTTCCAGTATTGTGTGAATGGAAAAGCTGAACAAAAGACTGCTTAAGCTTAGGATTTTCTTAGTGAATGGAATCATATATGGTATTTGAGTTATTTGTTCAAGACAGCTTTTCCTGATAAAAAAATAGGGATGTTGAATCAATATGATGAGGATTATCTGAAGAGTTAGGCAAATATATTTTGATTAAAAGAAACAAGCAGCAACATTTTCAACAGCTTCTGTGCAGCTGTGAATTCAAACGACCCGTAGAGACCTTCAAATACCGATGAAGTCTCTGGATGAAGATGTTAACCTTAAAAAAATCAATTTTGTGAAATTAAAGCAGCATGAAGCTGCATGGAACCACATGGAGCCATTGTTACACTGAGATGATACTTCATCTAGGTTCTGGTTGACAGTTTTCTTCATATCTCTATGATTTGTAACAATATCTAAATCACGTTTTGATAATTGTAATCCAACAAGTGAATGACAGTAATATAAAGACTTAATTGTTTTTCTTTTTGTGTTGCAAATTGATTTTTTAAACTGTTATTAAAGACTGATAAGAGGTCACACTTCTTATTAGATGCCAGTCTTTAGTTGGTTCCTGCTTCTTGTATTGTCTGCTCTCAGTAAAACAGACTGCTTTCTGCCTGAACTCTTTCCCAGTAGCTTGTTTTTGTCTAACTTTCCTTCTTCCTCTCACTGCATGACACAGCAGAATAAGAACACGTGACCCTGTTACACATTC
>BSAI01000101.1:7486056-7509524 GCA_036245035.1 Adrianichthys oophorus
GGGACATTTAGAAATACTTTGATCCTGCCTGAAACTCACCCCTCCCTTCATAAACAGTATCAGACATCAGAGAAACGGATTCACTGCCTGGCTTTCTTGTTAATGGGAACACGTAACTCACAACAATGAAAGAAATGATGGAGCCCAGTGGGAGGTATAATGAAGAAAGTGGTCCTAAAATTGAGCCCTGAGGAACCCCACAAGATAGCGCAGTTGTGGCATATGTAAATCCAGAGATGTTCCCAGTATTGTTTCTGTCTTCCAGATATGACCTGAGCCACTGAATAGCAGTACCATAAATCCCCGCCATGCCAATAAGCCTAGACATGAAAATCGTATGGTCTGCTGTATTAAATGCAGCAGATAAACCCAATAGAACAAGCATCACGTGGTCTCCTGCATCAGTAGCCTACAAGTGAGCAGATGGGAAAGCCTTTAACGCTAGATTGAAATACCTCCAGGACATTGTTTCTGGCCAGAGAAGATTGCAGCTGTATGTAAATGACTTCAAAATTATTGATAAAAAAGGAAAATTGGGCTTAAAGTTAACTATCAATAAGTCTAAAGGGCAGAGAGAGGACAGAATGAAAGGCAAGGATGAAAAGTGAGAAGTGGATGATCTCAGTGTCAGAATGAGTCACAAAAGTTAGTCACCATTGAAGTAACGGTTTGGAAGCTGCCCAGCTTAGTCCAACCAGGTTCTGATGTGGTGCTTCAGGTCCAGGTATCTATTCCCACCACAACAGGAACAAGTACGGGCATCATGCTAAACCAAAATGAGAGACCTAGAAAAAAAAAGCCTTGGACATTGGCTGACTCCTCACAGTAGCAGATTGGTGCTAAAGCACAAGAATAATAATCCTAATTTTAAGCGGCTTTGATTCAGACAGTAACCTTTGTACACTTTAAACTTGTGCTGGAACATTTTAGATCTGATGAAATAAAGAAATATTTGTCAAGTAGTTTTAAGAGTATTTATTCAATAAAGAAAAAGAAGCATGCTGAGGAGGTGTAAGGATTCATATCTAGCATGGACAAGACGTTCTGACAAAGTCAAATGTTGTGAATACCATACTCAAAATGTGCTGACAAAGAGAAAAGAAATCTTGAACTATCTAAAGCTACAAACTGCACAAAGATCAATCTGAGTAGATGTCAAGACATTAGAATTAAGTAGAAGGACTACATGTATGATTTCCATCACAAGGTAACAAATTACAGTACAGTTATACTTACTGAATGGAACTTTCTGCAAAAACTGTACTCCTGCAGCATATTTTTTACTATTGCTTAAGTACATTTGTAATGAAGAACCATTACGGTTACTGGTACTTGGCTTCATTGGACTATAATACTTTTTTTTTTCTCATAAACTATAAATTTCTCATTTTTTTCTCATACACACTCCGTAAGGTAATCGATCTAATAGATAGGACCATTAAGAAGTTTAAAAACACAAAAGAGTGAAATGTAAAAACCAGTAATGGAGTTGACAGGCAGTCTGTGCAAAGACCCTGAGAGTGGAGCATTGTGAGTTTTTCCTTCTGGTCTTTCAAACAAGCAGCTAAGATTTAAACTGACTGGAGATGACATGAGCTCACATTTAATGCCTCGTCTCAGTGGCAGATCAGAGTCACAAGTCTGTAGGTGACTCAGATCTATTCAGACTCCCCAGGACTCTGAGCTGCATGTTCTTCTGCTTCTTCTGAGCTACACTCAGTTTGGGAAATAGAACTGGGAGACATTTTTAAAAAGACTCAGTTTTATAACATTTGCATGTTGTAACACAAAGGAAAACAAAGACAGTTTAACAGAAGAGATGCAAAGTATGAGAATATGGGTTTCATGTTTCTGCTGAGTTGAGGATCAAAGTCATTAGAAGTCTTTGTAGGCTGGATTTGAACCAATACTCAATTTTTAAAAAGGCCCAAAACAGTGCTTCAACCTGAGCAAAGAACTGAAGCAAGTCCCTGAACCTGAAAAAAACTGGAAGCACCTTTAGCAGGATCTGAGCCATGACCGAAAATCTCTTCTGGAGGAGAATCATTAAAGGCAAAAACACATCATACAGCCAAAACTTTATTAAAAGATAAAAATCGATGTGACAAATAACATTCACCCCCTGTCCTCACAGCCAGCAATAAGTGGTTAACTTGGTGCTCACAGATTCTAAAAGGACGCCACCGCACAGCCACCCACAGCTCTGCAGCTGAGATTGAATGTTTCTTTCAACTCTGAGGGAAACTTTTTCCAACTGAATTTGTCTTCAGGTTGGCTCCACCATTAAAAGCAGTCAGACTGTATTGAAGCAGCAGCTTCCACCATCCCATGAAGCATGACAACCACAGTCCACGGAAGTGCAGGTCTGAGATGCAGCAGTAGGAATGACCATCTGCAAAAGTGTAGGCAAGATGGGCACTGTAGGCTCTGCTTCAAACGCAGACAATCTCTCATTCAGGGTGACCAATGAAGAAGGGAGGGGGGGTCAGGATTTCCAGCCACTCCCCCACCCCTGGTTCAGATCATTTCTGCAGCTCCTGTGGTGTGCTGAAGGTATCATAAACATTGGCTGCAAACTTCTTCACGTGGTCACTCATCAACAGGTCCTAAAGTTCCACGGAGGAGAAAAAGGAAGAGAGGATCCTGTTCAGATGTTAAAAAAAAGAAAATGAAAGAGCAGCAGACTGACAGAAGCTGTCTGCTCTGCTCAGATGCTGCTGTTTTAATGAGACCAGAAGAAGCATACCTGCACGAAGGGGCTGGGGGCGTCACTGCAGATGTTGTTGATCTGACCATTGACAATGGGAACAATCTTAGCCAGAGGCAGACTGACCATAGAAAGGCTGACCACAGAGACAGTTACAGGTAAGAATGGCTCTGCAGATATCCTCACAGATTTGTGAACACAGCAACAATTTTCTCAATTCTCACTTGGTTGATCAATCTCAATTAAGGCCAAATCCGAATTCTTACCCTACCCCTCCGGCTTCTTTTGAAGGGAAAGGGATGTCTAAAATTGTTTTTTTAAGGGTAGACCAAAGGGACTTGGAGGAGTTCTGTATCCCTCCGCCGGTAGGGGAAAGCAAGTCGCGCTGTGGTGTGCAGGAGAGACACATTTCTTCATGTGGGTGTGCTCTAAAGCACAGACGGTCACATTTAAATGTAAGTATTGATTTGTTGTTTTAGCATGACTTTTTAAAGTTATAAAACCAACAACGTGGTTATGTATTTTCCGAGCGCTGGCAGCCACACGCTAACATACATGACCTGCAAATATTGATGACATCATCGAGGGGTAGCGCCTGTTTGGGCTGTCCAAATTTGAAGACATTGTTTTTTTCATATCTCTTATTTGGAGGGCTAAGTGTAGGGGTAGGGAGAAGCCATAGGGATAGGGTAGGAATTCAGATTCAGCCCAAGTGTCCCAGAGACAGACGTGCTGTTAGTGGCAGACTCCTACTTTTCCTGCATTCATGCGCAAAAGTGGTCACTCTGCCCAGAACTTAGACAAGTGTTCTTGATAACATTCAAAGTTGTTGGGAGCAAAATCAGAAACAGTTTAGGTATTTACCTGTCAGATGCAGAGGAAGGGGTGGAGCTACCCAGAGGTGGGCTGAAAAACTCTGCCAGGTTGTCAAGAAGACGAGAGAAAGCACGGTTCAGGCAGGCGGCGAGGACAGCAGAGAAGTCTGGACTGCGCACATGCACGCACGCACGCACACACACACAAACACACACACACACACACACACACACACACACACACACACACACGGTTTGGGTGACAGCTGCACTAACACTGCTGCGGAGGTGAGGCTCACCTGTCCAGCATGTCCCGCGTCTCATTCAGCAGTCTGATGGTCATGACGTCATATTCTGTGAGTCCACACGCCTGCAGGTCAGAGAGGATACTGAGAAAATGTTTACTGCTAAAAGAGGCGGTCCATGTCACACACCTGATCAGCAAGCACGCTCTCATCATCCGACAGCAGATACCAGGACAGCGGGCGCCCGGAAGCCCCCTCCACCTCAGCTCTGATCCAGCTGAGCTGCCGCTCCATGTCAAGCAGGGACAGGGTCTGCTTCAGGGATATGCTGAAACAGCAGCAGCTGCTTTAGAGCTATGTAGACACCACATGGAAAGCTCTCTGCTATTAAGCTCACCCCCTAAAGGAGCTGTGCACTGCCCTCTTCACCACACTAATCAGTTCAATCAGACCTGCATAAAAAGGGGAGAAGTTGTCTGAGATTAGGGGGCCACACTCCTGCAAGTGTGGCTGACAGAGACCCTCACCATCTCCCAGCAGGTGTTGGATGCTGGACAGGTACTGCTGTTGGACATCTGGAGAAGCCAGGGGTGTCTGGAAGACACAGATGATGATTAGTCTAAAATCTATGTCATTTGTTAATTCATTTTCCAATTTAAAATCAAAAATGAAAAAACGAAAAACAATTTGTTTTTCTGTTTTTCATCTTATAATTGAAAACGAAAAAAAGAAAAGTGAATCGTTTTTTTTGTTTCCGATTTGCGTATTATAATGAAAATAGAGCAAATATAAAACGAGCCTTCAATTTTGTTTTTTGTGATTTTGTCTGAAAAGTCTGGGTTATCCGGAAGTAGTTGGCGTGGAGTCTTATTTTGAAAGTTGATCCAGTGCTTGTGCTATCAGTTGTCTTTCAACAAAGGGGAAAGATCTTATATTGTTGTTTTGACCGTAAAAGGAAACCCAGAGACCCAAGGATATGATAACGGAAAATACTTCTGTTACTTTCCAGGTAAGAATCCGTTTAATGAT
This sequence comes from Adrianichthys oophorus, assembly GCA_036245035.1. Lineage (NCBI taxonomy): Eukaryota > Metazoa > Chordata > Actinopteri > Beloniformes > Adrianichthyidae > Adrianichthys > Adrianichthys oophorus. Next base: position 7,490,853 of record BSAI01000101.1, read on the forward strand.
CTTTTTTTCGTCATGTCTCTGACGATGTTACTTTTTACAAGGTTTGCTTTGACAAGCTAACTGTTGCTAATTGAAACTCAATGGATCGATAGTGCCAAAGGAACCCGATGGAGACAAACTGCTTTAACACAATTAGCTGTTCCTGTTTTCGGTTATAACGTGCCAGAAGAAGCTCTGAGCTAGCCTCAAGCCCGTTTCTTCCGACAGGCAAACTAGGTAATTGCATAGGGCCCCCACGCAACTAGGAGTCCCTAAAGTTACATGTTCATCAACTCAGCATGAGGAGAATTAAAATGTCCAATTTTACCTGTAGCTATTTCTTGAGTTTATTAAACCCCTTATGTAATTATTTATGAAAAATTGTTGGCTATAAATACAATAAAATGCAATAATTAACTGTGTCTCATCTCTTTTGAACCACATAAGTTAGTAACATAGCTGCAGCGCCCCCCAAAGTGTGGAATGTTCTGCTAGCTAGCTAGAGCTAGCGTCAGACACCAGTGTTGTAACATGACATGTTGTTGTGATCTTTAGCAATGACAGAGCACTGACTCAGTGGAAGTTTTCATCTTATTTTAAAAATTCACAGAAATATTCTAATAGGAATGTTTTTTTGTTTGTGGCAGTGGATCATTTATTTTAATTAGCATTATTTTATTGTAGTCAGTACTGTGTGTTAACTCATTAAAAAAACTCTTAAAATAGATTAATTAAAACAAATTATTTGATTTTTCCTGCATTACTGCAACATTACTAATAATAAAATAGGAATGTGCGCACATGATCTTTTTTTTTTCACTGGCCTAATGTGCTTTGTCTCTGCAGGAGCAATTCTACAGTATTTTGGAGAAAAGACATTGAGCCAGAGGGAACATCCTGACCAAGAAGCTCCAGGACCACCAGGTCTCTCTCGAACCTAAAAGCATTATCTGCACATGTACATGGACATTGGCCTGTTATTGCTAAACCTGTAGATGCAAATGACTGATTTATTCCGGACTGACGTAGTCGGTAAAGAGACGATTCCGATTATTTTCCTTTTCTCCGAAAAATAAGATTGTAGAAGCTTTTAGCACCACTAGCTGCATTTACATGGACACAAGTAATTAGAATAAATGCCTGATCAGAATAAAAATGCATCATGTAAACACCTCATTCGAAATACTCTGACCCGATCAGACTCATTCAGATCAAAAATTCTTTCCGATCGAGATAGGTAGGTTATGTCGACTGTTGATCCGATTGTGGGGCATGTAAAAAATGTATTCCGATTGTGAATCATTACTGCGCTGGCTTTTACGCTAAGCATAGACAGTGTGGCGCTCCAGAGGAGGCTTTGGAACCACATTTTGGGATGAACATATCAGAGAATGTTGCAAGCAGATGGATGAAGGAGCAAAGGAGCAAGACGGCTGCAGGAAGAAAAGGAGCAAACCCATTTCCTGGTGTTTATAGTGGATCAATCCCTGGATTCTCCTGAACTTCATTCATTTTCTTACCCCACTGGATCCCTTTTGGGACAGCAAGATTTCTGGAACTGTCCAGTCTGCTGCTGTTGGATGAAGATGGTACACGTTAGAGCTGGAGTTCGCCACACGGCTACCGGGGAGGAGCTGGCAGCCAGACAGAGAGCCGGTGGGACGGGAAAGCAGTCTGCTCGGGCCTCCTGAACTTTAGTTTCATCTACGACTCAAAAAAGTACCTTCATTTTATTCTTCAGGTTAATGTGGGACAGAAAACCGTCAAACTCCGTAAGAGAGACAGGAAACACCGGGAAGCAGCCATTCAGACACAATGGAGAGAAGCTCTCTATAGCTTGTAGGAGATTCTAAATGTTTTCATGAATCCAAACATTAAGGCATGATCACTGATGTTTTTGTAGAGCTTTTCAAAATAAATCAACCTGATCGCTTAACATCATCCATGTCTTTCGTGCATAGTAAATGAGATCAACACAGAAATTGCTCTGTGTAGCTAACGGCTAAAAACATTAGTTGCTAGCTCTGTGTAGCAATTCTGGGGTGAATCCTAAATAGCAGAGAGGCTGCAGAAAGAAAGAAAAGGAGCAAGTCTGGTTTCTAGGTGAGCAGAAAAAGCAGCAACAAATTAGAAGAACTGGTTTAAACATGGATTACTGGGCAAAGGAAAATGTTCACGTGTCTCCAGGAAAATGATCAACATGAAAGCAAAACAGATTTTTGATACGGAGATTGACGATTATAATAAGAACAGAATAAAATGTTCTCATCATTTCAAATAATCCTGAAATTTTCATCTGTTATTTTCTGCATTTTGTGATTGAATTTTACGCAAAATGAACCCATTAACCATCACCATTTTTTCTGTGATTGGTCTCCAGTACATGCAGGTCTCTAATAAATGCTGGGTCGGCCAACATTTTTTTAAATAAACGCCCCGGCTACTATTGGAAGAAATACGGTATATTAATCTACATCATGTTCGATTTTTATATAATAATTAAATCAAGTCATTTTATGGTTTATCGAAGTAAAATCTCATGGGGAAAAAAAATGATACAGTGTGATCATCTCAAAGACATTTATTTTCACACTGAACAAGTAAACCACAGTTGTCATGCTTAACACAAATTAGAATTCCAAAAATATTTATAAGGTATTTTGATAAATAAAATGGTCTCTTCTGTCTCTCTACTGAACACACTTCAAACTTCAAATGCCCAGATACAGCGTAGGCCCAAAAAAAAAAACAACTTTGATCTTTGTGACCGAATCAATCAAAAATTATATTAATAAATAAATTATTTAAATTAAGAGGGGTTTTTTTTATTTAGACATGGACCAATGTCCTGGAAAAATTTCAATATTTTTTTTTAGCTTTACATTTTCCCATTTTGACCATGAGGGTAACAGTCTGCAGGCACCATGAAATTTTTATTTTCCGGCGTCAGACGTACCCCGCGCAGATGATTGGCTGTCACTTACGTGTCCGACAGCAGCAAAAAAAAAAAAAAAAACACCCAATCTGCCAAATTAATTTTATTATTAATATTATTTGTTTTTAATGCTCTCGAATGGATTTGAGTATGGTTTTAGAGGCAAAAAAAAAACAAAAAACTAAACATGAAATGAGGCAAAGAGCCATGGTATAAAGAAAATATGATGAGAGGCCGCATACTCAATGGCCGAGAGCCGCATGCGGCTCTATTGGCGCATGCCACAACAGGTTACTGACGCCTCACTGCCACCAAGTGGTAGAAAGCTGCATTCAGGTCTCGCTGCCCTCGCGGCCCACAGGTTCAGAACAGATTTTTTTTCACGGCCCATTGAGGGGCGCTCGGGGATCGAGATTGAGCCGTGGCCCCATGGTTAAGAATCACTGTCTTAGTAGACCAAAGGGGTTAGGAATCTCTTCACTACAGTTTACAAAATGAAGGCCCTTAAACAGCATCTTTCATAGGGCCCCCACAAGACTAGAAACGGGCCCAGCCAGCCGGGAAATTCTGTGATTTATATAGTAATTATACGAGATCAGTGTTGCTAAATAAATAAAGATTTAAATCAGTAAACAAGTCAATATGTGAAATTATATCATTAAAATACATTGAAGACATTAAATACTAAGTCGAGTTAAAATGCGTGATGTCCAAGGCGCTGTTAAGGGAGGGGCTGCAGAAAGGAACTGTTCAGTTCTGGAAAATATTTTTATTTCTAAAGATTTGTGCATGTAGTTAGTTTCAAGCTGTTGAAATTTTAAGGTAGGCATGTGAAAATTGTATTTTTTTTATTTTGTAATTTTTGTACTTGTGCATAAAACGTACTGTATGAGTTACAAGTTAAGAATTACGCACGCACAAATCCAAAGTTACGCACAAATCAAGAATTACGCACATACAAATCAGAGTGATACTTATTTCTCTCCATAGTCTTCTGAACGCAAGTTAGAATAAGCTCAAACATTGGAGAATCCTGCCACCATCTCTTTGCAAAGAGCAATGCAGCTCAAAGAATTATAGACATGTGCTGAACTTTTTCCTGGGCTTGGAATCCCGTTGTCTGCTTTTATGCCTATGTGTTAGAGGGTCCACAAAGCTCTATGTCTACTGCTGTCCAGCAGGTAACAAGGTCTTCGGCGGTGGAGCTACAATAAGTCCTTAACCTCCTACCCCTTGGGAACGATATGTTTTCAGTTCATTTACAGCTTCAGCATCAGACTGCATCCTCACACATGTACATGTTCCAGTGCTTGTCGAGGTAACCAGTGTTAGGGGTAACGGATTACAAAGTAACGAATCACTGTAATCTAATTACTTTTGTCAGTAACGGAATAACGTAATGAATTACAGTTCAAATTTTGGTAATTAATTACAGTTTCGGGACAATATAAACCCTTATAACTTCGTTACTTAGGTTTTGTAGGCTCTGACATTTTCTCTCTGTTAGATTAAACGAAAATGCAAATTTATTTAAAACGGAGTAATTGGCTCATACGTGCACACATATGCGCAGAGAGTTAGTGATTGGTCAAAGTACAGACATGCCCTCATTGTTGCAGTCAAGGTGCTTTCCAAACGAGATGAGACGGAAAGAGATGCTGTCCTGCAATGAGTTCTGTCATCACCACAGACCAGCAGGTGAGCGGCAGAGCAGAGACCCACCCCGTGAACTGATGTTTCTGTTACGAACGAAATGACTCTAAAGCCGCTCTTTGTTGTGAAAGACAAGAGTCCACTCCCTTCCTGGGACTCAGAGCCAAATTTTTTCCATATTAATTAACCCTTTCTTTTCCTCTTTAAACTGCATGCGACTGGTCAATACGAGTTTGCGCTCTGCGGGGGTGGAGTGGGGGTGCATAGTTTGCTGGACTTGCAGCCGTGTAGAACTGCACAAAAGGCAGATGTATACATAGATGAATACATAAAGTTGTCCAACATGAAGGCATTTAATACTTCTTTGTGTTTTAAAAAGAATGGCTTGGTTGCACATAGAGATGAATAAGACGTAACATTGTTTTCCACATCTGACTTTGAGCAGTAGCATAGACCACATATTTTCAAACAGTAACTTATTTTTGTGTCATTTTTCACACTGTTGTCTGAATTCAAATGAATGTATTGAACCATGTTCATACCTTGCACAAGGTTATTGCCTTAAAAATATAGTTTATTACCATCTATCTTCCAATAATGGCCGGTCTCTAATAGATGCTGGCCTCCAATAAAAGCCGGGTCTAACAGTTGTTAGTTGTAATAGACGCCGGTCCCTAATAGTGGCTGGGCTCCTTTAAGATGACCTCTTAAGATCATCCATGTATTTTGTGCTTAGTAAATAAGAAACACAGACATAGCTCTGTGTAGCTAACGGCTAAAAACATTAGCTGCTAGCTCCACGTAGCAATTCTGGGGTGAATCCTAAACAGCAGAGAGGCTGCAGAAAGAAAAAAAAGGAGCAATCTGGTTTCTAGGTGAGCAGAGAAAGCAGCAACAAATTAGAGGAATTGGTTTGAACATGGATTACTGAGCAAAGGAAAATGTTTACGTGTCTCCAGGAAAATGATCGGCATGAAAGCAAAACAAACTTTTGACACGGAGATTGACGTTCACAACCAGTGCTAATAAGAACAGAATAAAATTTTCTCATCATTTCTATAAATCCTGAAATGTTCATTTGATGATTTCTGCATTTTGCTGCAAAATGAACCCATTAACCATCACCATTGTGTCTGTGATGGAATAAACGGCGGTCTCCAATAGACGCCGGGTCGGCCGACTTTTTTTTTTTAAATAAACGCGCCGGCTACTATTGGAAGATATACGGTATTTAATTTTATTTTATTTATTTATCTTTCTTTAACCAGATAAGTCAAACTGAGATTAAAAATCTCTTTTCAAAAGAGCCCTGTAAAATAAAGACAGGAAGATCTTGTTTGTGCAAAGCTGTTCTTCCTTTGAGAATTTGTATTAGTGGAAAAAAAAAGTTAAGTAACAGGTAGTGAATTATTTTTTCAAATAGGTAATGAGTAAAGTAATTTAATTACAATTTTGATCCAGTAACTTAGTAAAGTAATCAATTACTTTTCAGAAGTAACTTACCCAACACAGAAGGTAACATCTTTCACAGTCTATCTACTGAGCTGCAGTCCTTTGGGAAAGGTGAGGGATTGGGGTGGGGGTGGTCATGTGAAAAAGGCTGGTTATGGAAGAGAGACATCTGAGCTAAAGTTAACTATAGTCTCGTTTTAATCAACTCTGAAATTGCACAAATTGGATTTGCGATAATAAATGTGCTTAATGGAAACACCACAATTTTGAAAAAACTGGCATTTGTCAGAAAAAAATTTTGGGCTTGGAGGAGGTGGTTTTTGGGGCATATGGAAATGAAACACTTTTTTCTAATTAAATGCGCTTCTTGGAAGGAAATAGCTGCGCTGAGCCCCACACACCGGGCCCCACAAGAGGTCCTGCAGCGTCACAGCTCATTAAAAGTTGCATGTCAAATGGAATTGTTGGAGCCTCAGCTCCTCTATAAAATCATCAAAAAAGATTTCCTTAAAATCTCTTCATCCATAGCCGCTCCCACCCGGGAGGAGCGGTTATGCTTCCAGCTCCATGGCCTGCAGAGACATCTCATTTGACATATGATGATGAGCGCTAGTGCCGTGACAGAAATCTGAATGGATCTTATGTTATCAAACAGCAAAAATTGTCCAACTGCTTACTTGTTAGAATAGTTATTTTTAATACCGCTGAGCGAAATTGTGTTTTTTCGACATTACGAGAATATCGATAAAATTTTGCGCATCTGTGTAATGGGAACACAGCGCATGAGTAATTAAAACAAATTTTTTTCTCTGAAGTCAAGAGTCCTAAAAGAGAAGAGTTGACTCCAACACTGCTGCTTAAGAACCCTGATGATTGCTGCTTTAACCTGCAGTCAATGGAGTTCAGTGTGTCACAATGTGTGTGCATCTGCAGATAATGCTTAGTGCTAAAGTCAAAACAGTTCTGTGCACTCCTCACCGTTGGGCTCCTGCCTGCAGAATTATCCAGGTACAGGTATCCCCCAATTATGTTGAGCTGGACTCTGAGCAGAACCACAAGCATGCAGGTGCTGTACACAGCCACGATGGTCCGTGTAAAACCTGAATGCAGTAGTTTGTGAGTGAGAAGGGCAGCAGCATTAACAAAAAAGCTTCCTCTTTAACAAAACAAGTGACTTTTGAGACTGAAGAAATGTTTTACTAAGTAGATCTGAAAAATTCAAATCTTTTACTTTTAAGTAGCAATAATTTGATCCATAACTGTATTGTGAATTAGAAATCAGACAAAGGAAGTTGACCAAATGTGAATCTTGTGGTACTCTGGTTAGTCCTCTGGAACCTTCAAACACTCACTAATGATCTTCAGATCCCCCCAGATCTCCAACTTGTTGGCTGGTCTGTGAGATAAACAGAGGGTGAACCTACAGACTTCAGCTCATCTCCAGCCTTTATTTATGCTTCTTCTCACTTGGTTTTCAGCAGTGTGGTCAGTCTCTCTGAGTTCAGATGGGTCATAATGGCCTCTCTGAGAGGGGGGAGCATGGACAGCACTGTAACACAAAAACCTGTATGAGACCTATCAGCCACTGACCCTATCACAACTGGGACAGCTGCATCACCCGTCATGTTGCAAGTTCTCTGGTTGCTGTCAAAATGGAACTGCCTTCTGGCCTGAGCGATGTACCCTGCAGCCTCCTTCTCCTGGACCTCCTTCAGCTTCTTTTGGGCATATTTACCCAACAGGTAAACCCCTAAAAGGCACAGGGGCGTGGTCTGAGCAAAAACTGTACTTTTTTTTTTTTAAACTTCCATTAGAATTTAAGACAGAATCCCCCACAGACCAAACGAACCAGAGCCTGTCTCAGATCTGAAGTGGTTTTTCTCATTTAAATCAAATTAAAGAAACAGACAATGAGATGTTACTAACCCTCACAATATATTAACAATGAGCAGAGAAAACAGTCGCTATGAACTTTACAAAATTATGTGTCAACTAATTACATTAAAAGACTGACGCACAAAATTCTGTTCAACTGAATTATCATTTACAGCCTCAACATCAGACCTGATGAACAGAATTTTGTGAATCAGAGACTCAATAGGTTTTAGATGTCCATTTACGACACTGCAGACGGAACTCGTCAGCTCGTCTTCTTGTTTTTAAATATTGATTTATCTGCTCAAAATAAACACCACAGTTTCGCTTTTTAGTGGCTTCACAAACGTTAGCAAAGAGGCTAACAGAGCTTACCTGCAACCATAGCCCCTGTGAAAAGAAACTTCCTTTTATGGCGTTTAATAAAGTTCCACACAGAAGAAAACATATTTGCGAAGACGTAGAGATTAAAAAAACAAACAAACAAAAACTTTAACCTCGAGCTTATTTACAATTAAACTGCTCATACGAGCTGCACACACGCCAATTGAAGAAAATGAAGGTACCGGAAATGACGTTCTTCTTCTTGTGTTGTTTTATGGCGGATGGCACACAGCGTTGAGGTGCATTACCTGGTGTGGAGTATGGATAAGAAAGTTACTCCACTTATTATTCAGTCCCTCCAGGAATTTGCGATCGCAATTATTAAGACAAATTAAAGCAAACCCCTGCAACTTTACATGTTCACCGCGACTTTACTACAACTTTGACCGGTGACTACGTTGCTTCACGACCGTTTCCGGTGCAGCTCCTCCCTGAGAGCCGTGTTCTTTTTTAAATCTTTCTTTAGCCCTCTCTCTTTCTTCTCTTCAAGCTGGCGTGATCGGGCAAACACATACGTGTCTGTGCACGCGCGAGGGCAGACGAGTCCATTTAAAGGTGCTTGCACATTGGCCACCATCGTGAAGCTGACCCCCCAGCTATGTAAAAAGTCCCGGCAAATAGGCGGAGCAGTTAGCGCTACGTTTGTACTGGTTTCTGCCTTGGAATGATCGTTTGTGCTGCCACAGTCTCTGAGATAATAAAGATTATCGAGTCTTTCCACGAAAATTGAGCAATTTGTGTCCCTGTCTTTCCTCAAGTTGTGCTTCATATAATTGGTCATCAAGCAAAAAACAGCTTAATAATTTCTGAAATACAAACTGTAATATTAAAAAAGAAGAAATTATGTGTTTTAATTAAAATTATGTTTTGTTCATTAGAAAAACCAATTTTGTCATGTCCCAAAGTTTACTTTATAAATACCAACCAAATTTGTTATAAAAAGTCAATTTTTATATTCATCTAAATCTATTTTTATTCTCTTTTAATAGCAATCATTTTTGTTTCTAAAATTATTATTAAGATATTAATTAAAATAATTTTCCTTTAGTCCCTGAGTAATGCCTCAACCCTGTAGCACACAACAATTCCCCACTTATAAGTAAAATGGTATGATCCATGATTGCCTGTACAACAAGAACTGACGACAGTGAAGTCTTTTGGACCCTGGAGTATGGAGTCAGTTCAGTCTCATAAATCACAAATACACACGCTGTGTTTCACCAATATGTCTGCTTCACAAATGCACTCCTCTCGTTGTACCTTTTGTAATGTTATTGAATAATGAGTTGAAACTTTCTGCTTAGCCAAGTGACGTGTGAATCCTTTATGAACAATTCAGCCGAGATGTTAGCAGAGCAATCCCATCGCTAATTAGCTTAGCTCAAAATGCGTCCAAAGTTTTAGAATGGTTAAAAGCGGGGCGTTAAAAAACTTAGCATGATGTTGTCGAGTTTTAGACTTGGCGGGCCAGCTCTTACACAAGTCAAGTGTACCAATTTGTCTAGGTGTACCTCTACTCAACAACAGTGGCCCCAAAACTAGCGGGCTCCTGACGCAAACTGGACGCCTGTCTGTGTGTGAGTGAGGTTGCCACAGGCCACAGGCAAAAGCTTCATTTAGTTCTTCGCAGCAGATAATCCGTGTATGCGGGGTCCGAAATGGACACTTGCCACTCGCGAGCATTTTTTTTTCTGCTTGGTCAGTTTCAAGGATGCATGTTGGCGCTAAATTAGCCATGTTCATTAGCCCTCCCCCGCCCCATCACTCCCGTTAATTCACTCCCGTGTTGAAGCAGCAGAAACGTGACGGTTTTAACTGGATTCAGACACAAGTGGGGGATAAACCTGTCGGACTTACAGCAGCAATAGAAAGTGTTTAAGAAGTGCTGATTTGGAGTCGGCGGTGTTGTTACACACTGATGCGATCATGCTATGCTACCGAGCTGTTCCCTCTGTTGCTTGTATGTAAACACGGGCCGGTTTAAAGTCAGACAATATTGTCAAGGTCCGGACTTTAAGACGTGGCGGATAAGTGCAACATATTAATTCATATGACATTCATTTAAAACGCGCATTTTCAAAATATATTTACAGACATGAATCCACTGTTGAATGAAACTTTATTAGCAGTTTCTAACATTAACAGAGTCCATGTGGCGCTGAAAAGCCCTCGTGAGATTGTGTCAAACACTAAACATGCCCGTATCTTTAGTTACACTGACGTAATGACAAGCATCCCAAGCATTATGTCCTGTGGGCTGTTTTGTAGTGGATGAGCGGTCATAGTTAAACAGAACTGGGGCATTCATAGTTGTCAACATCGATAGAGTAGAAGTTAAGTAGTAAACTCCTCTTCTCTACTGCTTTTAAATAAGCTGAAACAATGCCCCAGGTGCCTGAAAAAATGCAAGTAAAGCTTTGTCATCAATCTTTTTTTTTGCAGGAACTATCAGCTCTGGCCATCCGTACAGCTAAAGCTCTGTATGATTTACTGGGCGATAAGTTATCAGTGATCCCAACTGCTTCACAAGGAACTAGTCAGAGTGCAGGTCAGAGCATGTCTGTCATGGCAGCAGGCAGCGGTCAGAGTCCTGTATGCAGTGCTCCAACAGTGAGGCAGACTATGAAAAAGTGATGCAGTTTTATTTTAATACATTTTGTACTACAGCATCTAAGTGTTAACAAAATGCAAAACCAATGGTTGACTTTACTTATTTGGAAATTACCTGGGTAAGTATCTTGAAAAAAAGGCAACGTAGTTCTAAATATAAATTTTAAAAATATAATAAAGCAAATACAACATTTTATTGTCACAACAGTGATGATGGTGCTGTCAAATAAGTCAAAGCGATTGAAGATTGAAGGTCAGCTTTGTGAGGAATTTCCTAAGCTAAAAACATTGAAAGGAGGCTGGATGTTTTACAGATCCACGGGTAGGACTGTAAATCTCCAGTGATTATAACTTATTAAAAGCTCCAAATAGAGCATCAATAACTTGGTAGCTACACTGGCCCATGCTCCACTTCAGTCGGTGGCCCTTTTGATACATATCATTCCCTGTCTCCCCAGTTTATACTCATGTGTTCTATCAATTAAAGGCTTAAAAATGCATCAATTTTCTAAACCCGGTTTGTCCCTTTTGGGGTCACCAAGGTGCCGGAGCCTAACCTGACCACTTGTGGGCAAAAGCATGATACACCCTGGACATGTTGCCAGTCTGTCACAGGGCCACAATCACACATCCATACACACTCGCATTCACACCTAGGGACAATTGGAGTAACAAATTAACCACGCATGCACAGGGAGAACATGCAAACTCCACTTATAAACCGGGGGTCTTCTTGCTCTGAGGCAAGAGTGCTAACCACTGTGCCTTAAAGATATCTTCTTCTTTTTTTCTTTTTTAAATTAAATAGCCCAAGAAAATGTCCCTTTTTTTGTATTATATTGTTATTATATTGTTATATTTGTATTATTCACACCACTTGTGAAATTGTAAACGTACTTAAACAGTTTTCCTGACGAAGACTTACTTACCTGATTACTGATGCAGGATTTATGTTGTCAACATTAACGCATTAAGACAATAAAAAAAAAAGGTAACGCTTTATTTATTAATGCAGATTAATTACATGTCAGAAGCCACTGTCTTCCGGTTTGCGTCAGACGGTTCAGGCTTCCACGGAGTGCGTTAATTTCTGAAAATGCACACTTCGTCAGGCACTATCACCAAATAAATTAATATTCCATAGATTTTTTTGTACTTTATTCTTCTTATTTTTTTCAATTGATAACACTAGCTTTAACGGAATTTTCTTCTTTTTTTTTTAAATAGGGGGTAGTGGACGTCGCAAGCTGACATCAGTGTTACAAAGCTCTGAGGGATACACTTTTGAGACACTCAGAGTGGCATCCTCCAGCTGAAAGAACACTTTATTTCTAGTTCCTCTACAAGAGCAGCTTTCTGTTGAGCCACTCCCCTTTGACTCTCCCGAGTTTGCCAAGATGCCAAAGGCAAACTGCATGAAATGTGGAATTCTGATCCCTTTTCAGCTCTTACCCTTACATGTGGAGGAATGTAATGTAAGTTATACAACTTTCCTCATATTTCTGTTATTTCTATTGTTTTTCTTGTGGAAATGAAAATGACTGAATGTCTACAGGTCTTGCTCTTTTTTTTTTTTTTTTTTTTTTTTTTAAGGTGGATGATGTTGAAGCATCTTCTGATGAAAACAGCACAGTTGTCGGAAAACAGGAAAAGGAAAAATTGCTGTGTTGACTCCAGAAGGTATAGGCCGTAAGGTAAACATCCTGCTATTGTTACACCTTTCAGAGAAAAGTACCCTTAACCAACATTTGCCTATCGTTTAACTGGTTGTAATAATAGCATTACAAATAAATCCCCCAGAAAACTTATTTGCTGCAAAATGCTGGTGTTCTTTAACTTCACCTATACAAGGTAGCCATACTTTGCAATGGAAGCTGATATTTTTTGTAAAAATTTCAGAATGGGAGCAGGAAGAACACCCCAAGGAAGCATGTCAGTTGTTCAGACAACAACTGCTGCAGTCTTACTCAAGATGCCCACACCTCTTGTTGTCAATAAACATGTTTGATCCCAAAGAAGAACAGGACAGTTCATTAATTACATTCTATAAAAGGAATAATGTCAAATGGGCAGCTCCTTTTAAGTCCACGCTGACAGGTATTACACACCCCCACATGGTTAAATTGCTGATATGAATTTTGACTGTTTTCTTTTTTATTTGGGCAATGGAAGTCAAATGCATGCAACTTCATTCACAGACCTATATTTTTTATCTAGGAAATGCAGCAGTTGGTGAAGGGGTCACACGACATGTCTTGTCAATGGCAATTCAGAAATTGAATACTGGTTTCAGTATTAATTCAGGTTGGTATATGTTGGTGAATATGTTTAAATATCTACAGGAAGTGTTGAAATATTGGCATTATCGTATGTTAAAATGTGTTAAATCACACTGTATCCCAGTCCTTTACATGACAACAATTAAGAAGAGAACTTTAATTAAATGACATTATCAGATAGCCATTTCAGTTACTCCGAATGTTACAGCACCCTTTATCTTCCACATAAATGTTCACATGCGTTGCCCCTTTGCAATCAAAGTTATAAAATGCATGGCATCCCTGCATCATCTGTTTAGCCTTTCCTGTAGCACTCTTTTGTGACAGTGCTCTGTAAGTCCTAAACTCTTCTATGTTATGATCTGTCTACAAGCCTCCTTGCAGTCAGAACAGCAGTCATGCATGCACACAAACGCACAATAGCAAAAGCATTTGCTCACCTGCCTTGACTCACATATTAACTAAATCCCATTCCTAACCCATATGGTTCAATATGATTTGGGTCCACCTTTTAAAGCTATTACAGCTTAAACTCTTATTGGTCTGTCAACAAGGTTGAGGAGTGTTTATAGGAATGTTTTACCATTCTTCCAAAAGCGCATTGGTGAGGTCACACACTGATGTTGGTGGAGAAGCTCTGTCTCTTAGTCTGCGCTGTAATTCATCCCAAAGGTTTTCTATCAGGTTCAGGTCAGGACTCTGTGCAGGCCAGTCCAGTTCATCCACACCAGACTCTCTCATCCATGTCTTTATGGACCTTGCTTTGTGCTCTGGTTCACAGTCATGTTGGAAGAGGAAGGGGCCGCTCCAAACTGTTCCTACAAGGTTGGGAGCATGGAATTTTCCAAAATGTTTTGATATTATGAAGCATTAAGAGTTCCTTTCACTGGAACTAAGGGGCCAAGCTTAAGTCCAGAAAAACAACCCCACACCATCATTCCTCCTCCACCAAACTTCACACTCAGCACATTTTATCACAAATGTTTATGCTTGGTTTTGTACACCCGTGATTAGGACACCTGATTCTGATAATTTGGATGGGTGAGCAATTACTTTTGGTAATGTAATGTTTATATATAGAGATGGACAAAGCGCCTGTGACATCACCCAATAAAAATTACTTGCCTCCAGTTCCAACTAAATGAAGAAAATTGAGTTGCTATTTTTACACGACAGAGACTTTGCCATTTTTGAACCAGATTACGTTAGTCAGTGGAGATTTGTCTGAGTCATCTGAGCCATCGTTTCTATGGCAACCACTCTCGTAAACCAGGAGCTTTTTGAAAAGCCACACCCCTTGCACTGACAGCGGGCTCAGGAGAATCTGTTTCAAACGTTCGAGGTTGGGGCCAATGGGCACCACATGCTTTTACTGAGGCATCAGATTGGACAGTTTATTACTTAACAAATTTTCTATTTAAAAAAAAAAATATATATATATATATATATATTTGCATCTGGATTAGCATCTTGGTGTTTGTGTCCTATATAGAATAATAATTGAGATGGCAATATCCGTTCAAATTAACATATCTAGAAGCTCATTTAAAATTGCACAACACATAGTTTGCTATAATTGCTGACTATTTGCACATTTTTAGTGCAACTGTAATAAATGCTGAGGTATCACATATTTCTAATGTTCTCTTCCATAGCTTCACCAGAGGTTCTGTGTGACCTCATGAAGTTCTGGGTTGGATGGGAGCAGCAAATGAGTTGCCTATATGTTGAGGTTGTACGTTCTACCTACCCAGTCGCTCACACCTGCCTGTACACATTGGAGCTTCCTGGCCACTACCAGACCTACGCAATGTTTTACCAGGATTTGATGATGGCTCTCAGTTCAATCCCCTCAGGCTTTGGGAAAGTGTAGTGCAAATGTTGCACAGGGTGCTAAAATGTGACCTCTGCTAACATGCATAATTATTTGCGTTTTTGTTGGTAGGCTTTCAGTTCTGATGTTGTTTAGTATGTGGTAAGGTCTTGTTGTGAACAAGGAGGTGGGTAGAACCCAAGAGCAGACACGTCTTAGAGGATGAGAAGGCTATGTTTATTGAATAGGTGAATAGTGGAGCAAGATGACAGAGCGGGCAGGTAGGCAGGCAGGTAGGAAAGCTTAGCTGTCGGAGCGGGCAGGCAAGTAGAGCTGACAGACAAGCAGCATAATGATCTGACAGTGGCTGGAGGTTTGACGCTGCTTAAAAAGCCATGGTGATGAGGAACAGGTGGTGATGATCAGGAACAGGTCTAGCACTTGTACTTTTTAAAAATGTTTTGTTTAACTGCCACTGTTAAGGCACTTTTAAATGAGGCTACCTCAATGTTTAAAAGCAAGAACAGTTTTAATGTAGTTAAAGATTTTATAAGTGCAATTGTTTATTCAAGAAAAATACTTGGTGTACAGCGTATACAGCAGACGCCAGTACTTAACTGTAATGGAAAATTGCAATAACATTTTGTCAAAAACTTGGTCCTGCTGTGTTTACTGTCACATCACTGTCCTGAACAGAGCTATGGCTGTGAATCATTACTTAGTTGACTCACAGATCAAGACCAATTGTTCACAGATAAAACCACTATTCTATTTAGGCTACACTGCTAAACACAAGCTGTTATTTCTGCTAGCACTGAGTGACTATGTGCCAAGTCAAAACAAGGCAGTGAGGAGGCTAACCATTTCTGAGTGGTCAGACTGATGACGTATAATTAAGCTTCCAAGAATGATTGTCAGAGACAGTTAAAGGGGCAGGACTTTCCAGCTGTCAGCTAAAGTTGCTGGCGGCTAAATTGCGGCACCGTTATTCTTAATAAAATGCTTTAATGGAATCTAGAAGCTTGAAGAAAAAAGTATTTTATAATCTTACATATTTCTACATACTCAGTAGATTAACCAAGGCCTGTTTGGACAAAGAGCTGACATCCTGGAAATGTTTTTAGATAGTAATTTCCCAAGGTACATGTGACCATCTCTCACGGCACACTGAACTAGTGCACCCTGCATCTCCTGGATTTTAATATTCTTATGCTGTTTATAACTTTTGCACCTTGTGTTTACATATGGCACTTTGCAACACTAATTTACTTTGCTGCACATTAACTTTAAATTTGTAATAAATCTCAAGTTATTTTATTTTGGAACCATATTTCTGCGACATGTGCTGCTGATCTTTTGGCCAGGGCACCCTTGCAAGAGAGATCTTTAAGTGGGTTGTTACTTGGTTAATATAAAAGAACAGATCATAAGATAACAGTGTACACAATACCCTTTTATTGTTGAGTTAAATTTAATGAGAAAACATGACCAGATAAAATAAAATAAATCAAAGTTAAGCAGATGTGGGGTGAATTAGGATTCACCTCAGTTGGGAATTACAGATGTGAATTAGGTGTTTCATTTTATTGTTATTTATGGAGATGCAGAAAAACATTCCTGAACAACAACAGACAGCAAAACAAAAACAGTTGCAAAAAACTGTTGCAATTGTGAGTTTAGAGCACTGACATTTTATAGAAGTTTTTCCATAAGCTAAATTGACACCAGCATTTTTTTTAAGATAAATGCAGAATGTAAAATAATTTAGGCTTCTGTGACAAATATTTTAGGGGAATAAACTTTGCAATAGTTCGGGGAAAAAAAATCCTGTAATTTTAAAGTCTGTCCAAAAACTCTTATACATAATGAAAAGTCCCTTAAACAATAATGCAGTATTTAAACTGTGTCTTCCTCCTGTCAATCTCTCTCGCTCTCTCCTGTATGTAATTATGTTGCCTTAATTAAGTTCTCAACATACTGGACAGTTTGAAGATATATGTCCACTCCAGAACAGTCTGAATGTTGCAACGGATTTATGTTTTTGTGCAGTTCCAACATTTGTGGTTCTGAAAGAGGAATGTCCAGTACAGGGACTTGGATCCCAGGATGAGGTTCGGTCATGCATCCACTGTCCTCCCATTCAATCTCTGGAATCAGTAAACCCTGAAGAAAAAAAAAGACTGTTTATTAACAGTGCTTTGTTTAATGTTTAAGATTAATTAGGCACAGTGATCCTACAAATAATTATTTAAATTGCCACTGTCAGGCTAAACCTCATATCACATCAAAAGTAGTGAGAATAGTACATCTGAAAGCTCACACAACGGCTTGCACTGCAATGCATTTTGAGCTTGCAGATGTACTATTCTTACTACTTGATTAAAAGAAAAATAAAAGAAACCCCTGGGGGCAATTGTTTCTATCGTGAAATAATGTTATTCATTTTCTCTAAAAATTAATTTGTAGAAATTATTTTAGTCATTGTTATTTCATGACACTGTTCTTTATACTTTACACTTTAATAGAAATGCACTGAAAACACTAGTACAGTACAGTGAGATCAGAAAAAGTTTAAGGATCACTGAGACGGGATGTGATATTTTAACAGAACATAAATTTACCTCTGGATCGGAAACAGGGTTCTCGGTCAAACCCAACTGCCACAGCTGATTTGGTGTCATGTTTTGCTCTGTCCTGATGGGATGGTTGCCCCATACTTCACTGAAGACATCCAAACTGGCCTGGATGCGTGGCAAGAAAATGTAGTGGCAGCAGAATAAGTGAAGGAAGTTACTGATGTTGAGCAAGTCTTGGTTCTCAAGAGAGTGCAGGATATTATAATATAAACCGGTAACACTCATGAAGACATCACACTAGAGGCGTTCGATCCTGTATTTTGAAGGAAACAAATAGAAAGTAAATATATATATATATATATATATATATATATTTAGCTCACCGTTGATTGTGTACACTCTTTCCTGCAATAAAGCTGTTTGTGTCAGTTCCATGAACTGTGAACATTAATTCTGCTATGCCCACATTTTCTCCACCATGATCTCCTCTCACCCTGACAATGACATGGAAATCATGTTTTAAACACATCTTCAATACAATACACATAAATGTAACGATTTGATATAAACTTTATTATGTATTTGGCCAGTAAGTAGTAAGTACACAATGTTGCATTAGTAACCTGTTGCGCTGCTGATGCTTACTTGGGTCTATAAGCTTACGTGGGAGCGCCCAAACAGAGCTCTCAGAGACAAGGTAGGGAACAGGGCAGTTGCTCCAAGTCAACAGTCTCACCCACAAGCCAGATGTATAGGAATAAAATGTATCAGATGTATATTTCTAATCAGCTACTGCCGCTGGTAATAAAATATGTAAAAAAAAAATGTTTTCTTATTTTGGCTAAAAACTGCACAGTCATGCTTAAAAGACTACTGGGATAGGATTGGAACCAATGGATGGGGTGATGATGAGGAAGGGGAGCCTATGGAGGACAATGGAGTGAGATATGGTATCAAAGGCCACACTCAGATTAAAGAGGATAAGAATAGTGACGATACCAAAATCAGCAGCAATGACAAGGTCATGAGTGATCTCCAGCAGAGCAATTTCATTCCAGTGTAAGGGGCAAAAACCAGACAGAAAAAGTTACAGAACATTATGTAAGGAATGATACC
>BSAI01000101.1:7514524-7531578 GCA_036245035.1 Adrianichthys oophorus
AGGATGTGCATTGTCACTGTAGATTATCACTTATTAATCCACACCCTGCAGCCAGTCGTAATCAAGTATTGACCCAGACCATGGTATAATTTGTTTTAAGTGATCATGGGGGGCATATTTAAGGAAGGCAACAATTTTCTCTAGTATTTTCAAAAATGAGGGTAGATTCCTGAAGATATTGAGATCTGTATCTATTTTATTTTCAGTATTAGTTTAACAGCTGCAGTTTTTAAAAGTGATGGTACAATGCCAGATGATAATGAGGAATGAATAATGGCAGAAACAAGCGAAAGGAGAGAGGGGAGATGGGCTATAACTAGAGATGTTGGGAAGGGGATCAAGATAAGGTTGAAGGTTTGGATTTTAGGATGTGGAAGGAAAGATAAGATCCTGATGGATCCCTTGTATTTCTTGGTAAAAAAAAAAAGACAAATTATTATTTAGAAAATAAATCAGGAGGTATACTGTCAGGGAAGTGTAAAATGTTATTCATTAGAGAAAATAGAGTTTTAGAGTTGCCTTTGTTTGCAGAGATGAGTCCAGAGAAGTAGTTTTTGTGCAAGAAACCAAGTACTTGTCCTGATTGATAGATTTCTCTATAAATAACATAAATACCTCAGAGGAAAGCCATGCACGTTCACAGCTTCATTGAAAAAGGCCAAGTGGGTGTCTGGCCGATTGCTGTCTGCTACCTTCAGGTACATCATCTGTGGAATACAAGCACAGATAGTTTTTACAGACAAATGTCTACAGGGGATAAAATAAAACATGTCCATGTGACAGGTACAACAGTTATACAATAACACAATAAATAATGAAATAAGGTCAGAGCTGGTAAACTGTATTGCCAGTATGGAATTTTGTTTCATGTTAAATCTTACAGAAAGAATAGATGCAGACTTTATAGAAGAACCCTGCACTAGACTGGTTTCTAAATCCTGCCGGCTTGATCTGAATTTCAGACTGCCGTAATGCGTGTTCCTCCCAAAAAACTGAATTTAAGTACACACCATAATAGAAATGCATTGATTTTTTTTGTCTTATCTCACCCAACAAGCTAAAATGTGTCTTTTTTTGGGGGAATATTAACAGATAATCATGGAGTGGGTTGTTTTGTTTCTATGGTATGGATGTCTTGACACAACACTCGATAAGACCATTCCTACTTTGTTTTTTTTTTATTGTTCAAATGATGTTTCATATTATGTTCTATCCTATTTTTTTTTATGGATTATGTAATCATGCAGAGATTGAAGTTAGGGCAGGCCTGGTGCGAGGATGAAATCACTGGCTGTTAAAAAGGTATGAGGGGCCAAATCTTTAATATGCAACACAGGTTCACAGAGAGCTATAAGAGCGTGCAGATGTATGTACTGTAACAGTTGCTCATAATAATCATTTGTGCCAGACCAAACACAATAAACTGCAGATATTTCATGTTTATCTCACGACTGACGACCTGACAGGTGAAGCAAACAATATATTTGTATGAAATCTTGTTCAGGGTATATTTCTCCATTTCTAAATAGGCTTATCCATATTCAAGTCCCGACATTAATTGAGAGGTTTTACAAATATGCTGAAAATATTGTACATGTCTGGCTTTTTGCTTCATCACAATACCACTGTGTTTATCTTAGCCACTATTTTTTGGCCCAAGCAGACTTTAAACTGCCTACTCCTAGCAGGACCCAATACAAATGCAGACCTTTTCTTCAAAAGATAAGTTGATAAACATTTAAAACATGTCTCAAAAATAGAAAAGACTGAGTAAAAGATTTGCAGCTGGTTGTCCTTGACACAAAAAAAGTCCTACCTTTCTTAAATAGCCATCTGTTCCCCCAAAAATAATAAAATTGTACCTGTTAAAAACAGACAATGTAACTATATGCAAGAGTAATTCAACTCCCAAAATCATACATGGCATCTCCAACAACACAAGTCTCACAATGCAATTAATTGCTAAGTAAGCAGAACAAAATCAGTATATTTTGCTCTAATTCAATGCAATCTACTATTCCGGTTGTCATGTTCTATCAATTACACACAGACATACCTGATTGGCTTATGATTGGTGTCAATGTGCACCATATACTTTGGGCAAGGAACCGTGTATGTCCTCCTTACAACACATCCCAGACGGGTCATCCTGGCAAGTACACCACCACTGTCCACACGACGCATAGACGCATACAGTTGGTCCCACTGGACTCTGTGTCCCTGTGCAAGAAGAGAACCATGAACAACCCTGTACCCAGCGCCTGGCATAGTGCACTTAATTGCTGTGATCAAGGAATCTAGTTCCTTATCTCTGCATTTACCGTATGTGGCAGATACAGATATATTATTTTCGGACATACGTCTAAATAGGGTTGCTCTGGACACACCAAGGAGTTTGGTGATAAAACTTGTTGGCAGACCCAGTTCCACAAGATGTTCAAGAGTCTCTGGTGACACTGCCAATCGTGGACGGCCACGAGAACCTCTTTCCAAGTGCACTGTTACAATTGTCTTTTGATTGTCTCTTTCCTGCTGGATAATAGTATGGAGATCTGACAGAGCAGAAAATACGTCCTCGTCTACATCAACAATGTCCCGTAGAGCACCTAATAAAACTAAATAATGGTGACAGGCAAACTGCAGCCCTTCCACATCAACAGGTTGCCTCTCCAAAATGCTCGACAGTAAGTGGGATGCAGCCTTTGAAAGATGTCACACCTAAGTGATTCCTGAAGAAAGAATCAAAACATGACAAACATGGTTTAGACATTTTAGCTGACTGAAATTGAATCCCATGACTTTCAAATATTTTAAAGAGGACTTTTGTTAAACACTCCAGCTATGATAATTTGAGTATTTATTGAAGAAAACATAAAAAAATGACAATGCAAGACACTTGACTGTGATCACGGGAAGCCTACATGAAATGATAAAGCAGTGCTTCTTTTGTAATGTGACAGAGCTCAACAGCCAGATTTTCTAAATTAATTTCTTTAATTATCCCCACCCTCACATGACTATTCCTATACATCCATGCTCCAGTAATGTTGCTACTAGAGGAGAGGAGGGTGAACTATTGCCCAAGCAGCCAACACAACGACAGATTTTCAAACCACCTGCTTCTAGTCACTACTCGACCAACTGGTCTTTGTCAGATGACGTAACAGATGCTGCAGGCGCGTTGCATGATGGGATAGTTGCTGGGGCATTAAAAAAATCAGAGTAAGAAGCTACTGTGGAGAAAGCAGGAGGGCAAAGATGCGGGCATGTTTAGAGGCTGACTGAGACAATCTCACGAGGGCTTTTCAGCACCACACGGGCTCTGTTAATGTTAGAAACTGCTAATAAAGTTTCATGTCTTTAAATATATTTGGAAAATGCACGTTTTAAATGAATGACATATGAATTATTTTATTGCACTTATCCGCCAAGTCTTAAAGTCTGGATCTTGAAAATATTGTCTGACTTTAAACATACAAGCAACAGAGGGAACAGCTCGGTAGCATAGCATGATCGCATCAGTGTGTAACAACACCGCCGACTCCAAATCAGCACTTCTTAAACACTTTCTATTGCTGCTGTAAGTCCGACAGGTTTATCCCCCACTTGTGTCTGAATCCAGTTAAAACCGTCACGTTTCTGCTGCTTCAACACGGGAGTGAATTAACGGGAGTGATGGGGCGGGGGGGGCTAATGAACATGGCTAATTTAGCGCCAACATGCATCCTTGAAACTAACCAAGCAGAAAAAAAATGCTCGCGAGTGGCAAGTGTCCATTTCGGACCCCGCATACACGGATTATCTGCTGCGAAGAACTAAATGAAGCTTTTGCCTGTGGCCTGTGGCAACCTCACTCACACACAGACAGGCGTCCAGTTTGCGTCAGGAGCCCGCTAGTTTTGGGGCCACTGTTGTTAAGTAGAGGTACACCTAGACAAATTGGTACACTTGACTTGTGTAAGAGCTGGCACGCCAAGTCTAAAACTCGACAACATCATTCTAAGTTTTTTAACGCCCCGCTTTTAACCATTCTAAAACTATGGACGCAGTTTGAGCTAAGCTAATTAGCGATGGGATTGCTCTGCTAACATCTCGGCTGAATTGTTCATAAAGGATTCACACATCTCACTTGACTAAGCAGAAAGTTTCATTCAGTTTATTCAATAACATTACAAAAGGTACAACGAGAGGAGTGCATTTGTGAAGCAGACATATTTGTGAAACACAGCTTGTGCATTTGTGACACAGACATTATATTTGTGAAACACAGCGTGTGTATTTGTGACACAGACATTATATTTGTGAAACACAGCGTGTGTATTTGTGAAACACAGCGTGTGCATTTGTGATTTATGAGACTGAGCTGACTCCATACTGGAGCCCCAGAGGGAAGCAGGTCAGTTCAAGCCTTTTTTGTATTTTTTCTCATATATTTCGTGAAACTGACATGGTCAAACGCAACGACTCAACTCTGTAACATAAAAAAATTATAGAAAACTACTAGTTGCTAAAAAGGTCTTTTGTTGTTTAAATAAACAATGTAATTCTGAACTTCGTGGATGTTATGTGCCCTATTCTTAGCAACTAGCATATGAAGCAGCTGCCATTTTTAGCAAAATTCTCAACCCCTTCACACTGTTACAGGGTTGAGATTTTAATATTTATGTTAGAAATATACAATTATTGCAATTATAATCATATAATTTAGTATAAATGTTCATACTGCATGCATGCTGAATATAATTTCTGTTAAATGTTAAAGATTTAAAAAAGATGGCACCAGTGACAGCAGCAGAAAGGCAAAGGAGGAGGCAAAGGAGAGCAGGAATGCTGATCCGTCAAGAAGGGAGAGGTACCTTCAGAGTGAGTGTGAAAGATGGAAAAAGAATGTAGAAGAAGGGGGGAAAAACAATAAGACAATTAAGTCAAAGAGAGCAGCGGAGGAAAAGAAAAGAGTGGAGAAAGGCTTATTTTAGAAGCAAGGAAAGGAAAGAAATTCTAAAAGAATTGATGACTTCTCAGAGTCTAGATCAGGGAGATCAGCAGAAGATGCCATCACAACAACAATACTTGAGGTTTGGGCAGTAAACAGTGTTATGAAATGTCTTTTGATGTCATTTTTCTCTCACATTCCTTACAGAAACAGGGTGCAAAAAAGCACGATATTCCACATGCATTTCAATGTTTGTTGTTTTCTTTTGTAGGCAGCATGTATCTGCTCAGAGGAAGGACAGAAGAACAAAACATAAACTCATGAGGCAGATAGCTGAACTACAAGAAAAACTTGAAAAAGAAAGAAAATCTAAAGAAAAATGCAAAAAAAGCTGCCAACATTTACCGTATTCTGATTCACCACTTTCAAAAGTAAAAAGACTAACTTCAAATTGTGTCATCAATCCCCCAAACAAAAATATCCTTATTTTACCATGAATCACTCATTCAAAAAAATTCGAAATAAATACAAAAAAAGCCACCAAAGACAAAGAAAAACAGCTGATTGCCTAAGTCACAACAGGGAAAAAAAATTAAAAAATACAGGTTGCTAAAATTTGGAAGTGACTCACTTGGATTCTCAAACAAGAACATTAAAAATCTCGACAGTTTTCTTTTTGAAAGAAAAAGAACCAGCCGGTTTCTTGAACCCTTAAAAGAAAAAAAATCAAGGCATTCTATCTCAGGAATGATGTGAGTAGAATGACCACAGGAACCAAATAAACACTAACGAGGAAGAAATTAAAAATGCAGAAAAGGTTCCTGATGGATACTTTACAACATATTCATAAAAGATTTTTGGCAGAGAATCCAGATAAAAAAATATCATACTCCCTTTTTTGTCATCTTTGCCCCTTTTGGGTTGTAAATCCAAAGCTTTCTGAACGAGAATACTTGCATGTGTGAAATACTTGCATGAAAACTCATCTTTATGGCATAGAGCCTCCTTCAGCTGAAACTCATTGAGACTGCCAATACTGAGCAGTTAATAGAGAAGGTATGCTGCGACTCATCAAGCAAAACTGCATGTATGGAGAGTGTGTCCATTGCAAGGATAAAACTGTCCACATTACAAGTGCATCCAATAGCTCTTTAAATATAACATTTACCCAGTGGGTAACAGAGGAGAAGAAGATTGACAAAAAGAGTGAAAAGGCACTATCAAGGTGACAAATAAGAAAACTGTGGAGGGAACACAAGATGACCTTGTTCATCTCTTCCAAAATAATTTAAAAAGATTTAAAAGGCATCATTTTAACATTCATTCATTCATTTTCCAATCCGCTTTATCCCTTTTGGGGTCACGGGGTTGCCGGAGCCTAACCCGGCTACTCATGGGCGAAGGCAGGGTACACCCCTGGACTGGTCGCCAGTCTGTCGCAGGGGCCACAAACACACACCCATGCACACTCACATGCACACCCACACCTAGGGACAATTTACAGTGACCAATTAACCTATGAAGCATGTTTTTGGACGGTGGGAGGAAGCCGGAGTACCCGGAGAAAACCCATGCATGCACGGGGAGAACATGCAAACTCCACACAGAAAGGTCCCCCAGCCAGGACTTGAACCGGGAACCTTCTTGCTGTGAGGCAGGAGCGCTAACCACTGCGCCACCGTGCAGCCCATCATTTTAACATCAAACATCAATATGCCTCCTGTCGTGAGCTGAAGAACAACAAGAGAGGAGGCTCTGAAACATGTTGACTTCTCAGAGAATTACCGTTGTAAATATAGCACTGAAGTTCAAGCAGTTCACTTTGGGGCTTCACATCAGCAGGCCACCCTTCATACAGGTGCTGTATTTTGGTGGACACCCGGAGCCTGAGTGCTTTAGCACCATCTCCCCCAGTAGACATAAAGGCCCTCCTGCAATATGGCAACTTTTTTTTTCTTTTTTTTTTTTTTAACTTGTCCTGTCCAACAGCTGAGCAAACAGATATGAGCTGAGAGCCTCTTGTATTAGACAGATTTTACTCTTACAATCGGGGGTTATAAATCATAGCGAACACAAAATGTATGTTGGTATAAGCCCATTTTGTAATTTAAACCAAACTTTATTAATATTGATTTTTTTTGTGTGTCTTTTTTGTTGGACCGGACGGAAAAGGAAAGGGGGAAAAGGAGAGAGTTGGGGGGTGGAGGGGGGGAAAGAGAGATGGTGGATTATAGAAGTTAGAGAAGGACTACTGGGAAGGGAAGGTAGAGTTGTTAATCTACAGGCAACAAAATGCTGGAGCTTATACCCATTGCAATAGTGAGTGTTGGTTTAAAATGGGCAGGGCCTGTCCACACACTCGGCTGTTACATACCTGCCGGCTCCAAGAGTGTTCACAAACTTATCCACATCCAGTTCACACGCACACTTGTGCATACCAACCAACACATGTAAAGCATTACATTCTGTCACGCACACTATTTGAAGGTGCAAAGGTGAGCCGACACCTGTGCTCAGGTGAATGTTATGTTAAGCTGAAGTGGATGATGGAATGCACAAAAAAGGAGGGAGAACTCCCAGCCATCCCCACACCAAGACACCCGCCGAGGCGGCAGCGCCGACCAGGGCCCGCCCCCGCACCCATACTGTGGGGTCAATGGAGGAGATCCACCTCCAGGCAGCCCGGCCAAGCACCCAGACCAGGGCCCGCAGGACAGCCACACGGGCCCCCAAAGGTAAGGTAGGTAAGGAAGGTAGAAAAGCGCTATATAAATATACGCCATTTACCATAATCCTAAATGACGTATACTTACATTGCGCTTTTTTACCTTCCTTGAAGGCCCAAAGTGCTTTACACTCACAGTCCCATTAACACATACATTCACACACTGATGGTGATCGGGAGAGAGCCCCGTGTCTGAGGCGCTGTCGGGGTCAGGGCTGCAGAGATGAACTATTTAATTCTGTAAAATATTTGTATTTTTAATGGGACAAGTGTTATAAAAACCCATATTTAGACTTTTTTATATTAATTAGCCGGCACATCTGTTTTAGAAAGCTGGAAAATGTCAAGTTTCACCAGATTTTATTCACTGTTTAAGTTCAGAGCGGCTGATCAGAAAACTCTGATGACCCAGGATTCCAGTGGCATTTAAACGCATCACTTACGCACCTACTTACCACATATTATGTGAATAATTGGTGCAAAAAATGTATTGTGTTAAGTAATGGACTAAATCACATTCAAGTTTTTTTTTACCTAAAATTCATAGATAATAATAAACACCCATTGCTTAATTTGTTCCTTAATGCACAAATAATTTATTATTCTCAAATATGGTATTATTATTATTATTATTATTATTAGCCTACACTGGCTTTTATATGTTTTCTGTTTTCTGTTGGACACTAAAGGGTATGAGATCATTGTCCTACTCTGTAATT
The DNA here is from genome assembly GCA_036245035.1 of Adrianichthys oophorus. Taxonomy (NCBI): domain Eukaryota; kingdom Metazoa; phylum Chordata; class Actinopteri; order Beloniformes; family Adrianichthyidae; genus Adrianichthys; species Adrianichthys oophorus. The sequence continues at coordinate 7,522,902 of BSAI01000101.1, forward strand.
AGAATGGTAATTCACAAATATGTTTTATAAACCATAAGTAAGATTATCAATTGAAGGTTCAGAAGTTTGCGTGGTGAGAACTTTGGCTGTAAAAACAATAACAATAAAGTGATATGTCTATGGATGAAAAGGGACTAATGCTAACGCCAACAAAGACGTTTGAATCATTCAGATAAAAAAACTTAGTAGAAAAAAAGACTTTTGAGGCATTTAGTCCTTTATATAGAGAATTATTAACACACTCTTTAACTTTAACGTTGTTATCTCTCCTCAAGCCAAGGTCGTTTGAAAACACACAAAAAATTATTTCAGCTTCCGGCATTTAGTAGATGTCCATCCGCCATGACAGATCCATCTGCCAATATATCCGCCATTTTACCTGCAGCTTGGTGCCTCTCCTGTCTGTTTGCAACTTGCCTAAAAAGTTATGGACAAATGTACGCAACATCTTTTTAAAAAATGTTTGAAACAGGTGAAGGAACAACTGATTACATGTTGGGAGTGATTCAAGATCACTTTGCAAATCCAGGATTCTTTAAACAGGATTTCTCCTCTTTTTCTCTCTGGCCGCAAGGACATTATGTACAGGCTATTTTTATGATGATGCAATGTTCACATATTTCTCTTTATTCTGAAAGAATTATAAAAACCACAGGGCTATAATTATCAACAGTAAAAGCACACTGGGACTGAAAGGGTTAAACCTGGGTTGAGAGGGTTGGAGCTTTGCTGTACAGCCAATAAGATGACTTTTTTTGAATTACAGCACACTTCCACATTATCATACTGAAAAACAAGTGTACTAACTAACATATAGTTCTTTACTAGTTAGCTAGTGATTTTTACAAGTATGGAAAGCCTTTTTAACATTTAATAGATATCCTTGATAGTAATACCAAAAGTACAACTAGTTAACCAGTGACAGCAAAAAATATTAACTAGTTAACTAGTCATTTTAAAAGTGTGTACTAGCTCACTAGTGGGCACTATTTGTGCTCACTAGTTAAATAGTTATATATCACTAGTTAACTAATGATATATATATAAAATATTGTATTAGTTTACTAGTGACATGCAAACTGTTAACTAGTTAACTAGTGACAGATATGTAAGTCTTACTAGTTAACTAGTGGGACAGAAAAATGGCAGTAGTAAACTAGTGCACTGCAAAAATCCCACCAGTTAACTAGTTGGCACAATTTCTTCTTACTAGTTAAGTAGTGTATCCTTATGGAAAGCCTTTTTAACATTTATTAGATATCCTTGATATCAAATGTTTTAAGTCTAACTAGTAATACCAAAAGTACAACTAGTTAACTAGTAACAGCAAAACATGTGAACTAGTTAGCTAGTAATCTTTAAAAGTGTGCACTAGCTCACTAGTGGGCACTATTTGTGCTCACTAGTGTGAATCTAAAAAGGCCACAAGTTAACTAGCCACTTCCAAAATGTCAACTAGTCCACTAGTAAAGGTCCCGTAAAGCTCATTAGTTAACTAGTGTTACCAAAATATTTTGCTAGTTTACTAGTGACATGCAAACTGTTAACTACTTGACTAGTGAGGAATATTTAAGTCTTTCTGGTTAACTAGTGGGACAGAAAAATTGCACTAGTTAACTAGTGCAGTGTAAAAAGCCCACTAGTTGGCACAATTTCCTCTCACTAGTTAACAAGTGCATCCTTGTAAAAGTCACTAGCTAACAAGTGAAGAAATACATGTTAGCTAGTTAACTACTATTTCAGTATGCTAATGTGGAGGAGTGCTGGAATTCAGAAAAAGTCCCACTGTGCTTTTACTGTTGATAATTGAAGCTGTATGGTTTTATTATTTTATTAACACATCTGATATCAAGGATATCTATTAAATGTAAAAAAGACTTTCCATACTCAGGTGGACCTCAGTCGGTCCAACGCCGCTGTCCAACCCAGCTTCCTGTTGCACTCTTTGCCTCTCCAGTTGGTGTCCTTAGCAGCTCCCCATACTTCTGTGGTGGCATAATCTCCTCACGTCCCCCCAGCCAATCATCTGTCCGTACTTCCCTAGAAGTCTTTTTCTCGTCCTCTCTCTTGTCAGGCCTGTGTGGCCGTTACAGGGCACTCTTCAGGGGCGGCTTTACGATTTTTTTCTCTGGGGTTGTTTAGGGGTTGCTAAGTGACTGTATGGGATTGCTAATTTGTTTTTATGTAAAATTACATTACCAAGGAGGAAATAGCATCATACGATACAAATTAATACCAAATTTAAATGTATTGTCTTGTCAATAGATTGCACTTTTTAACTATGTGAACTGTCAAGCCAGAAGAGAAAGAGATTTATCCGTTTGTCCTTCAGACTGATGCCTCAGGGGAGGGGCTTGGCGCTGTGTTAGTTCAGGTCCAAGGAGGGACTGAGAGGGTCATAGCCTTTGCAAGCAGAGGATTGAGCCCAGCTGAGACAAGGTACCCTGCACACAAACTAGAGTTCCTTGCACTGAAATGGGCGGTCACAGACAAATTCTATGACCACCACTATGGACGTAGATTCTCAGTCCAGATAGACAATAACCCTCTGAAGAATGTCATGTGCAGTGCAAAGCTGGATGTGACAGGCCAGCGGTGGGTGTCTCGGCTGGCTGCCTTTGACTTTGATGTTCAATATCGGCGAGGACAGAACAACACCAATGCAGATGACCTCTCTCGTATGACCCACCAGGAGGTCACTCAGGTGCTGCAAACATGCCCCCACCAAGTGCGAACCAGTTGTGACCCAGGTGACCTCATAAGTCAGAATATGCCGGTCCCTGAGAAACCTGAATATGAATCCCTTGAATCTAATGAGGCCTACAGGGACGTGGGTATGGAGTCCTTGCCCGTCATGACAAGACAGGAGATCCGTGCAGGGCAGAAGGAGGATCCTGTTATTGGTCCTGTTCTGCACAATAAAAGCTTGAACCACAAACCAAGCCGCAAAAAGAGGATCAGTGGTGGTGGACAGGTGTGCCTTCTCTTAAAAGGGTGGAAGAGGTTAGTTATAAGAAATGGTATAATTTACTGTATTGCCAGAGAAGCTTTGTGAATTCGTTAAGACGGCGCTTCACGATAATTCAGGACATTTAGGTCTTGAGAGGATGGTGCAGATGGTAAGGAAGAGATTTCACTGGCCAAAGATGTTTCAAGAAATCAAGGCTTGGTGTGAGAAGTGTGAGAGATCCTATCTTCGAAAGACACCAACGGCAGGAGCCAGGGCCCCCCTAGTCAGCATTCACAGCAGTGCCCCGATGGAGCTCATTTGTGTGGATTTTTTGGCTCTGGAAGAGTCGAAGGGTGGCATTGAAAATGTCCTCATTGTCACAGACCACTTCTCACGCTACGCACAGGCATACCCCACCAAAGATCCAAAGGCCACCACGGTGGCCAGAGTCCTGTCGCGAAACTTCTTCTGTCAGTTTGGTTTCCCAGTTAAATTGAACACAGACCAAGTGCGCAATTTTGAAAGTGCTGTGGTGAAGTAGCTGTATAAGTGTACAGGCATCACCAAAACCCACACAACCCCCTACCACCCTCAGGGCAACGGCGTCACAGAAAGGTTCAACCGCACTCTCATGGACATGCTTGGGACATTAGAGCCTCACCTGAAACCAAGGTGGCATGAGCATTTGGATGCAATGACCCATGCCTACAATTGCACACAACACGACTCTACTGGGTACACACCATATTACCTCATGTTTGGCAGGCATCCCAGGCTCCCTGTTGATCTGATCTTCAGGCTCCAGACCACAAATAAGCCAAGTGAATATAGTGAGTATGTCCAGACTCTGCATGACTGTCTGTCACAGGCATATACCCAGGCTAATCAGACCTCTCGCCATGCCAAGGGTCGACAGAAAAAAATACTATGACCAGAGAGAAAAGGACCAAGTCTTTATGCCTGGCGACAGAGTTCTTGTTAAGGTGTGTCATGTGGATGGACGGCAGAAACTAGGAGACAAGTTGGAGCCTCGGCCATACACTGTAATAAAGAAGCAGCCCAGCATTCCTGTGTATGTGGTGCAATCAGAAAATGGTGAGACTGAAAGAGTTGTCCAACAAAATCTTCTTACGCAGTGCATGTTTTTTCCCATGGAATCAACTAATGAGGTGATAAGTGAGGAGCTGGAATCAGCTACTGCAGTGGACAAGATGAGGGAGGATGTAGAGGACATGATGGAGCAGCCCAATGACAATACAGAGGGTAGAACAAGAAATAGAGCAGAATGTGGAGGAGGAAGAAGTGGAGGAACAAGTAACGTCAGAGTGATGAACCTATCCCCACATCCCATCACCATCAAATCTCACACACATCTGGCCAATGTCTCCCTGGTGGCCAGTGTTGTAGATTTTTAAAAAAAATAATTGTGATGATGAGTGCAAAGAAACATGCCTGTGTCTGGATCAGGTTTTGCCAAACTGTGCAGTAGACCTAAGCAAAGCAGCCGTTGAGAACGAGAACCAGCGTGCTCTCCTCAGAGAGTTGGTGGAGAGGAATGTTGGTGTGTTCTCCCAGCATCCTATGGACTATGGCCATACAAAAACTGTACAACACGATATCCCTCTGGTTGATCCTAAGCCTTTTCGACTTCCCTATTGCAAAATTCCTCCATCACAGTGGCAAGATGTAAGAAAATGTTTGGTCGACATGGAGACAGTAGGAGTCATCAGGCCTAGTAAGAGCCCATATGCTTCACTGGTAGTGGTTGTGACCAAGAAAGATGGCTCACTGAGATTATGCGTTGATTACCGGAAACTAAATTCCTTCAGCACAAGGGACGCGTTCCCATTGCCTAGAATAGAGGAGGCTTTGGAAGCTCTGGGACAGGCAAAGTTCTTTTCCACACTTGACCTCACTTCTGGTTATTGGCAGGTGGAAGTGGCAGAGCACGACAAACACAAGACAGCATGCAGCACCACTATGGGGCTGTTTGAAGCCAACCGAATGCCATTTGGGTTGCAGAATGCACCCTCCACCTTCCAGAGACTGATGACCTGCTGCTTTGGAGACCCGAACTTCACTCATCTTTTGATCTATCTCAACGACCTCATCATATTCTCTAAAACGTTTGATGAGCACCTGGAAAGGCTGCAATTGGTGTTCAGTCGGCTCCTGGAGCATGGCCTTAAGCTGAAACCCTCAAAATGTCAGCTCATGAGAAAGGAAGTGCACTATTTGGGTCACTTGGTGTCTTCTGAAGGGGTCCTGACACACCCAGAAAAGATTAGTCGTATTAAGGACTGGGTAACGCCAACAAACTGCAAAGAGGTGTTGCAATTCCTGGGGTTTGCCGGCTATCATAGGCGGTATGTGAAGTTGATACTCTGCTCTGGCTGCTCCCTTATATCTCCTCACATCTGGGGATCCCAGAATGAAAAAGCGAAAAGGTAGGAAAAGCCTGGCACCTGACCCACCGTTCATATGGACTGATGAATGTGAGGAGGCATTCCAGGGCCTGAAAGAAAAACTTACAACTGCTCCAGTACTTGGCTATCCAGATTAAGAATAACTGGATGGTTGCACTTGACTTGCTACCACAAATTCCATTATTCTTTGTCTGCCTTCAGGCGCGCATACTGTTGTGAGGCACGCATACTGTATTGAGGCACACATACTGTGGGCCTCACCTAGTGCAATTCTAATGTGCATTTTTAGCGGATAAAAAGACTAAATGTGTCACAAACTGGCACCATGGTAATCAGACAGATTGCGAGAAATAGAAAAATTACGTAATTAAAGATTAATTGTCATTTATGATGATAGAAACATAGGAACAATGAAGCACATTCGTCAACTACAACTCCAGTCAGTGTGTGCGATGCAGTCTGGGTGGAGGGTAGGCACGGGCGGCTGTTGCCTCACCTCGTGCTGTCTCGTGAATTTGAACAGAAAATTTGTAAATTTGTTACTTTTTTTTTCAAACAAAGAAATGTTGAAAACCCACACAGACAAAAAAGAATCATAGAATAGACATGTCTATCTAGACAAAAAATAACATTTGTTTTTTTTAATAATAATTATTATTATTTATTATTATTAATAGAAAGTTTATTCATCTTATTTAATTTATGTATTTGTCAAACTAAATGCTACAAGTGAGGTTGTGCTCACTTGCTTCCCCTTGCTGCACGTCACTGGATCTAGCTTTTTTTATAGAGCACTTTTCCAACAAATGAAGCTCAAAGTGCACATTAAAAACATTTCCAAATTTAAAAGCCAAACAGCAAGACAAAATTAATTACACATACAATGCCCCCTTCTCCCCGGACACACACACACTTACAACACAATAAAGCATAAGATGAGACACCAAAAATATGAAAAGAAAATTGATATGAATTGAAATTGAAATCTAGCTTGATACTAAGTGGGGAAACGATAGATTAGGGACCTGTCCACATCAGTGACCCCTCACTTACGTTCACAGAGGAAGGAAGCATAGGATCCCCCTGATCAAAGCAAGAAGCCAGACCCCGGGGGATCCCAGTGTAGCGACCCTGTTCACTGAGAGAACAGTCACTGATTTGGAGGTGCCCCTGAGGAAAACACTGGAGTTAAAACAAAATGTAAAATGAATTAAATACATAAAAGTAAAAAATAGAGTTAAAAAAGCAATTAGTGACAAAATGCATAGGTAAATGACTTATTAAAGAAGTAAATAAATAGATAAGTAATAACAAAGAAATATAAATCACTATAAGAGTGAAAATGTATTTTCAAGGTAGTTAAAAGATAAATAATGTTAAATTGTTTAAATATCAATAAGTTCCTAAATTTCAACTAAAAACCAGATTAACAAGGTCTTAAGCCTTCCTTAAGAAGGCTGTTCCACAGGTGAAGTCCATAGTAAATGAAAGAGGCCTCGCCATATGTTTTAGTTCTGACTTTTAGGGTAACCAAAAGGCCTGTACCAAAAAACCTCAGGGTCCGTGGGGGCTACTACCTTATGACTTTTGGGCTGGAAAACCGTGACAACACTGACCACCTGAGCTACTGCTTGGTCAGAATCTGCTCAATCCTGGAGGCAGAGGTTCGTGCAGCCTTTCCTCACAGGGCTAGGATCATCATCAGCTCAGAAAATTACCGGAAAGCTTGAATCATTCAGATCGAAAGTGCAAATAACCCTACTGGGCTCCTGTAAGACCTAGAGCTGTAAAGCCCTAAAAGCCACTTTAACGTGCCTGTAATCATGCCACGCAGCAGCAGGTTCACAAGAAGGAACAGAAGGAAGGTGGGGGTTGGGGATTGCAGCCGGACACCTTGTGACTGAGACGGAGAAAGGCAAGCTCTTTTTTGTTTGGAGGAGAACGAGCGGCTTCCCGGAAAGGATGATGCAAGACAGGATAAATGAAACGAAATGAACACTAAAAGACTCTTTGTATATACAGAGAGGCATCCTGTTCACGACCCAGCAAAAGCTTCACAGCAGGTGTATGATGATGTTCTTTTCTTCTCTGTAATTTAGCTTCTTTATCAATAATGAAATGTTTATAACAAATTCTATAATTTCCTTCTTATGTTGTTCTTATATTTCTGAATAAAAAAGGTTAAATAAAAAGATAATACGAGTGTTGCAAATAAAACCATTACTTAAAAGAAAATATAAATAATTTGTTACATAAGAATAAAATATGCATTATTTATTTTGTTCATCTATGCAAAGCTTTAATAGAAGACTCCCTGTCCTCCTTCTCTTCTGCTCATCTCTGCTTCCCTGCAGAATCAGATAACATCACCCTCTTCTTTCCGGGAAATTAAGCCTCTGATTCTCCTGGTGGCTTTACTGGGCAGATAGACCCATGAATTATGGTAGCCTCCTTTCCCCTCTTACTGCTCCTCCCCCATTAACACTGTTCATCCTCTGGGCTTTTAGTTCACTAGCCTGACTTCATAAATGCTGCTAACTTCATCTAGAAGTCTGTATGGAAAGTTGGAATAATGTGTTTCTCACTAAATCAGTGACCAAACCCTTAATCACCCTCTTCCACCTCCAAATGAATGTTTGCTGGAGCTTCAAAAGCCTTTAAGAATATTAAAAATAATTACATCACCTTACCACATAAGAAATTCCAACAGAAATGTGTTTCACTTTTCCTTTTCTAATTCTCAGAATGAGACTCCTTTGAGTCCTCCTGCAGTTGTGTCACAGTGAAACCAGAAGGAAGTAGCTGGCCTGTCGTGGCCTCTTGCGCACTCGTCATTCTTTCAGATCAGTAAGTTCAGTAAGTTTTTACAGGCTTGAGAATCAAAGGAGTTGGAAAAAGTGAAGAATCTGAGGCAGAAAATGAAAAATTTAAAACGGGGAAAAAGACGAAAAATGCAAAAGGAAGTGGATAAAGCAGAGGAGAGCAGAAGGTTGACACATTCAATGGCTGTTACAGCAATGGCCTTTGCCGTACAAACAGGAAAACAGTCTAAAACAGAGTAGACAGGAGAGGGTGGAAGTGGAGAAATTTATCCTCAGCTGCCCACCGTTCCTCAATCATATCAATCAGAAGAAGGAAGTTGATGGCTCCGGTGTTGCATTTGGCAGGACAGGTGGCTTGTGATCTAGATGGAAGCGGAGATAGAAGTGAAATGTCAGACAGAGATAAATATTTGATTGGTCAGATTTTGACTACTACCCTGGGAAAAAGAGGAGGGTCAACTGAGCCCATCCTCGGGGGG